>JAJEJO010000378.1:336813-370897 GCA_020662805.1 Glaucomys volans | reverse complement strand
GGCAGCTCCCTGATGGATGTCCCCTTTACGGGGCTGCCACTCCATCTCTGTCAAAAGCCTAGTTGAGACAAATCACGCCTGTGTGTCTGGCTGAAGGACATAGCCATGCCGGAGCTACCTGTCAGATCACCTTTTTATTATCAAGTTTTATAATGGTTGCTTCTTCTACACAGAAATGAAATTTGTGAGAGATCTAAAGAGATAAAACCTGTTCCTAAAATCAGAAAATCAATATTCTAAATAAAATATATGGAAGGTATAAAAGGGCCTGAGGAATAAAGGACTTTCTGATAGTCCTTTATTCCTTTAGGTTGAGCATCCTAATCTGAAAAATCTGAAATCCGAAATGCTACAAAATCTCAAACTGTTTTTCCTTCCATGCTGGGGAGCAAACCCAGGAGCTGGTAGGATAGGCAAGGGCTGTACCACCAAGCTACGGCCCCAGCTGCCTACTCTGGGACTTTGTGGAGAGCTGACACGATACCACAAGGCAAAACTTGCATGTCTGACTTCATGTGACATGTGGGAGTCCAAACACACAAAGTTATTTAAAATGTCATATAAAATTACCCTCAGGCTATGGATATATTTATGAAACATAAATGAATTTCAGGTTTAGACTTGGGTTCCCTCCCCGAGGTATCTCCTGTGTATATGCAAATATTTTTAAAAAATCTAAAATCTGGAAGAGTTCTGGTCCCAAGCATTTCAGATGAAGGATGTTCAGCCTGTAATTATAACACAATGTTACATACGCACGTGTGTATTTCTTTCTTGGGGTCAGGGAATGCACAGGGGCCTTGTGCATGCCAAACGCATGTGCTACCCCTGAGTTGCACTCCAGACCTGTGCACCCCAATAGGAAGTACTGAATGTTGAGCACAACCACTCTAGAAGACATGGCACAGAAGTCAGAGGTGTCACCTGCAGCAGATTGGCAGAGGTATGTTGTACGTAGAATGGTAAAGAGCCCTTGTTAAAATTCCAAGCAAAACTAAGGAAGAGCTTCCCTTGATTCCCATTATAGGTGCATTGCTGGAAAACCCACTGGATGAAATCTATGCCAAGAAAGGATTTGGGGCTTGCATACAAAATGGAGTAGGGACCTACACTCAGAAGATTGGAAACATTTTCCCTGATTCTTTATCATGACAAGTTGCAAACACAGGAGTTGAAAGAGCAGCTAAATGAATCCTGGGGCATATCTTCCACAAAATTAAACCTTTTTATCCCCAGAATCATTTGAAAGTGGTTACAGACATCACAAGAACTTACTTCAATATGCAGCTTCTAAGAATAAAGGCGATCTCTTATGTATTCACAATGCCACTGTCACATCCAAGAAAGTCAGACACAATTTCGTAAGATCATCTAATATCTCGTCCACATACAAGTTTTTCCAGTTGATTTTAGAATGGCGTTCAGAGCTGTGTGCTTTATAAATCGGCATCCAACCCGTGTTCACCTATTGTATTTGTTTATTACGTGTTACTACTTTCTTTTAATATAGAATAATCCCTCTACCTTTTTTTCTTCAGAACATTAGTATTGTTTGGAAAAGCCGAGGACAGTCCTCTTTGCAGGATGTCACACATCTAACTCCTTCTTGACACCTTTGCCTTTAGTCTTTGAATGCAACCTTGCTTTTCCCTCCTGGTAATAGAGTCAGCCACGTATCCAAGCCTCTGTAACTCCACAGAGCTAAGGTTGTCTGTGTGTGCTTTAACTCAGTGCATGTGCTATTTGCAATGCAAAGGAATCATGACAAGGCTTTCCTCTTAATTTAATTTATTCATATTTATATCTCTTTTCTTATGCTAAAACTTGAGTTCCAAATGACATTAATGTAATCACTCATTTGCTTTCTCCCCTAACATATACAAACATTTAAAAAATACGATATCAACAGTACTACAAACCATACACCTTTGGAATCAAGTCAAAAAGTTCTCTATAGATAATTTTGCCTTTAGATTATATGGCCCTAAGAATGGATTGTCAGGGATTGTGTTCAAAAGTTAGTAGAAAGAATTCTCTCTCTTTGCCATTATGTTGTCTTCTGTTATGTGTGTTATGCTTTGTGTGTTTCTGTTGTATTCAGTTTTAAATTTTTCTTTTGATTTAATTGTTTGGGGGGTGTACAGGGTCTTGAACTCAGGGGCACTCGACCACTGAGCCACATCCCCAGTCCTATTTTATATTTTATTTAGAGACAGGGTCTCACGGTGTTGCTCAGTGTCTTGCTTTTGTTGAGGCTGGCTTTGAACTCACCATCCTCCTGCCTCAGCCTCCCAGGCTGTTGGGATTACAGGTGTGCGCCACCACGCCCGGCTTGATTTAATTTTTGAAATAGGTAAAGCACAAACATGCTTTAAGTGGTGAAATTATTTAAAGCAATTCTCAGGAAGTCTTGCCCTGTGCTACCTGTTCCCTGCACTCCATTTTCCTCACCTGACCTCCTATGGGTGATGATTTCACTTCCGGCTTGTCCTACCTGTGTTTCTTTTTCTTTCTTTGTTTAAAAGACAGCAGCTTTAAGCTGTAGGGGTTGCACAGGTCTTGAAGCCACTCCATGTCAATCTTCTCATTCCCCAGACTCTGCAGATAGATGTCCCCTAGCTCACTCAACCAGCTGCTAGCTGGACTCTTTTCAAGGATGCTTAGGACAAGGAGGAGCTTTGCTTCCCTTGCCATGGTCCTCGGAACACAAGGCATCACCAACCTGATCTTGCTCTCCTCTTATTGTCAGAGTTACAATGTGACCAGGCAAGCTGAGCTATTTCTGGCTTGTGCACTAGATTTTATGATTTGCACTGTGTGAACGCACCTAGCTGCACCCAGCCAAGAGGGGGAGCATGTTGAGCCACCGCCCCTGAATCCTGTGCTCCTCTCCATCCACAAGCCTGCTCCCAGCACAGCTCACTCCCTATCACAGACCTGCTTCCCCAACCAAGGACCACGTCCCTGGACTCTGAGTCCTACTCCTTTCTTTCTATTTAGGTTCCCAGACAAGCTTTTCCAGTGCAAAGGTCAGCTTTTCCCCTATTAAGGAATGGATGGATGTTCTTGAATCTGAAGGTACTTGAACATGAGCCTATTATTCAGGCTTCTTCCATGGGTGTGTGTTCCTGTTCACCAACCAGAAGCCCCTGCTCTCAGTCCTTGTGGGATTTTTATGGAGGCTTACTACATAGGCATGGTTGACTAAATCTCTTCATCAGTGATCAACTCAACCTGAGCCCTGGAATCTGAGGCAGGATCGACAGTTCTAATCCCTTAATCACATGGTTGGTTCTCTTCCCTGGCCACCAGGTCCCTGGGAGACAATGGCCCCCAGACACCAATCATTTCATTAGCATACAAAGGATGCTCTTATCATCTGGAGATTAGGAAGATTTTAGGAGCTACCTGTCAGGAAACTGGAACAAAGGCCTAGTAAATATATTTGAGAGATAATGGTGCAGTTTCAGTCTCAGCATGAAGGCCTGAGAACCAGGAGAGCTGAGGGTATAACTCCAGTCTGAAGGCCAGCAGTCCTGAGACCAAGCTGATGTGACAGTTCAGGCGAAAACAAACAAAGCGCCAGCTCAAAGGTACCCAGGCAGGAGGAGCTCCCTCCAACTCAGCCCTTTTGATCGACTTGGGCCTTCTACTGATTAGGTAAGCCCAACACATTAGGAAGGGCCAACTGCTTTGCTCAGTCTGTTGATTCAAATGTTAGTCTCATCTAGAAACACCCTCACAGAAACAGGGGCAGGGTTGGGCTAAATATCTGGGCACCCTGTGGCGCAGTCAAGTTGACACATAAAATAAATTGTTACTACGAGAGGCTCTCCAGCAGCTCAGAGGAAGGAGCTCAAGGCAGATGGCCTGTGGTGGCTGCCAGCCCCTCCCAGGCATCCTTCCCTACCTTAGTGCTTCTCCTTCCCTCGACTCTGCCCTCTGACTTTTTACCTGATGACTGAGAACTCTGCAGCCCCTGTTCACTCACAACATAACATGGTTGGTTTTGTTATAATCATGATTTTTTTTTTCTGGGAATGTATGGCCTATCATTCCTCAGTCTGGTTGGTAATCAGACTGCAAAATCAAGCCAGCAATTTCCTCTTATTTTTCCCTCTAGAGATCTCTGTTCCAATACATCATTTATTACCTTGTTTCTAAAAAACGCTTCACATTCTTCAATCTCAGAAATCTGAAATTCTGAAAACCTTCCTGCAGAGAGCCCTAGGAGCTCTTGCTGATATTGCCACTGAATGTCCCCTAATAGAGAGCTCTCTGAGTAAGAAAAGTTCCTACATTAAAGGAACATAGGGCTTCTCCTTGGGGTGGTGGAGGAGAAGGCAAATTCTTCTTATTCAAAAGCAAAACATCTGAATAACTGTTTTTGATGTGCTAAAATAGCAAGGGCTGTCACTGGTATCATTTCAGACCTTATAAAAATGTCTTCTTGTCAACAACTGTAGTTGTGGCACATTAGTGACTTCTTTGATCGTTTGTGGGTACTGGGGATTGAACAAGGCCTCGTACATTGTAGGCAAGGACTCAACCACTGAGCTATGCACCCATCCCCCTTTTTGTTTTATTTGTATTTTATCTTGTTTTGTTTTATTTTATTTTAATAAAATAAATATTGCCCAGGCTGGCCCTGAACTCCTGGGCTCAGGTGGTCCTCTCGGCTCGTCCTCATAAGTAGCTGGCACTACAGGTGTGCCCCATCACATCTGGCTTCTTTGAGTTGTAAAGAACCATTTTCTTACGTGCGTTTGTGAAGGTCTATTATTTCTTTGCTTCAAACCGTTGACAGAAATGATGAGGTGACACAAGAAATCAAATGCATGCTCAGAAGTGGGTGGTCAAGGCAAACCTTTGCTCCTGCTGGGCGGGCCTGCCCCTGAGCCTGGTTAGGAAGAGCGCCTGGGCGGGCACCTGCCAGCGTGTGTACTTAAGGCAGCGCTTTCCTTTGCCCTGATTGGAGGATTCAGGGGTACAATCTCTGTGATTGGCTAATTCTAAAATTGGGGCAGGCGAATGGCAAGGACTATAGTTAGGATAGCTACAATTGCATCCAGTTAAGGCCGAATACTATGTTTTGAAAATGGACCACAGACTTTCTGTTTCTCACATCAGGAAGGGCGCGGTGGACCTTAGAGTTTTTCTGGTGACTTAAGTTATCACATTAAATGATTTCCCTAAAGTCACACAACCAGTTAGGGATAAAGTCAGGGATGACAGTCAGGAATTCTTACTGTCACATTTCAGGGTCTATTGATGACTGGAAGTAGATTCCAATATGACCAAACTGGCCTTTTTTTTTTTTTTTTTGGAACCGAAGGTTGAATGCATTAAAAAAAAAAAAATCGAAAGTAGAGTCTGATATATTGAGGACCACATCATTTTTTGAAATGCAAGAGCTGCCTAAAGTAAAGGAGGATTTGCAGATGAGATAGTGGCCCTTGCAGCTCAAGGGATTCCTCAAGATGGCCTGGAAGATTGAAGACATCATGTAAGCTCATTGAGGTTGGTCTGGGGGAGCTCTGGTTTTGAGGGCATCAAGGGCTTGTTATCCAATCTATAATTTACCCCTCTCCTCATCCTTGGATGGGTGCATGAGGAGGGGACTGAGGTGCTTATTTTAGGAGAGAGCGTTGGAGAGCAGAAATTCATAACTGTCTTTTCTCCCTGGTGGCTTCATGGGAGATGTCTGTCCCTATGGTTGTCTGAACACTTCAGGAGAAATTCACTTCATTATTCGGAAGTCCTCTCTCCCATCCCACACCACCTCCCTTAGGAATGCTGTGGGCCTCCTACATGATACATCATCTGTCAATAGGCGCCCATTCTTTTTTCTTTTTCTTTTCTTTTCTTTTTTTTTTTTTTTTTTATACTGGGGATTGAATCCAGAGTGCTTAACTACTGAGCCACAACCCCAGCCTTTAAAAAAAGATTTTATCTAGGGACAGGTTCTCACTGAGTTGTTCAGTACCTTGCTAAGTTGCTGAGGCTGGCTCTGAACTCTCCATCATCCTGCCTCAGCCTCCCAAGCTGCTGGGATCACAGGTGTGTGCCACCGTACCTGGCTTAGGTGCCCACTCTTGACCCTGTAGCTGTCTGAATGTTGAGTACAAAACTCAAATCAGCTCTGTAGATCACAGTCCACCAGAGACTCGTGTTGGTGGAGTTTAGCTGATTTTCATGAACCTATGGTTTCCTTTTTGAACTTGAAGTTTTAAATTTTCTTGTAGTGTTTCTCCTCCTGTTCTTCCAAGTATTTTACTTTCAAAGAATATCAGATTAATTTCTTTTCCAAAATAATGGGAGGAACTTGCCATGTAAGCAATAAAAAATATTTTCTTGGAGATGAATAATTCTGATATTGTTTCTAGGACAACCAGGGGAATAAAATAAAATGAGAAAACAGCAGCTTGGAAACTGATGTAAAATTTTATGTAAATCTAAAAAGAACCATTATCTTTAAAAATTGTAAGTTAAAAAAACTGGCTTGTGGCATTGAGTTCAGGTTACATTTAAATAAGTGCCTTGGGCAATTTATTGTTTTCAGTTTTATGTGGATGTTTTATGTAAGTATAAAATGGAAAACTAGAGAAGCAGAATGTAATATCCTTCTCTTTCCAAACACAGCATCTCCTGAGATAACAGGTAAGATCAGGATTAATGCAAAAGCTACTCTTGCTTTGGAAGCGTCTTTTAGAGAATTGCCATAGGGTAATACTTCAAATGTTCTTCCTTAAGTATTTTAAGAAATGGAACTTATTAATGTTGTTTTGCTAGTAAGATTTTTTTAAAACACAGAAACAAAATACTTAAAGAGGAAATGTAGTAGAGGTCACAGAACTATTTTATTTTTTTCTTTTTGGTACTGAGGCTAGAACCCAGGGCCTCACATATGCTAGGCAAGTGCTCTACCACTAAACTACATCCCTAGCCATTTTTTTTTTTTTTTAATTTTGAGAGACTCTAAATTCCCTGAGCTGGCCTTGAACTTGCCATCCTCCTGCTTCAACCTCCTGAGTAACACAGAACTAAGTTTTGAGAATTTGCAAATTATCGGTAGATTGCAGTAGGGAAAAAAATGTGGAATTTTTCTCACATTTTGAGATTGCTTTCTTGCTCAAAATGTATATTCTCTCTTAAGTTATGCTAGATGCACCCAGTTTTATCAGAAAAGCTCAAGAGAGTGCAAGCTGAAAATAGCTGTGTTATTTTCTCTCCTCTGCCTCTTCTCAACTTGTTCTTCCCTGCTCCTGGACACAATCCAAGGTGGGTCCTGTTAACAACCGGTTGGTTCTCATAAGGGCATAAGGTCCACTGGTCACTTTAAGGAAACGAGTCCCATTCCCTGCAAAGGCTCCTCCAGTGAACCTCTGTTCCAGTGGGATTGGCTCCCGGTTGGAAGTGTGAGTGCGCTGATTTGGGTGGAGTTGGGGAGAGTTTCACTGCTTTTTCCTCTTCATTCCCTCTGGGCTGAACAGGCAGCACTGGGCTCCTTTGGATGAAGGAAGAAGTCAGGGCCACGCGAGTTCCTGCTCGATAAGGACAGAAGGAGTGCAGTGTTGGGACCCTCGGTGTGGCAGATCAAATACTGATTTTCCTTTTTTTTTTTTTTTTTTTTTGGTACTGGGGATTGAACCCAGGGGCACTCCACCACTGAGCCACATCCCCAGCCCTATTTTGTGTTTTATTTAGAGACAGGGTCTCACTGAGTTGCTTAGGGTCTCGCTAAGTTGCTGAGGCTGGCTTTGAACTCGCCCTCCTCCTGCCGCAACCTCCCAAGTGCTGGGATTACGGGCATGTGCGCCACCCGGCTCTGATTGTCCTTTTTGATGGGCTCCAAGTGGCTCTCAGAACCACTCACCTCCCCTTGCCCTTTATGTGGGGCAATGTGACTCCAGGTGCTGGTCCATGAGCAGCCACTGGTCCTTGCCTCCTGGAGGCCCACTCTTATCACCTGACCTCTCTGCCACACAGCCACCTCCCCTTCCACAGGAACCGAATATCAGCTCCCACATTCCTCCAACTCCAGGGCCTGAAACAAGTGCTCAGGGTGGTTCTCTTGCAGACTTTCAAATCAGCAACTTATCTCACATGACTCAGGAAAATGTTCTTTGTTTTATACTAGCAAGCTTCTTTTGAAATCATTTCATCAGTTATAACAGGTTAATCAGTTGTAACAAATGTGCCGCTTTGGTGGAGCATGTTGATAATGGAGAGGCTGGGCATATGAAGGATGGGGGTCTATGGAAATCTTTGTACCTTTCTCTCATTTTTCCGTGAAACTAAAACTTCCAAAGACTAAAGATATAGTCTTTAAAAATGTAATAAATACCACTGAAATTTTTTTGATTAAAAAAAAGAAATCATTTCATAATTTAAAAAGATGCATATGTATAAAATACACACATTTTTAAAATGTGCTTATGTACATATCTGGGGGTGTGTATCATACTACACAAACCCAGTAACCTGACTTGTCCACTTAATGGTCTGTCACAACTTCGCCATGTTAATAGACGCAATCTGCATAATCATTTTTAAAAGCAAATAGAGTTCATTGTAGGGATAAGTCGCAGTTTAATCAACCAAGCTTCTCTTCTTGCAGGTTTAGATCACCTCTATTCCTTTAATATAATAATGCTGCAATGAATAAACAGCATCAGACGAAGCTGGGATGATTGCACATAATGAAATTCAGGTGTTTGGTTTCTGAGTAAATTCACTAAACTGTAAGAAGGCCCTTCCTGTACCGTCTGTTACGGACGGTGGCTCTGTGAAAGCTAGAGGGATTGATTCTCCCTGCCTCTGAGTTCTTCCTGACTGGGTTCACTAACTTTGGAAGTGACATCTGGACACCGTGAATTTTCTCCCACTTAAGAACCTGACACAAAAGTCCTTTAAACAGTGTCAGGGTGCATTAGATCAAGAACACAGTCACTGGGCCCATGATAGGAATGTTGCTGATGCCCCTCGGTTCTAACAAGGAGACAGAAATGACGAGGGACACAGCGCTGGGATGTCCCCTTGGCTTACTTCCGCTGTATAAATGAGATTGATCTAATTATGTTACGTGCATTTACAAATATGGAATTTGTATAATTATAATCCAGATGGTGTAATATTTTAGTCAAATCTTGGAGACCCCTATTCCATGACAGAGATGCTGACCCCCAATGAGGCTGATGTTCATAACAAAGGTACCGTGCTTAGGTGGTGGCTTGTGTGCTTCAAAGCCTTTTCACTTTTCATTATTTAGTCTGTTTCTTACAAACTCCCTGAGAAGCCATCAGGGAGGAGATGATGGTTCCCACTGCACTGATCATGGAAGCGAGAACATGGATTGAGTGGTGCTCATAGTGACTGGGACAGGAGGAGGCAGAGCTGGGACCCAGCTTAGGTTTCTAGCCATCAGCCCCACGCTCCGGATGCCTGGGGTTCTCCTGCCCCACGCTGTCCTTTCTTTCCATCTGGTACCACCATCCACGATGCTCTAGAACAGACTCTGTCCTCTTCCTGCCCCTTCTCACCTCCTGTGCATCTGCAGGTCCTGCCCTGTCTACTTTCAAACCAGGTCCTGAGTCCGTTGTCTTCTCCCCATCTCCATGGCCTACATCCCTGTCCAAGTGAGCACCACCTCTCCCCCGAGGTCGGCAGCAGCTGCCCCTTGCCCACTCCTACATTCTGGCGGTTGATTCTCCACCCGGTACCAAGTGACATCCCTATACCACCCTCGACTCCGCTCCTTCACTGCTCAGAGCACTGGAGTGGCCCTTTGCATGAGCCCAAACACTTCATCTCAGTGGCCGATCCACAAAGCCTCACTGGCTGGCCTCTGTCTGTCTCTGACCATCCCTCCCACCTCCCACCAAGGCCTCCTTGCTCAGTGTGTCATGATGGTGCTCAGTGCTGTTCCTGGACCTGCAGCTCGCTGACGTTCTAGGGCCTCCCACAAATTCACGCCCAATCTTTCTGCTGGTCGCTCCTTCTTGCCCTCCAGGTATCTGCTTGAACATGCCCTCCCTGAGCTCCCCACCTGTGGGAGACCTTGTCATCCTCCTCCCGGGTGCCCTGTTCCCCTCATCATGGCATCGCTCTGTTTATTGGCCTGTCTCAATTCTCCAAATGCCAGCCCATTGATTTAACAAGCTCTAAGTGCTTTAGCAATATGAACTTACTTAATCTTTATAATGATGTTTACACACTTTTTTTAAAGATAAGGAAACAGAGGAACAAAAACTTCCTCAAGGTCACCCTGTTCATAAGTGGCAAAACCAAGATTTAAGTTCAAGCAGGTAGGCGTGAGAGCCCTTGCTTTGGAGTGGGGTCATTTCTATCATGTTCAATGCTGAATGTCCTCCTTGTGGAGTAGCCCCCAGTACACAGCAGGTGCTCAATAAAAGATGAACAGCAATGGTTTTGTGGTTTCCAGGGAGACCCTGGCATTAGATCTCCATTGAGTTTGTCTTGAGGGTACTCCCTTATCTACCTGATCCTGGGATCCTTGGTATAATTCTAGGAAATGGCCTGGTAACTTTTTTTGAGATATTTCAATCTAACTTCATCTTCAACCAGAGTAATATTTGAAATTAAAGCTATCATCTATCTGAAATCTACACAGTCACAAAGAATATTTATGTGGTGATATGTAATCTCTATAGGATTTTGCATATGCCTCTTCTCATTAGCAATGGTACAAAG
Source organism: Glaucomys volans (assembly GCA_020662805.1). Lineage (NCBI taxonomy): Eukaryota > Metazoa > Chordata > Mammalia > Rodentia > Sciuridae > Glaucomys > Glaucomys volans. The sequence continues at coordinate 360,184 of JAJEJO010000378.1, read as the reverse complement.
AAAGAAATGGTTCCAAACTCCTTCTGGAGGTTAGGTGAGATTGAAGCAGCAGTCACCAGCTCAGCAGGTTAATGTAACAGCTTTCCAGCCCCAGTTGACTCTGGCGGAGAGCAACCACATGCTGTGAATTTGCTTGTGTCAGTAACTCACCAGGGAATATTTGTCTGTATTAGGAAGACTAATTTTGAATTGATAGATTTGGATTTTACTGAGAATATCCAGTTATGGAGTTTTGAAAATAAAATGAGGTGGGAGAAGTCAGATCTTATGATCGGGCCAGGAGGAGTCAAATTAATCAAATAATGGTGAATTTAAAAAAAAAATCTGATGTTATGACCCAGTGGTAGGGTGGTGCGTAGCATGAACGAGGCACTGGGCTCCAACTTTTTTGTCCAGTGCTGAGGTTGGAACCTAGCATTGGCCAAAAAAGAATCTTCCCTTATTTCTCTCCAGCCTGCCCTTTCCCAGTTAGCCTGTTTTCCAGGTGCATTCCCAACCTCAAAACTGACCTCTCCCATGAGTTTCACCTCATGGGTTTGTTTCATGAGTAACTAGTTCTGGTGATGCTCATCTCCTGGCCTCACACCAAAATACCTGGATCCAAGTTCATCCACCGCTCCTTTGTTTCCCTATTTCCATCATGGTCTGGGTTATAAGCAATGTGGACCTAGCCTATTGTGTGGCCAAGGGCTTTGATGGCCACCTACCTTGGTTCGAATCTTTGCTCTGCCACTTCGTGGAAGTGTGAACTTGGGCACACGTACTTCATCTTTCTGAACAATTGTTTCTTCATCTATAAAATAGGGATAATACAACATCAGGTAGACAGGTTATTATCACTGCATGTAAAACACGCAAACACTGCCCAGTTCAATGAAAGTTTTGTATATGCTTGCATCATTATTGCTGAAAATAGTGACAGTTTTTCAACTTCTCACCGTTTTTGTATATGTAATTGACCCTCGGTAAATGTGTGTTGGATCCAGTCTCATTGGTCTTCTTCGTTAGTCTCAGAGGCTTGAACTATTATTATTGATCTCAAATAATACTACAACACTATTTACAGACATTTTAAATAAATTTGTACTAGAATAATAATTTTTGCAATCATAAAATTTAAGCATGCTGTGAAATGAGTAATTTTTTTTCTTAATGAGGGAGATGAAATTGGTGGCCATCTTTTAACAGAATGGTTCAGTTTGGTAGAGTTGTAGATCAGCGTCTACACCCTGATGTGACCCATCACCTTGAAGGCCATCAGGAATGATGGTTCTCTTGGCCGTGACTTTGGGATCTGATAACCCGAAGCAAAGAAACAATGACAGATGTTGGAAAAATGGTGACCCGTGTTAGGTGGTGACAAAACATTTAATTAAAATGTTGTCTGTCAAAATCTGGAAGGGAAAATTATATCTAGGGAACCAATGAAGAGAGGTAGGGATATTTTGAGGTGGAATGCGGGAGGGGAACTGGTTATCACAGGTGTGTAGAATTAAATACTAGAAGGAAAAACATGAGTTCAGGAAAGAGCTAGTTGATATGAAAGAGACACATAGGAAATGCAGAGAGGCCAGAGATGCTCAAAGTTTACCAGGACTGAAAAATTAAACTGCTTCTGATTCCCAACTGGCAAAAGAGAAAATTGAGAAGTTACTTGAGTTTAAAAGCCTACTAAGGCTCAACTGCCAGGAAGAGACCAAATTAAGCTTTACAAGATCATCTGGAGGGTAAAAGAGGTACCATTAGACATTTTATCCCTGTAGGACACAAAGGAAACTCAGAAGCCTGATGAAAATAACTGTTCATACGTGTATTGCACGTCTTGGGCTGGGGTTGTGGCTCAGTGGTAGAGCGCTTGCCTAGCATGTGTGGAACACTGGGTTCAATTCTCAGCACCACATACAACAAATGAATAAAATAAAGGTCTATCAACATCTAAAAAAATAAAAATAAATAAGTGTATTGCATGTCTCAAGACAATTATTTTGATTTCATAGAGTTGTCTAGAATCAAATACAAAAAGCCAACAACATCTTTGAGTGAGCCATCTTGTTCAAAGCACCTGAGTCTTATTTAAAAGAGATGTCGGCTGGAGATTTAGCTCAGTTGGTAGAGAGCTTGCCTCACAAGCACAAGGCCCTGGGTTCAATCCCCAGAACCACAAAAAAAATAAATAAATAAAAAAATAAAAGAGATGTGACTGTTTAATATATAAAAAGAGAGTTGGGTCTGGGTCTCCAACTTTCTAGAGACAGGAAATGGGGTGAGAAAGTTGCCTGATGGCAATAAGATAGGGTGACCAGCGTATCCCAGTTTGCCTGGGACTTTGCTGATCTTGGTACTGAAAGTTACGCAATCCAGGAAAATGCTTAGACCCAGGCTTGTGATGGCTTCAGGGATGGCATGTCTACCAGGCTCTCCAAGAAGAGCCAAGAAAGATGGCGAAGAAGGAGGGATGGTGGAGAGCAGAGTCAAGAGTCATGGTGCAAACAGTGGGCTTGGGGTTTGGTCCCAGGCAGAGAACCAATGCTTAATTAAGGAACCCTTACTGTCCCTTAGGACAAGGGGGCCTGATGGGATGTCAGAAATGCCATGAGCCCTTCACTGCTCATGGTGTATTTGTTTTTTTGTTTTTTGTTTTGTTTTGTTTTGTTTTTTGATCCATCTTGTTTAAGGGAAATGGTTTCATTTGTTCCTCATTGATGTGCCTGAAAAATTATAGGTTCCATTTGGAATTTCCCCAAAGATCTCTTATGAACTAAATTACAGGTTGAGATAACATAAAGATGGTGTTTGTTTCAATGGCATGCAGTTACCAAAGGTGTCAGTTTTCTCTAATCAGCAGTAGGGAAATTTGTTAGGGGTATATCAAAATAACTCCCTGGGCCTGAAGGCCTGATTCGTCTAGGTTCCCCTCATATTTATGACTCACTAAAGATTGCATTTTGATGAGGCTGTTGTGGAGCAATTTGATAGACGTCATCTCTGTGTTGTTCGCACTAGCAAGCTAAGAGGTGTCTGAGCTGCTTCATGTCCAGTCTGAGGCACGGAGCCTGATTTAATCTGCTATGGCTAGTGGGTAAGTAGCTGACTCTGACTTTCTAAGATGCTGAGAACAACGAAACTGAAAAAATATTCAGGATACATTCTTCAAAAGGTGACTCTGTTAAATGTACTTGAGAAGCCTGCAGTCTTTTCAGTGAAGTCTTAAAGGAACAATGGATTACATATCCTGGTAAGAGTGAAGATGGTAGAAAGAGAGAAGCTAAAAGGTCCTTTTAGGTGGTCATCTTGCTCATACAGGTAAAACCAACCAAGATGCAAAAGAGACAATGCTTCATTTCATTTCCTTCTTCCTTGGAACAAAGACATACATGCTGTCCTGTTTCTTTTACAGTTGGGTTTGGGGCATGCTGTGGGGTTTAGACAATAGCCATAACCCCCTGCATCATCTTCCATCACCTCCATACTTGGTTTCCCTCTTCCTCGGCTACCTTCCACGGCAGCTGCCCTCCATGTTTACAATGTCCATGCCACAGGATGGAAGGAGCTTGGATCCCTGAGTCACTGTCTGGAGGAGAGCCCCCAAAGAAGAGCTTCCTGACCTTCGCTGGACTATGATGTAAGAGGAATAGAAACCTGTCTAATAATTAAGTGGTAGAGGTTTGGGGATTGTTACATCAATCAGCATTTATTGCATGATTAATAAAAAAGACTCAGAAAATGAAAATGGGGACTTCACCCTGCAGTTTTTTTCTTACCTATATCCAGCAACTTGTTTGAAGTGACTGCCCTTTGCTGGCATCAGGATTTCCTATGCACGCTTACCTGATGGGCCTTGCAGCTCTTGGTTTGAAGTTGGATAGTGGGAGGAGGCACGAGGTTGGAAGTCACATTACAGAACACTCGTGTTCAGAGAGATACCAGGTGGAGCAGCAGGGGTCAAGAACATAAAAACATTTGCACATAAGAGTTTTTAAAAGACAATAACAACAACAATAAGGAAGTGTCCTCGGCCTTCCACTCTTCCAGGTTCAAGATGACTATGTGGATCCCCTTATCCACAGTTTTGTTTTCAATGGTTCCAATGAACTGTGGTCAATCGCAGGCAAGAAGAAAATGGGGTAAGTGCAGAACAATAAGATACATATTTTGATGGAGAAAGAGAAGAGAGAGACTACATTCACGTCACTTTTATTATATATACTCTTACATTTGTTCTGTTTCATTATTAATTATTGTTGGTCTCTAACTGTACCTAGTTTATAAATTTAACTTCATCATAGGCATGGATGTATAAGAAAAACTCATACACACATGCACACATGCACACACACATACATACATATAGGGTTTAGGACTAGCCATGGTGTCAGGCATCCATGTTTAGGGGTGTTGCAGAAAGGAGGGTCTGCTGTGTCCACCTCCTGTTCCCAGGGGATACCCCTCCCCTTTCCTGTTACTGTTCTTTGCTGTTTCCCAGAGGACCCACTGACAAAGTGTGATGCTTTCTTGGAAATAAACATTAAACATGGGAAAGTTAACACCAGCCCTAAAAGCATGCTGGGAGTTTAAATGAGCTCAGAAGTCTTGCTGAGGCACAGACTTTACATGTGTCTTCAAGCCCTAATAAGGTCCTGTGCAAGCAGTGGAGGGATCCATTCCCCAAAGCATTGACCTGGAAGTGCATCTTTGCTGCTTAAATTATGATTACAACTTTCCAAGCTGCATTTTATTAATGAGCTCTCTAAATGGAAGTGTTTATCTCAGGAGGAAGTACCGTTTCTTCCCCTTGTCCCTGGTGACGCACTAAACATACTAATTGATATGAAGCTGATTTTTAGGAGACAGGAAAACCCTGAGGCCTTTGTCACACTGACAGTTGTTATGGGGCCTGTCAGAGCGCGGCTGGAAACAGGCTACTCTCATTTTGCCACGTCCCTGGGGCGCGGGGCTTGGCACGCTTTGGCGGTCACCCTGCTTGTGGCAAAGAGCTTCTTCCTTTTACTCTGGGCTTATTAACTGCATGGGGACCTTGCGGGGCTTTGGGGAGCACCTCACCCCTTTCTGTATCATGAAAAATTTCATATTAATTTATTATATTGGCTTCAATTTCACCAATTAGAGAGTCATTTGGATGAAAAGGCAGTTGCTTGTTTAAAAACAGGGTCCACTGCAACATGGAAAGAAGAAAGGCCCATCCCTGAGGCACAAAGAGAAAATACGAATCAAGGAGAAAATACCAAACCGAAGGTGGAGGAGTAAGAGACAGGGGCATGAAAATATGAAATACCAATGGCCAATGAATATCTTATATTAAACACATTAACTTTTCCAGCAAGTCAAAGAAAATAAATGAGACATAATATAAATGCCATGAAGAGAAGTAGCCCCTTACCTCCAATCAGATTAGAGCATATTTTACTTTTTATTGTAATACCTGCTTGTATAGAGAGGATTTGGGAAAGTAGGTATTTTTCAAACACGACTTGCTTCAGACCAGAATAAATTGGAAAAGCATTTGGAAATATTTATCCAAGGTCTTAAAAATGGGACTACTCAATATCACTCCCAGGAATTTATTGTAAGGAAATGAATATGAATGTATGTGAAGATTCTTCACATACGTACAAAAGATACTTATTGCAGAATTATTTAAAATAGAATGGGAAAGCAACCCAAATCCAACAATAGGGAATTGGCAAAATAAATTACATAGCATTTATAGAATTGCATACAAAGTAGCCATTAAAATGGTGCTAGGGTCCCTGATGATCAAGAAAATGGTTCTGACATATTGCTAAGTGAAAATGGCAAGTCACAAAACAGGATGAACCTGACTTTGAAAAATTAAAATAAAAAAATGTATTTATTTACATGGAAAACAGACTGAAAGGATACATATCAAAATGTTTAATGGTTATTATTATGGAGATGGAGTTTTTTTTCTCTTTCTCTGTGTGCATGGGTGTGTAATGATTTCTCTGTTTTTCTCTGTTTTTACTAGAGGACACATATTTCTTTAATAATAAGAGAAAATACATATGTACATGTATATATTTGTACTTAATATGTAGAGATATATTTTTACATTGGGCCGCTCTGGGAAGGTGCAGTAGAAAGTTACCCAGTCTCTTGCACTAGCTTCCTGGTGGGTTGACCCTTCATTGAGCACCATTCGATAGTTTGGAAATAAAGGGAAGAATGTAAGTCCTTTTACAACTTAGATCATTGGGAAGGAAGCAGCCGGAGGGCTTCCCTAAGCTCCAGGGACTATGGATACAGGTGACAAGAGAGAGAAAGACCCACAGGTGGGAGGGAATGGTAGACAAGATTTGGGAATGGGATACACAGCAATTGTCCTCTGCTAATTTAAACCATGTTAGGAGAAAACGTAAAAGACTCTGGTTTCAAAAAGCAGATATTAGGACCAGAGGTCACTAAGAGTTTGGGTGTGCTTCAGAATAAGAAAATTCTAATAGGTGCAATTGCTCAATGTCAGGATCAGGCTGATTTCTGAGGATAGGCAAAAACTCCAAGTTGATCTTTTGACTCCTTATTACTGGTTGGCTTCCTGGAAGACGGACTCAGACAGAGATTAACTGCAGGATGTAGCTAGCGAGTGTTCCTGAGATCAGCAACGATGGAAGGGAAAGGAGGAAATCAGGACTGAGCGAAGGGAGGTGAGCAGCAGGTCTCAACAAAACTGGCCTGCAGAGAAATCTGAAGAGGAGATGGCCTTTCTGAGCTGTTCTGAGTGCCAGGGAAAGGGACGGGCCTGGGCCTCCCTGGCTATCCCAGGAAGGCGGTATGAGCTTGGGCGAAGAGGCCCTTCCCAAGTGAGGACAGTTAGATACTTCCAGCCTGCAGGTCTTTCATCTTTGAATAAGAATCCAGGTGCAATTTCAGCGTTCCTCATGCCTTGCAGGTGGATGGTTTTACATAAGACAAAAAGGAAAAAAAAAAAAAAAGAATCCATTGGCTATATTGAAGATAAGAACTGTTTTTCAAGGTTGTCGTAAAGAAAATTCAAAGAATACTTACAATTTGGGGGAAGATTTTAGCACGTGCATTCAAGAAAGGGTTTATATCAACAATATATAAAGAGCTCCTACGTTATCATTAATGAAAATACAAACAGTCCAATAAGAAGATGGACCAAAGTCATGAACAAGCGTTCTTTCTAAGAAAAACCATGCATGACCAATAAAACCATAAAAGGATGTTTAATTTTGTCAGTGAATTCAGAAGCAAGTCAAATCCACTGTGAGTCACAATTTTATACTCATCTGATTGGCAAAAACTAAGGCTCTAAAGATAAAAGTATTGGAGGTCATGTGTATCAACAGAATTTCTTATACACTCATGGTTAGAGTGTAAATCGCCGTAAGTACTTTGGAAAGCAGTTTGGCATTGCTTTGGAAAATTGGATATTCACGTACTCCAAAATGTGGCATTTCTACTCATAGGTCCACCCTTGCACATGTTCAAGAATAGACACAGAAGCACTCTTTATGGTAGTGAAATCCTGGAAACAGCTTAAACTTTCACTGACAGGAGGATAAATAAAGTGAGGTATATGTAAACTAAGCAGTGCATTTCAGGAATACATATAAATGTGACAAAACCAGAGGTGTGTAAAAACAAGAGAATGATAAATACTATGGAGGTTATTTGGGGCAGGGGAAAGCTTGGAGGTGGGCAGAACAATGGTGTGTGAGTTAGGAACATCAAGTTAATGTCAATATCAATTTGTTGGGTCATAAGTTCATGGGTATTTATTCACTTACTACTAATAAATAAATAAATAAATAAATAAATAAATACATTTTAAAAATGCAAAAGAGCCACGCTTGAACCATGGGAGTGTGTCATCTCTGTGCAATTGAGATGCCCCCCAAAAAGAAATGAAGCAGGAGAAAGCTTTTGGGGTTTGTCTAAGCAGAAACCATAGGCCCCATCTGCCAGGGAACTGGTTGTAGTGATTTCCGTTCAAAACCATTTTGAAATGTGAGGGTCACTTTCTGTTTTCCACAGCTGCCCCCTTACCTCGGGGACAGCCAGGACCCCTATGACAGCTTGGTTATAAGTTCCTCTCTTGCAATGCTGCATATCCAGCCATTTTTCAAATTAGTCACTTGTCTTAGGATATGTGACTTGTTCCAATGACACTTCAGCCATCTTTTAGAGGGAGGCACTTGACTGTGTTTTGCTAACTCCCAAGGACTTCACTATTGCGACGGAAACATCCTTTGACACTTTTTATTACAGGACAGTGTGCTCTTCTGCCAGGTGTTTAATTCTAGGTAACAGACCACTGAGCTGTGATTGGAGCAGTTAGAACACCTTGGAAATGGAATTGGGGCTTTGGGAAGTGGGGAGATCCCCAACACTGGAGGTACTCACCCAGAGTCAAGGGAGGCATTTGGAGGATGTTACTGAGAAAGTGTGAACTGGGTGACCTTGAAGGCCTCTTCTAACTTAGGCTGTGAGTCCAGGTTTGAGTCTCTTGCACAGGGCACTGTTTTTTTGGAATGAGCGGCAGTTTTTATTCTACACATTACCCCACACCTGCAATTTTATCATAAGTTAATGGCCTTCCCCGTTAACTTAGACTATAACGCTAATTAGGCACCTGGCACATGGGTATTTATGAGCCTTGAAAATAGGAACCAAGAAGTCACAGGCCAAAAGCATTAGCTTCTCTCCTTCCCCACAGTAAATTCCCATATTCACAGAGATAAAGAAGAAATATGAAACTCAGTTGGCATCCTTGATCTGTGTGCTTATTGCTTAAGATAACAAGTATTTTTAACTGATCTTAATAACAGCCAGAGAACAATCCATTCAGGCTACTTTTTTCTCAGAGGTTTTATTTGGTGTCTTGTTCAGATTCGGGCTTCTCTGGACGACCTTGTGATTCTATTGTCTGATCAGAGAACATGACTCATTAAAAATAAATGACAAAGAGCTTTGGAGATTGAAGTTTCATGTTTTATTTGTTGAAAAGAAAGAGGTCATGTTCACTCATCAACTTCAACAGACATAAATGCCACCTCAAGCCTCTGAATGCAGCGTGTGAAGAAGAGCTTACAAAACCAACTCGTTAGCAAGTACTAAGGCTTTTTCTCCATTGCCCGGGCAAAGCTGAGTTCCACTGAGCACAGACTGACCACCCAGTGGCCGGCTGCGCCTCTCAGCCCACTTGGATGCCTGATTCATCCTGTAGATTTCACTCAAGGAGTCAATGTAGTTCTATTGCATTTACTTAGGCGTTCTGTTTGTAGGGCAAAAGTGGGAATTGGCTTTCTAGGGGAGATGGTGACTTTCTCTTATCTCCTTTAGTGTGCTTTCCTCCTGGCACATGGAACTAAATATGGGAGGGAAAGGGAAACCAGAGTTTTGAGATGAAACTATTTTCCTCTTCTGAAGGCAGGCGAGACCGGAGTCTCACCACTTCTGTGGATGGGTGGGTGTTGCACAAGGTTGACAGCCCCCGCAGCCAGGGAGAATTGCAGTTCTTAATGGTGGGCTGTGTTCTCCAGGGTTGCAGCAGACTCCAGAAGCTCACGGTCAATTGTCAGAACTGTCTCTTGAATTCAAAGAATGAAATCCACACACCAGGATGAGCGAGGGTAAGAGGAGGATGTATTCACCTATGCATTAGAAACAGAACTCCCGCAGGATGACAGGGGACCCAGCAGGGATTGCCATCTGAGTGTGCTAGTCTAGGGTCAATGCTATTGATCCAGATTTAGCTAATCTGGATTTGAAAAAAGCACCAATGCTATTGGTCCAAAAGTATGCTAATTAGGGTTTGGAAAAGTACTCACACTATTGGTTAGCCCTGAATCCCACTTAGGTTTGCTTTATTTCCAGTTTCTCCCTGCTTCTTGGGAAGCCAGAGGTTGAAGTCAGTTAATTGGGTGGGCTTGGTGGGGGCTCTGGAGCTGCAGCACCGTGTGGAGTGAGCTTCTGCAGCCAGCATCCACACTGTGGGCAGGCGGGGCTGCCATGAGGGGACAGCTCGGCTTGCCAGGGCTCTCCTCAGGCCTGGTGCTGGCCTGGCAGGCTCCGCATGGCAGCCATGATTCAGCCCCCACATGCTGCCACTCTGCCACTTCTGGGCAGGGACCAGAGGGCTGGCTGCATGGCTAGGTCACCAAGCAGCCACATCCAAAGCATGGGGTTTTGAATTTAAAATAAAAAAGGAACTGTGTTTCAGACCAGCTCTGTTACAAGTTTCGTGACTTTCACAGGAAAATTTACAGCTTTGAAGTTTATTTTCAAAATTGGAAGAATAACAGTCCCTGTCTCCTAGAGTTGTGAGAATTAAATGAAACCAGTTATTTCTATGTTTAGAATTTGATTTGTTCTAGAAAGAACTTAAGGAAGCTTATAACTAAGGTCTGTTACACACACACACACACACACACACACACACACACATTACACATGGACACACAGGACACATGCACCGTACATAGAAATGTAGCACAGATTTAAAATTCACGTAAAAGGTGTAAGGAAAACAAAAGTGGGAATATACACTGAAAGTAGAAGAGAGAATAAAAGTATGAGTGGGTTATAAATTAGATTGTCATCTTTAGAGCAGATAGGAAAAAAAAAGCAAAAGGAAATCAAATCTACACATTTCATACTGCTCCAAGCAAAAGGATCCAGCTGCCCAAGAAGACTAGCAAATGTCATTAGTTTCAAAACCAAGTAGGAAATTCTTCCTAGTAGAGAAGATGGTGTGTGAGGTAATAGCCCATCTTTGACAATGAACTTGTAGTGAACACAGGATGAACTTCGTGGGACCATTACATGGACATAACACAAAAGCAAAGAAAAACTAAAAAAGAAAAAAAAAAAAGATGTAGAAGTTGCTTAAATGTGTTTCTAGGAGCTGTGACTTGGTCTGCCGTCTAGGTGAGTTGAGGACTGAGCCTGGGTCAGGTGCGTCTTGGGCACTGTGCAGGGGAATGCAGTCAATGCCCGAGAACTGGCAGAGTGCTACAGAATGACATGGTCACTCAGCTGGGACTGCGGACGTTCACCAGACCTCCCGCTCCTGTCCACGCTTGTGGAAGTGTGGTGATTATGAAGCAACTCGGCAGACTCGGCCCTGGTCAAATTAGTTCATAAAGACCTAAGGGCTGCTCCTGTTGGGAGCATCTGCGTTTTAATAAGCTACTCCTGAAGACAGTCCCAAAGGAATGAGCTTCCGCGGGAATTCTTTTCTCACAACGACAGGAGGGAGGTATGTTTTCTGGCAGAGACAGCATCTTGCCATCTATGGAAACGACCATCAATGCTGTTAGGGATAAAACTACATCCCTAGGGTGAGATTTAAAGTCTAAATCAAATCAATTTTTTCTTTTTAATTTTCAGATTTTTAGAAAAGCTATCCATTTTTCAGTGCAGACGTTTTCATTGACTCTGTGTTTCCCAAGACAACTGTTGCTAATGGAATGTTGTTGCTGATGTGTCCTTAAGGATTCCTGGGGAGCTTTGCCCCAAATAGATCTTACTCTGTTCCCAATAGCAACACATCATTCACAACGAGGCCTGATGGGAACGAGCTATTTTCAAATTGGTTTTCCTTGCTGTAAAAAGCTCTTACCATTCATTTTATTTAAAAAGTTTCTTCTAATTAATGCTTATTATTAAAAAAAAGTAGTATCCATCTTTATGCCATTAGGTAAGAAAACGCTCTGAAAATCAAATAGCTTTCAGCATCATGAAAGCAAATGAATTCTTTGAATTGGGGGCTGCTTTGCAAAGTGACTGCTACCTGGAAAACTGATCAATATCTTCTGCAGTTACTTGCCTGCCACTCCCAAAACGCTTCTTATAAAAAGAAAATACCAATCTATTTAGTTGCTTTAGACAAGCAGAACTATGTGTTTAGCTGGAGTTCCTGAATATTAAGAATAGCAAAAACCATACCGTAAGTGAGCTCTCTATATCCTTCCAGGTAAAGAAGAGATTCTAGAGGCTGAAATAGTGTCTTATTTAGAAGGGAGTGCTGGGCTGGGCCTGAAGCTCAGTGGTAAAGTACTTGCCTATCATGTGCAAGGCCCTGTGTTCCATCCCCAGCACTCTAAAAATAAAATAAAATAAGGTGGTAGTGGTGGTGTGGGGGTTGTTGTTAACCAATATATTTATTTTTTTTTACATGAAGAAATCATTATCCACAAAGAGAGAGTAGACATCACTGAATGAAGTTTGCAGAACCACTGAGGAGAAACATTGATTGACCGTGTTCCTGACTAACTGGGTCAACACAGGATGAATCCAGAAAAGGAGGAGTGAGGCTCCAAGTGGTGATCAAGCTAATGGCCAGTTGGGAAGCTGCTGAATGTTCAAGTCAGTCTGGAATGAATGCAACAGGGTGAGTCCACTGGAGTTCAATCAGAGACAGAGAGCACACTGTCATTCAGACAGGGGAAGTGTGCTGTAATGTAGAGAAGGAGTTCCCATAGGGCACTACTTATTGAGATGCAAAGGTAACACTAACATATACCATAGGGCCCAGGGAAAGTATATCAGGAGGGACAAACTTGGGAGGTCTCCCCCACCCCAAGTCTGAGGTTCAGACCTTATTGGAGAAGTATGCTTGGGGGTTGTCAGGTTTCAGCTCAACCACAGGTGATGGACAAGCAGGAAGTAGACCCTGGGATACAGGTGAGCAAAGAGGTGGGCAGGTCCACAGAGGGAGTCAGGGCTCCAGGGTGGGCATGGAGCCTGCATGGCTTGGTGTCCACATTGGGAGTGCCACCAAAGGCGATCACCCCAGCCTGGGCAGAAATGTACAGTTACTAAAGGACTGCAGATGCACAAATGGAGCAGGACACCACTAAGTGTCCCTGAACACTGACAGTCTGTGCAGAAGGGTTAAGAAGAGCAAGCTGCAGCAACCAGCACGAAGAGGAGCCGCCTCCCTCCTGCGGTGTCTCTGCAGCGCCCTCTACGGACAAACGTCCATCCTGTTCACTAGATTTAGGATTATAGATCACAAATGCCCTCCTTGTCTTTAATTAATGGTGAATGGGTGGGGTACTTCGTCGTATTGAATAAATGACTTCTTTCATTACAAAATAATAGTCATAGACTTTATACATTTTCATAAAAAGTATTTGTAAAAATATCTTAAGAGTTCCCTATACATCAAAATGAAATAAGATAAACTATATAACAATAAGGAGGGCGTATCATCAGGCTTCATCGCAAAATTAGTATTTCAAAGGAATTACAAAGTAAATAAGAGACTTTGCCAAACTTAATCCAAATTGTTCCTGGAATTTAAGGTTTTTGTGTCATCTGCATGTGATGGATTTTCTTTGGACAAAAATGGAGAAATAGACAAGGATTTTAAACTTCTTTTTAAATTAGCTTGTTTTCTTGTAAAGAAACAAGAGCTGGGTGTGGTGGCACATGCTTATAATCCCAGCAACTTGGGAGGCTGAGGCAGGAGGATTTAAAGTTAGAAGCCAGTCTCAGCAATTTAGGAAGGCCCTCAGCAACTCAGCGAGAGCCTGTCTCAGTGTAAAAAATAAAAAGGGCTGGGATGTGATCCAGTGCTTAAATGCCCCTGGTTTTGATCCCCAGTATGCCCCCCTCCCCGGCTCTTACAGAAAAAAAAACAAAACAAGAGCTATTGGCTTTGAGAGTGGTGGTAATAAACAGCATCCGAGTATCTGTTAAAATGCTGATTTGGATTGTAACTGGAATGACTCACACCCTTATTCTTAGTGCTTTTTCAACAATCTGGATCAAAGGAACTTGATATCTGCTGTCACACTGTGATCAGAAAACTCGAAGCTCTGGTCCTGTTAACACCATCAGCCAGCAGCCAGACCGAGCAAGGTGCCCTACCTTCTTCTGGTAGGCCAGGCTCTGCCCGTCACCTACACAGCAGAACCCACTCACAACTACAGCACAAGGGGTGGGTCGTATTTCCCCTTCCACAGAGGGGGCAGTTGAGTCTCAGAAATGGTCTATGATTTTAGTTTTTTAAATGACTGGCCTAGGATTTTATTTTTGCTGTTGATTCCGTTTTTTATTGCTTATAAGCTTAATGAGATATCTCCAAGGACATTTGCTTTCTATTTTAAAGGCTAACTTTGAAATACAAGCTAATTTGATAAATTTCTTGCCAGAGTGTAGAAGAACGGTCATTGAAACCTTAGAAAAGTGTTGAATTCTTCTCTAGAAGCCATTTGTTTAAAAAAAAAAATTCAAGGCAAGGTTTGGGGAGAAGGTGGGAATGGTCTTGCCCGTGGATCCCAGGTCTTTTTTATCCTTTGAGACCAACTGTTCTGGGATCGTTGAGGCTATATTCAGGATTAAAATCCGGATTTGTAACTGCTTCCCTTTTGGTTTAGTGACTTGGCTCTGAGCTCTTTTCTTGATGACCTCATAGAAGATGGGTTTTGAGAACTGAGGCTGGTTGTGCAGAGAGGCTGGTAAAAGGGAGGTCACTGTGGAGTCTCCCATGAGGGTGGCCTGGGAACCAGCGGTCGTCTGTGACAGCCCGCCCAGTGCAGGCAGGCAGAAACAGGGGTGCTCGGAAGCCGGAGACGGGCCCTGGGGGCCAGCAGGCCTGTCGACAGGTTCACATTGGCAAATGAGAGGAGGAACCAGGAAATGTTTTGAAGCAACAGAAGGGAGGAAACAAGCCATTCTGAAGTCTCCTGCAGCCTCTCTTGAGGATGGGGAAGAGTTATGGGTGCTCAGGTCAACAAACTCAGCAAGTTTTTAGAGTGATTTTGTTTTAGTTTCACCCAATGAAGGTGATCTCCTGTTGCTTTCATTGATTGACCTCCTCGGAGTCCTTCTAAAATAGTAGGAGTTGTCCTCCTGACCCATGCAAGAGCCCTAGCGGATGCCCGAAACCTCGGACCGTACTGAGCCCTGTGTATGCTGTGTCTTGTTCCATCTGCACTACAGCTTTGCCGCACAGTGCTTGGGTTCATCTGCCCGTCCATACTCTGAGCCTTTGTGGCATTCTTTGCATCACTATTATTAAGCAAAGGGAACTTGAACATAAGCACTGTGATATAGAAACAGCTGATCAATGACCTAATAACCAAGAGGGTTACTAACGTGCAGGTAGTGCATACCCATGGATGCACTGGACCCAGAGCTGACCACCTGGGTGGGCTGGAGCAGGGCAGTGCAAGATTCCATTACACAACCAAGAGCAGCACACAATTTAATACTTAGGAAGTGCTTATTTCTGGAATTTTCCATTTCATATTTTCAGATGGCTGTTGTCTGCAGGCATCTGAGACCACAGAAAGGGAAGCTGCAGATAAGGGGAAATACATGTTTTGTTTAAAGTTGAATGATTTGAACTTATTTTGACATGGTTCCTGAGAACAATATATTTTTACTGTATATCTAGAACTTTCTATAAGGTAGCCTTAAAGCAATCGTTTTGACCAGTGTTTTGTTGTTGGTAACTGTTATGGTTTGGATGTGAGGTGTCCCCCAAAACCTCACGTGTGAGGCAATGCAGGAAGGTTCAGAGGAGAAATGACTGGGTTGTAAGAGTCTTAACCCAATCAGTCTTAACCCAATTAATCCCTGATGGGATTAATTGAAGTGGTAGGTGTGGCTGGAGCAGGTGGGCTTGGCTATGGGGTATATATTTTGTATCTGGAGAGTGGAGTCTCTCTCTGCTTCCTGATGAAGCCAGCTGCTTCCCTCTGCCACATTCTTCCACCATGATGTTCAGCCCCACCTTGAGCCTTAAGAAATGGAGCTGGCCTTCTATGGACTAAGACTTCTGAAACTGTGAACCCTTAACTAAACCCTTCCTCCTGTATAGTTGTGCTGGTCCGGGTCATTTAGTCACAGCAGTGAAAAAGCTGACTAAAACAGTAACAGTTAACCATATTTTATAAACCATATCAACATTTAAAACAGTTTTGCTGCTTCTTATCAGGTGAGCTGAAGGATTAAACATTGTGTCTAATCTTACTCCCCCTCCGCCAGCCCCAGTGACACCTCCTCTGGACCCCTAGAACTATGGTGAGAATAAAGATTTTTTTTCTTTTTTTTTTAAAAGAAAGAAAATCTATCCGTTGGCAGTCTCTGAGAAAAATGACTGAAAATTTGTATTTAAGTTTGCCCTCAGAAGTTGTTGGAAATTATCTCATTTCATATGCCCAGAGGTAGGATACATGCATAATTATGGACAAATCATCTTTGCACAAATTTTAAACTATTAAAGCAGTGAATGATTAATGAGTAGATTAGGGAAGATACCCAGGCTCTTCTGGGGTCCCAGGTCATCACCCCTCCTGGAAGAGTAGGTGGACAGCAAGTCCCAGAGTGTCCAGCTGAGGGGAGAGGACTCTTAGAAGAGAGATTTCTGGCCCTGAGGATTTTGTTGTAAGTTCTGGTATGTTGTGGTTACTGAGTTTAGTTACAATTGAAAAAGAAGGGATTAAAAATATTTACTTATAATATTGGGACAAAAAGAGGAATACTTTAAAAATGATCATCCTTGAGCTTGTACCTATTAGCTACCTCTGGAGTTGGACTTGCCTGGATTCTCTATATAATCTTTTAATATGTAATCAGTAACTTTTACATAACCCCTTAGTAGCCAATACGATTGAAAATGCGTCAAAAGGTCTACATTTTAAAGATTTTTTTATTCATAAATACATATGTTTCCCTACTTCCTTGTACCAAAGCCAAATTGTCTGTATTTAGGGAAACTCTTACTCTTAATTATCTGAAAATGGTTGGTTCAGTTAGGAATTTGCACTTTTTTTTGTACTGGAAATTGAACTCACTGAGCTGCATCCCCAGCCCTTTTTATTTTTTAAGGCCTTAAGTTGCTGTGGCTGATTTTGAACTTGGGATCTTCCTGCCTCAGGCTCCTGAACCACTGGGACTACAGGCATGCATCACGGCTCCCAGCTTGAATTTGCACTCTGTCATATCTTGGTACCTTAGCTACCTCAGAAATATTGCAATGCTTTCAAACCCATCAGTGTGGCTTTAGCTGATGTGGTTTTTCCTATTTTGTTTTCTGCTCTCTTCCTACGTTGCAGCCAACACAACGACATAGTTACCTGCATTATTAGTGCTGGTCAGTGGTCTTATCACATACTGTTATCACATCGCAGCAACACTGGAAGATCTCTGTGTCACCACCATGACCCCAAAAGTTTTGTTTTTTAGTAGTAGTCAGAAATACTGACCAGAGGTTTGCTCTCTGAATGACATATAAACTCTCCGAGCCTCAGTTCCTCCCTAGGAACAAAATGAAGATTAATAACATCTACCTTCTATAGTTACAAAAAGGATTAAAAGAAATAAGGTATATAAAAATGCCATAAACTCAAAGTGCTATAAAAACGAATGGTGGAAATCTCAAAGCAGAAGCACAGGAGGCGAGGCAGGTGATAGCCACAGGAAAAGCCCCTTGACCTTTGCCGTTAGCCTACTTCATGGCTCAGGTTTAGACCCAAGGAGGGGGTGTAGGGGAGGTCTGTGGTTTCCATTTCTGAAAGGGTTCTGACGTCACCTGCATGCTCAGATGAGCACTGGGGGAAGCGCTACAAAGACTTACAAGCTGACATGCATTCCTAGACAAAGCATCTAAAGTTTTATCAGCTTTGTTCAATAACTGTAGTTGGTTCCGACACAAATAGAACAAGCCATGATTCAATTTCTTTTAACTCTTCCCCAAGGAACACAAGTAATCTCATGAGATTTTTATGAGTTGTCTGTTGACCTTACTATCTCTTCCTCTTTTTTTTTTTTTTTTTTTTTTTTTGGTCTTTCCAAAATAATGTCTTAGTTCATAGTCAACTATGAACTAAGTTATTAATGTCAGGAATTTGGGCTTCTAAAGTTTAAGGTGTTTTCAGGAGAACATGGGAGAGAATATGCTGGGCTCTTCTTAGAAAGGAACGAATGACCTGAAGCAAAAGTAGAAGGGCCCCAGTGTGGCCTTGTCCATGACTGGGTTTCATCCTTTAAACCTGTGCAGGGTGATCATGATGACTTCCATATAAGGGGACCATGGCGGTTTTAAAAAGAAGCAAGTAACTAGGCTGACCAGCCTCCCTGTACCTGCTGTGGGTATCTCTGAGCTTATGTCCTGCCAGGAGAGTTCTCTCCTGCCCTCTCTACCCAAGCAAATCCTAGTCCTAGGTCAAGATCCAGCTGCAGTTTCACCTGTTGAGACATATGAACCCAACATAACCTATCTCACACACACACACACACACACACACACACACACACTAAGATCACACCTATCACACTTACATATTACCCAGGTAACTTAGTCCTGGGCTACTATTAATTATCTTTTATCATGTGCACATATCTTTTTTTTTTTTTTTTTGAACCGGGGATTGAATTCAGGGGCACTCGGCCACTGATCCACATCCCCAGCCCTATTTTGTATTTTATTTAGAGACAGGGTCTCACTGAGTTGCTTAGGGCCCCGCTAAGTTGCTGAGGCTGGCTTTGAACTCGTGATCCTCCTGGCTCAGCCTCCCGAGTTGCTTGGATTACAGGCGTGCACCACCACACCCGGCTCATGTGCATATATCTTAGATGCTTAATTGGGCCATGAGTTTCTGGGGGTTCAAGTAAAATAAGTTCTGCAAAGTTTTATATATATATATACATATGTATATATGTATATATATATAAAAACTTTTAAAATCAAAATGGATTAAATTGAAAGAAAATACCAAAGATGACTGGAAAACATTTTCTCAGCATCTAAACATAAAATTTCCACAAAAATTCCACCATTTGGGGCCAGGGGTAATCCCAGCCACTCAGGAGGCTGAGGTAGGGGAATTGAAAGTTAAGGCCAGCTGGGCAAATGAGTGAGACCCTATCTCATAAAAGAAAAATACAACCAAAAAAAGAATTCTACTATTTGGGATATTTGAATATGAACTACAAGTTTTACTTGGTGTTAGAAATCAGGTCCCCCAAGGAGCACAGAGGTTATAGAGTAACAAGGTCAGAGGAGAAGTCACGTATTCTCTTTGGTATCAGGGAAGGAACGGAGGATCCAGCCTGCTTGGTTGGCTGCGGAAGGACTGTGATCCTGGCTTCCATGTGCTGTGTTGATTTCCACCCTGAATTTGGGAACAAACTGGAGTTAGAAACTCCCAGGCAAACTTAATTTTTTAAAATTACTCCCACTGTGGTTCATAAGGTGAGAAAAATTAGGGGAGTCTGCATCAAGCCCCAAACTGGCTTGCTATGGAAAAACTTAAGAGCACTGACTTTAATTGAGTGGCTCCGGATGAGATTCTCAACAACGGTTAGAATTTGTGGACCTTCTGGAAGAAGGCGGCCCATCCGGAAGTGGGCTGATCAGCAGAGGAAGGTCCAACAAGCAGCTTTGGCTTTTCAGCAGGGCGTGGGAATTGATTGCTCTTCTAGTTACTTTCCAATCCCTTTCTCTTTCACTCTGTCTCCTAAGGTCTTTCCAGTTCCCATTTTAAACCAGTTTATTTGTATCTGGGGGCAATTGTGATAATTTATTCCATCCTCCAACTTGGGAGCCTCAAATGATTTTTAAAATTTGTGTCTTTGGTCCATGATTTGGGAAGTTTCTTAGAAACCAAGAGCAGGAATAAGATCAGTTTTATAACCAGTTCCACAGGTTCATGCAGGCTTCTTGCTGAGAGGCTTCTGGAAGCCTTGAACCCATGGGGGAAAAAACTAAAAAACTATAGTCATTTTACTGAGAATTATAAATATCCCCAGACCCAGAAAAGTTCCTAATAAACACATAATGTACCACTGGCGTAAAAATGAGAGTCCTGGAAGGGGCTGAGGTTCTTCAAGGATTATTTTTCCTTGAACATTATTTTCTTCCTAACTCAAAATTTAAAGCTGTCTTTTATTTGTTTTTTCCTGGTACTGGGGACTGCATCCCAGGGTACTTTACTGCTGAGTTACATCCCCAGCCCTATTTTGTTTGTTTGTTTTTGGAGGCAGGATCTTGCTAAGTGGTTGGGACTGAGCTGGAACTTGCAATCCTCCTGCCTCAGCCTCCAGAGTCACTGGGATTGCAGGAATGTGCCAACGTGCTCAGCTGATTCTGTTTTGTTCTTTATATTTTCCAGGGAAGAAAATTTTTCTCCATTCTGGCCTGGTTTGAATGCACAATAGCCCTTGAAATCAGAAAACTATGACTGCTGCTCCGCAGCCTGGCCTCACGGGTCTCCTCCTAGCTGGAGGCTGACTCTCAGTTGCCCGTGTGTCAGACACAGCCGTTTGTAGGGCACTCCGGGGCTTAACAATGCTGGCGTGGGCCTTCTCTGGAATGAAGATGAGTTTCCACCTGCATTCCGGCCCTGTACTGTGGGCCACCAGGCTCCCGCTGTGCCCTGAACACTCCTGTCGTTCTCACTTCTCTCTCTGCTGGGACCCACCTGGTGACCACTCCCTCTTTACCTGGGCATCAGGATGTAAACTCCAGGAGCTTCCAAGCAAGGAGTCGGCTCTTTAGTTCACAGCTGTGTCATTAGATGTGTCCTGGCTGGCTCACTCACGGTGTGTGTCCAGAGCCATCTCAGGCATTGCCTGCACATCAGTTAAATGACATTTAATATTAATATCCAAATCCACCCGACATCAAGGCCCTCCTCCAGGGAAAGAGAACAGTAGAACCCATTCACTCAGCACAAACAAATGAGCATCTCCAAGTCCAAGATGGTCTGCATTCTGAATTTGCAGGGAATGAGTTCCAGGACCACTGCAGATACCCAAATCTGCAGATCCCAAGTCCCTTCTATGACATGGACTAGTATTTGCATATGACCTATGCACATCCTCTCTTGTACTTTAACTTTCTTTATGGTACTAGGGTTTGAACCCAGGGTGCTCTACCACGGAGCCACATGCCCAGCTCTTTTTATTACGTTTTCTTGAGACAGGGTCTCATTGAGTTGCTTAGACCCTCACTAGGTTGCTGAGGCTGGCCTTGAACTTGCAATCCTCCTGCCTCTGCCTCCACAGTTGCTAGAATTACAGGCATGTGTCACCATGCCCCATCTCTACTATGCTTTAAATCATCTCTAGATTATTACTAATACCTGATAAAATGCTAATGCTGTGTGAATAGTCATTCTACTTTGTTCAGGGAATAATGAAAAGAAAAATAGTCTGTGCAGGTTCATTCCAGACACCATTATCCCCTGTTAAGGGGCACAACTTAAGAACAGACCGAGTGCCACTGAGAAGTGCAAATCTGAGAGTCTTTATTAGCCGGCTGGCTGACTGTCTCACACAAGGCCCCAAAAATGGCAATTGGGAGGACAGCCCCGACCATAGGGTTGCAGGGGGTTTTATACCATCAGTCAGTACATCAGTCACAAGGGTCTGTTGCTATGATTCAAAATCACAAACTAACATCACGAGATCTGAAATCATTAGCAGAGGGGGAAGTGGGTCAAAACGACCTAACTTAGGTACAAACTAAAGAATGGTTACTAACATCTAGACAATCGCTGCTGACGTCACTGTTGACTGGTACATTGTTTAGGAAAAATAGGAATCAAAAGGAGAACAATTTTTCATTATATAAGAATTGTCACGCCTAGCAAGCGTAAGACCCTGGGTTCAATCCTCAGCATTGCCAAAAAAAAAAAAAAAAGAAAGAAAAGAAAAGAAAACAATTGTCATTTTGTCATTTTGTGTTGCCAAACCTGCTATGGTAAGTAACTGATGACAGGTGCGGAGGCTGGGTGTTCCCATGGGAGAAGCATTTCCTACATGACATGGAGTCTCAGGGTAGAATGGAGTCTGTTCCGTCATTGCCCACGTAGCCTGGCCCATAACATTTCCATAAGCCAAACCTGTCAGCCCGTCACACCCCCTCAGGTTTTTCAGTCAGTGACTGGTGAAATCCATGGACGTGGAATCCACAGACACAGAAGGCCTACTGGATTTTGCCTCTGTGTTTGTCCTTACAAGTGAATTTAGTTGTCTCCTTTTCCATGTTTCAGGACTCTTTAGGTAAAAAACG
Source organism: Glaucomys volans (assembly GCA_020662805.1). NCBI lineage: Eukaryota > Metazoa > Chordata > Mammalia > Rodentia > Sciuridae > Glaucomys > Glaucomys volans. The sequence goes on along the minus strand of JAJEJO010000378.1, from coordinate 338,148 downwards.
AGTTTCCTTTAGCTGTTGATGAGTGAAAATATTGTGTCTTGATTGTATGGAGGCTGTCTCCTCCAACTTCAGACCCAGGTCACAGCAAGGTGATCAATACCCTCCACGGAGGGTTTAATGTATTTAGCAAACCACACAGAGAGTTTGTTGTGTGCCAGACACTATTTTATAAAGCACTAGACTTTATAATTTTTAACTTGTTCTGTACAATCATTATCCCTGTCTTACAAGTGTGGATATTGAGGAACAGAGAGAAAAAGCAATTTGTCCGACATCACACAGCAGAAAAGAATCAGATTTGGAAGGTCTGTGTTCTGTAGCCTAGGTTTGGGGCACTTTGTCTCACTATTGTTCTCTTTGCCTCTTGACTGCAGGTCATGTTCCTAACTCCACTTTCCACTGATGGGGACAACTTCTGTACTCCGAGGTTATCCCTTCTGCATGCCAACACTCCCAGCAGCTTGGAGGCTGAGGCAGGAGGATCCGAGTTCAAAGCCAGCCTCAGCAACAGTGAGGTACTAAGCAACTCAGTGAGACCCTGTCTCTAAATAAAAGACAGAATAGGACTGGGGATGTGACTCAGAGGTCAAGCACCCCTGTGTTCAATGTCTGGTGCTCCCCGCTCAGGAAAACCAATCAGACACAGAGCTCTAGGTTCCAGAACCCAGTGCAGTGCTCTGGATGCAGTGGGCAGTGAGCATGTATTTATTTATTTTAAAAAAATTTTTTGTGAGTTTGTAGATGGATGCAATACCTTTATTTTGTTTGTTTTTATGCAGTGCTAAGGATCTAACCCAGAACTTCACACATGTGTGGCAAATGCTCTACCACTGAGCCACAACCCCAGCCCCATAGCAGGTATTTTAAAAGTATTTGTTAGAAAAATATGTTTAGAGAATTGCCCCTGTTCTTTTCTTTGAAAGGCAAACTGCTCATAAGAAAAACTCTAAAACTCTTGTGTTACCTCTGAGATGGATTGTAGGGGAAATAAATAGGCAGTGGGCACTGGGCAGTGGGCACGTGAGCCCAGACGAGAATCCAGAGAGCACGAGATCTGGAGACCAAGCCGTCTTTAACACAGGAGGCCGTTTTTCACTGGTACAGTGACCGGCGAATGCAAGGTTGCAGTTCAGGAGGAAGATGAACTATAACTCGGGGTAGATTAAAGACATCCACAAATTCTTTGCTATTGCTATTGTTCCACTGAGTGATGGATCCAGCTTCTCTTCTCTGGGCTGAACCACTTGCTTGAGCAGCAGAATGCAGTGCAGTCATACTATGTGACTTCCATGTGGTCCCACTATGTGACTTCCATGTGGTCCCACTATGTGACTT
>JAJEJO010000378.1:309015-336803 GCA_020662805.1 Glaucomys volans | reverse complement strand
CCATGTGGTCATACTGTGTGACTTCCAAGGGTCCCACTATGTGACTTCCATGCAGTCATACTATGTGACTTCCATGTGGTCATACTATGTGATTTCCATAGGTCCCACTATGTGACTTCCATACAGTTCCAGTATTTGACTTCCATGCCATCATACTATGTGACTTCTATGGGATCCCACTATGACTTCTGTTATGGTTTGGATGTGAGGTGTCCCTCCAAAACTCATGTGTAAAACAATGTAAGAACATTTATAGGAGAAATGATTGGGTTATGAGAGTCTTAACCCAATCAGTGAATTCACTCCCTCATGGGTGAGTGGAAGCTAAAGGCGGGTAGGGTGTGGCTGGAGGAGGTGGCATTGGAGGCCTGGCTTTGGAGTATATATTTTGTGTCTGGTGAGTAGAGTCGCTCTGCTTCCCGATCATCGTGCGAGCTGCTTCCTGTGCCACACTCTTCTGCCATGATGTTCAGCCTCACCACAGCCCTGAGAAAAGGAGCCAGCTGTCCATGGACTGAGACCTCTGAAACCAAGAACCCTCAAATAAACTTTTCCTCCTCTAAAACGTTCCAGTCAAATCTTTTAGTCACAACAGCAAAAAACCTGACTAAAACAACTTCTGTGGGGTCCTACTGTGTGACTTCCATGTGTCCCACCATGTGACTTCTGTGTCTAAGAAGGAAGAAGCCTTTTGGTTTCCATCCTGCCTCTGGAACACTTGTTCTTGGAAACCCCGCTGCCAAGTGTGAGGAAGCCTTGCAGCCAGTTGGTGAGGCTGACATGGAGGACCGAAGGCCTCTGACTGAGCCACCACTGAGGTCCCAGCCCAGTGTCAGCGCCAACTTCCTGCCATGCAGTTTGGTCACCTTTGGGCGGATCTCCAGCCCACGTCAAGCCATCCCAGCCAATGTGCATGGAGCAGAGGTGCCCCCCCTCCCCCGCCACGACCTCAGACATCGTCGAATTCCTGCCTCAAAAAAGTCAAAATCAAAGTGAAGTTATTTCATGCCACCGACTCAAAACACAGCATTCAAAAACAGCACAAAGCCAAAACCAGCACAGAAGGAGCTGTGAACACAGCCCCCAAAGAGCTCTGCACTTTGTGTATTTTTTTCCAGAACATCCCAACTAGAATTGCATATTTGACCTGCCCTCCCCTCTGGAGTCAAGTGTTTTGGAAATAAATGGTTCACTTTGTAAGGGGGATATATTTCCCCGTCACGAAGTGAATAATTTATAATCATAAATTTATAATTTATAATTATATAAATAAATTTATATAAATTTATATTTATTTAATCTCACCATAGCTCTATGATTCTAGGCTCAAATTATAAGAAAATTAAAATGTGAGTGGGCTCTTTAAAAAATTCCATATACCCCCATGGCTGATTTAAACCCAGATATATGGTATTATGACACCTTGGCCCTTATCTAGATGGAAGGGTTCCTAGGTCAGTACTTCAGAGCAAGGCTTAGAGCCAGTGCAGGGCCCCCCTGATACTGAAGTAGGACAGGGGAGGCTGGCCACCCGAGGAAGCAGGTTTACTAGCTGTAGCTGGCCAGTCCAGAGTGTGGCTTGTGCCTGAAAGTTTCTCTGGACCAAGAGTCTAGAAATTCTTTGAACTTTACATCCAGTGTGGTTGGGGGAGGTGGGGCCTTGGAGGTTTGCATTTTTGTAGGAGTTTCTACAGAAAAGTAATTATTTTCTTTGAGTTCTCAGAAAGTGCTTTTTAGGCCAGACAGAGGCCTTACAAGTTTTCACCAAGAAAACAGATAATATCATTTTGCACCACAAGCCTACGGACTCTAATTCCTATCACACCTTTTGTGTGCAAACCTGGCATTTACAAGAAAGAAGTTCAAATCGCAGTGCTTTCTGCAGACATCCTGCTGATCTGACACGAGGAGAAGCTTAATTATGGCAAGGGTCTTCTGGGTGGGGGTCTCCAGCCTGCTTCACAGGCAGAATAGGAATGTCCTCCCTCTTCCACCTGCAAAGCTCACTATTATGAGCCAAGGGGATCCATTTGTCTCTGTAAGGCCCTCTTTTAAAATGCAAATATGCCAGGAGAGTTAACATCAGTGCCAATGCTATTAAGAGGCTCGCTGGTGAGGTTGGGGAATGGGGTGATTCTTTTTGAGCTGCTGGTAGACAGCAAGAGGACTTGGCAGAGGAGCCGGTTAGGAGATAGTAACGTGTACAAAAGGCCAGGTAGGAGGCACCTGAGAACTTCTACTCCCCTGGGGCTTCCTTGAGGCCAACCCAGCTGCTGGGGCTCAAGAGAACCTTGGCGACATAGAGCTTGGGAAGTGTTCAGCAGGGCGGAGCCGCGGCGCTCCCTGTTCCCTCCAACCAGGACCTCCATAGACTGATAATGTCCTGCCTCCTTTCAGTCTCTTTCCACTGGAAGGGTCTCTGAAATTGGCTTCACTTGGCCTTTTGGGAAATGTCACTCTTAGCCCAATAGGCTATGCTGCGGCCTCAAGGCTCCTGGCCTTACCACTTGGTGGCTCGTACTCAGGACATTCACAGAGTGGTGAGAAACTGAAAGAGAGAAGCAGGAAGTCCCCATCAGCCACCAGGCCCTTTGAAAACACAAAAGGAAAAGAACCTAGCTATGTTTGCCAGGTTGTTCAGATGAGAGAAGTGTTTACATGATCCAGGTACTTTCCTCACTGATCAGATCATTTCTTTTATGGTAAACTAATAACAGAGCAAAGACCATTCTGAAGAAAAAGGGGCATTTCCCTCTGCCACAACCCCACCCCCCTCCGATAGACGCATCCTGGAGGTCCTTCTTCAAACAGGCCTAGTACGCAGGGGCCACCCCTCTGGAGGAACAGAGAGGGGAACCTGGAGTTTGAGGCTGTGTTTCCAGGGAGTTCTTTCCATCTTTGTCCAACCCTGTCTCCTATGGCAGAAACTACCGAGGTCGGAGTTCTTTGCCAGGGACACAGCTGGAGCACCCGTCCCACACTGCGGCATCCAGGTGAGACCCTGGAGCTGAGCCCCACAAACGAGACCCCTCCCACAGAGCAGGGCCCTTACAGACCCAGGCCCCCATCTCTGCACATCCTCAATCTCTCCTTGCGCATCTCCTGAGCAGAGAACTCGGATGCAGAGCAAGTTGTCGGAGGCCTGATTCCTGGGGGCTCGAGGAACACCTCAGAGCGAGCCTGGACTGTTACACTGGTGGTTTGGCCATTAAGCCTCTGACAGGCAACGCTGAAAGCCTTTTCTCCTCACTCTCCCTGGCCAAAGGTTTGCTTGATCCTCTGCGGCTGAGATTAGTTCTTAAATCATCAACTGACTAACGCACCAACATTTGTTATTTATGGCGCTACCAAATGTCAGTTCCTCAAAAATAGGACGATATGCGCTTCAGCTTTGCTTCTGGGTTAGTCAGCTTTGCTTCACTACAAAGAAGTGCCAGAGATGGCTAACCTGCAGGGAGAAGAGTTGCGTAGCTCCCAATGTGGGAGGTTCAAGTCCAAGACTGGCAGAGAGAGGGGTGTTTCAGGCCACTGATGGGGGCGGTAGATGATGGCAGCCCACCACGGCGGGGTGCATGCTGGAACGTGGGGATCACATCTCAAACAGGAGCAGAACATCAGCAGGCACAGAACCATGCTTACTTCTATTTTAAAAAATTTTTAATTAAGCTTTTTATTTGTTCTAATTAGTTGTACATGACAGTAGAGTGCATTTATACATTTTGATAGATCATAAATAAATGGAGTATAATCTCCCATTTTTCTGATTATACGTATTGCAGGATCACATTGGTCATGCAGTCATACATGTACCTGAGGTAATAATGTCTGTTTCACTCTACTATCCTTCCTTCCCCCATACCCTTCCCCTCCCTCATCCTCCTCTACCTGATATAAAGTGACTCTATTCTTCCCTATCCCCACCCCTTTATTGTGAATTAGCATCTGCATATCAGAGAAAACATTTCGCTTTTGGTTTTATGGGTTTGGCTTATTTCATTCAGCATAACTCCATCCATTTACCAACAAATTCCATAATTTCTTTCTTCTTTAAAGCTGAGTAATAAGCTGGGCACAGTGGTGCACGCCTGTAATCCCAGCACTTGGGAGGCTGAGACAGGAGGATCGAGAGTTCAAAGCCAGCTTCAGCAACTTAGCCAGGCTCTAAGCAACTCAGTGAGATCCTGTCTCTAAATAAAATACAAAATAGGGCTGGGGATGTGGCTCAGTGGTGGAGTGCCCCTGGGTGAGACCCTGTCTCTAAATAAAATACAAAATAGGGATGTGGCTCAGTGGTGGAGTGCCCCTGGGTTCAATCAATATGTATATATATATATATACGTACATACCACATTTTCTTTATCCTTTCATCTGTTGAAGGGCATCTAGGCTGGTTTCATACCTTAGCTATTGTGAATTGACTGTGTCACTGTAGTTTGCTCATTTTAAGTCCTTTGGGTATAAACCAAGGAGTGGGATAACTGGGTCAAATGGTGGGTCCATTCCAAGTTTTCTGAAGAAACTCCATACTCCATACTGCTTTCCATAATGGTTGCACCATTTTGCATTCACACCAGCAATGTATGAATGTACCTTTTTCCCCACATCCTCACCAACATTTATTGTTGCTTGTATTCTTGATAATTGCCATTCTGGTTGGAGTAAGATGAAATATTTAAAATTATTTTATTTATTTTTGTATAAATGCATTCTACTGTCATGTACAACTAATTAGAACAAATAAAACTGTTTTTAAAAATTAAATTATTTTCTTTTTATTCATTTATTTTGCTTATAAGCAATTGATTTAAATTTTTTATTTTATATTTTTATTGGTGCATTATAGTTATACCTAACAGTGGGATTTGTTGCTGCATTTTGTACATGCACACAATATAACAATATAATTTGGTGCTGTTATAACAATGTTCTTGAAAGAACTGGAGCGGGTGGCACTAGAACTCTCAGGGTGGCATGTAACTACCTCGTGCCTCCATGACCTGAGGACTTCCCATAAGCCCTACCTCCCGGAGGTTCACCGCCTCCCCACAGCGCCACCCTGTGGACCAAGCCTTCAATCACATTCCAACCGCAGCAGCATCTGAATGAATGTGTAAGGTGCTCTGTTACAAGGGGAAGCACCCAGGCGCTTGCCTGTAGGCAAGATGCGCCATGTGTAGTGGTATATGCGCTGGTGGTGAGCACAGAAGGTACTGCAGCAGTGGATCCGGGAGGGGGCTAACGCGCAGCCCCCCACCTTAGGGAAGTTTCACTTCAGGGAGACCTTGAAGGGCAGGTGGGATTCTAAGAAGTGGAGAAGGTAAGAGAATTCACACACAAGGACAAAGAGGAGGCATCTCTAAGTTGCACCACCACGTAAGAGCGATTTTAATAGGCACAAGAACAATTAGAACCTAGGTGTGCGTCACTTTTTCAAAAGTGAGGCTCGTGGCCACTTGAATCAGCAAGATTACACTTCACTTTCTCTCTGCCATTTTACACCTTCTTAAGTTTGTGGAACAATTCTGATTTCTGCCTGGATGAGATGTACAAATAAATTCTTATTATACTCCATGGGATATAGTCTTTCTGGTATATCAGGGAGTTTTATCTGGCTGTCTCCTCTATTCAGACCCTCTATCTACAACTTCAACTTGCAGTCCCATTAAAAATAATTTTTCTCCATAATTTTTTTTCATGGGTCACCATCTAATTTTAACAACCCTTTTTGTGCATGGGTACATTTATCTCAAGTGGTTCTTGCCATCTCTTACCACAGGCTATGCAGGAGATCAGAGTATCTTTTGGAACAGAGTTTAATGCAGAAGACGCTGGCTCTCTACAATCAGGAGAGGGCTGGTGGCTTGTTGTGCAAGGTTAGGCTGGTGGCCCACTGGTAGTTTTCCAATGAAGAATTCACTGTGCCCTCCAAGAAAGCCTGGCCAAGCTGACCATTATTCAGAAGGAAGATAGGCAAGGAGCCAGCTGGAAAGAGGGTTGGGTGTGGGGAAAGGAGTAGAGAGAAGAGAGTTCTGGAGACTCTAGCATGGACTTAGGAGGAATCATCCCTGAGAGCCTCTCTCGTGTTGACGTTCAGCTGGATCTGTACTTTCTCCATTCCTCCATCCCTTATCTACCCCTGAACACAGAAGCAGTCTGGGTGTTGCTATGGGAGCTATCTGTGATGTAGTGGTGTTCGTGGGGCCAAAACAAGGACAAAGTGGAATATCTACACATAAAGCATAGTTTTAAAAGTCTTCAGGGTTTTCTATTTTATTCCCCCTGGCACTTGGAAGCCCAGAACCCCCAGATTCTCAAGGGACTTCTCCCCAGCTCTCCTGTGGAGAATACTCTTGGTTCCCTGCTCCATCTGGCCCTTGGCAGGCTGTCTTACACAGATGTTTGCTTCCTGCAAGGGCCTCCCCCTCCTTGCTGGTGCCCCCTACTGCCACATCTGCACAGGGCAGCATGCTTGGTACCTGTTGGCCGTCCCAACTGGCTCAGAGCCTCCTTGAAGGGAGAGGGGACACCTTCACACCTCTGTCACCCTGGGCCTGGCACTGTGTCTGGCACATGGCAGATCGTCAACAGACGTTTGCTGCTTGCATGGGTGGTGAAGGATGAGTGGACAGATAAAGCGCCCATCCCTTGCGGTGTCAGGGACTGTGTCAGGCCTCCTGCATCCCTGGTCCCTGGCACAGTTCCTTGAACAGAGCTCAAGATCAGCAGGTGCACCTTCAGCATGACGGTGGCTGGAACTGAGGCTTGGGGTCATGGATCAGCCTTATTTCTCTGTTGGTTGTACCCAACTTATTCCCCAAAAGAGCTTTAAAGCAATGTTAAGCTTCTTTCTCAATCTTGCAGATTACAGAAGGCTCTTTTGCATTCTGAGAAGTCAGCTAGTTTTTGTCCACCTTGACTAGTGTGTCCTTGGGCAATGGAAATTGGGTGTGATGTTTGTATGATTTAGCCCCAGCATGCCCGCTGGGGAGGACTGGCAACCTATCTGTGGGGGAAGGGGCCCACGGTTCAAGATGGTTTTGAACATTCTGTCACAACTATGTAGTTAGTTGGATTCTCAAAGGAAAGCAAGCCAGGTGTGGTGGCACACTCCTGTAATCCCAGTTACTCTGGAGGCTGAGGTAGGAGGACTACAAGTTTAAGACCAGCCTCAGCAACTTAGCAAGACTCTGTCTTAAAATAAAAAATAGAAAGGTCTGGGGATGCAGCTCCGTGGTAGAGTACTTGCCTAATATGGGTGAACCTTTGGGTTTAATCCCCAGTAAAACAGACAGACACACACACACACACACACCAATGTGTCCTCCAACTCACTTGCCAGTTTTTGGTTCATGTCTAAGAGCATTTTTAAACCTCAACCAAAGCCTCACATGCCCCTTGAAAGCAACGTCTGTGCTTTCCAGCTGGGTGTGTCCAGAAGTCAGTAATCACTTATGAATTTATGAGATTATCAAGCCAGGTCTTCCTGCGCCCTGAAGTTGAATTCCCCCTTAAATCAAAATGACATTCTGACTCAGAATCCCAAGTGCTCGCCCTAGCAAGCTCACCACTTCCCCTTTCTATGCCAACCAAAATGTTCCTCCTCTCAATTTCGTACTTCCCCACCCTTGTTTTTTCCATCACCTTCACAAAAATCATCCCTTCACCAAATGCCCACTGTGGCAGCTCCCAGAGCTGCTGTGCTCTAGTTTGAACAGCACCCACCAGGGAACCCTGTACGGGACCAGAGGTGGTTTTCCTGGCTGGTGGGCAGCTCTGTCCAACCATCGCTCCTCGGGGGACATTTTCACCTCTGTGAGTTTCCCTCCAGACTAGCCCTTTCCAGAGAGTTCTCTGAGTGATAGAAAGCTATCTTGCTTTGTGCTTTGAAGTGTCTGCTCTGCATGCTGGAGTCACATCCGTGCCACAGCCCGAAGGCACACGATGGAGCGTGCCGGGTCCTGTGCTCTGCAGAGCTGCGGTTCCATTTTCCCTCCTGAAGGGACAGATCCAGCACCTCTGAGCAGCCCTGCAGCTGATTTGAGAGGCTTCCCCTCCCCTCTCCTGGTGTTGAGCTCTCCCACCTCCTCACTCACCCAGGCTTCTCCCAACGCCTTCTCTCCTTACAGGTTGAATTGAGTCCTCCAAAAAAGTTAAGGTGACATTTTAACCCCCAGTACCCCAAAAGGTGACCTTTCTGGAGGTGGAGTCTTATAGAAGCATCAAGTTACTGTGAGGTCATATGGGGGCCCTGTGCTGTGTAACTGGAGTCCTTACAAGAGGTCACGAGACACAGAAGCACCCACACCAGGGAAGATGACCGTGGCACTAGAACACAAGGTGTGGCACACAAGGACAGACACAAACACCAAGGCTGGAGGAGACAAGAGCATCCCTAGGGCTGTCGGGAGCATGGCCGCCATCTTGCCTGGGGGCTTTCAGACTCCAGAACTGAGAGAGTAAAGATACATTTCTGTTGAGCAAAGTCATCTCACTTCTGACACCTTGTTACAGCAGCCCTGGGAAATGGGCACATGTCTCCCTGCTCCACTCCCCTGGGGATACCTGCCTTACAGCTCAGGGTGGATCTCTGGGTAGATCCCTGGGTATATTCCTCTCGGGCAGCATTCTAAGGGGCAGCTCTTCCCTGTCTAGTCCTCAAAATGGACCAGTTACACCTCCCGGCCCTCTTTGGGGATGATTGACTAACAGCAAGGAGCCTCCCTAAGGACAAAGGCAGAATAAAGCACCAATGGAGGGCTGAGGGATTCATGGTACCTGGCTGGGCACAACGTCCACTAGAGACTCTCAGGAAGAATGGCTTGCACAGGTGTTTTTCTCTGAGAATTTTTATCTTGTGCTTTCATTAATAAGACCATCCACAACATTTATTCATTTTCTGGTTATAAAATCAGAACTTCTGTTTTGCCATGGTTTGTTATAATCAAATGGAATTTTTGTAGACAGCAATATATTTTCAATCAATTTTCCTGAAACTGGGGTTTGGAAGACACTTTCTTCCCTTTCCTCATAAAAGGGTTATTTATTTCTCAAAATCATGAACCACCACTGTAGATGAAGGAAATAGCCAGAGCAGAACCTGGGCTCAGAGGCCTCATGGTGGATGCCTTTCGATTTTAACCACTTCCTTATTCTGACATGGGGCCTGGATCTCATTTGATACCCAGCCAAACGTGCTTGTCATCATTAGCTACTACATATATATATACACCTGTGCTGGGGTTTTCAAAATGCATTTAAGAGTTTGCTCACCTGCCTTTCTGCCCACTTAAACAGACTTTCTTAAACAACACTCTCTTTTTCTCCTCCCATCCCTCATAGAGCAAAAATGCTGTGAGCTACTTTTAAAATCAATTATTCAGAGTCTTGGAGACTGGAAGATGGAGCAGAAGTCCCCCAGAGTATTTTGAAGTAAACATCGAATTATAAATGAAGAGCTCTTTATGAATAGGCCCGGGAGTGGGAAGCAGGGACAGGGTAGATGGGCTGTATTCCAACTGACACCCCCCACCTCGGACTAACCTTCAGGACAATTCCTTCCCCAGCAGGAGTCTCTGAGCACCTGCTGGGAGAGCTTTGGGGAATCCTTAGGGGTCTCAGGTCCTCTGTCTCTGAGTCTGGGGCAGGGTTCAGTGGTGAACATCTCTCTGTGTGTCAGAATCTTTTGTGTCAGGCCTGCTTCTCACCCTCTGAGCATCATCCAGCACTCAGGAAGCCCGGCTGTCTCTGCTGAGGTTGCAGAGATGGAGGGCGTGTGGTGGCAGGGGTCAGGGTAATAGGGTGACCTTTGGCTGGCAGGAAGCCCCCTCTGGTCGCCTTCCCAGGGCCTGGATTCCAGCCCTCCCAGGGGTCTTCTGGAATAGAGGGCTCCAGCAGCTTCCTGGAGCAAGGCTTAGGGGACCAGGAGACAGTCTGATAAGGTGTGAAAGAGGGACCCAAGAAGTCTTCGGGTTGGAATGACGAACAGTACCATGTTTGTAAACAGATTCCCTGTTATTCTTAATCTCCAACGTGGGCCATTCCCACTTTCCCCTTCTCACCTCATAGGGTGCACGGAAAACTCCTCTTCCTTGACCTCTGTAGGTAGAAAGCTTCTCGGCCTGGGCTGAGGAAGGACAGCTTACATCATCTTTTGCCAGGTTCTCGAACATTCATTTTATTCACAGTCAAAATCTCCGCAGTGCTTAGTCAAATCACAACATATTCACACGAAGAGAAGATCACACCAGATTAAAATGTACTCAATAAAACAAACAAACAAACAAAAAAAGCATGTCTAATGAAAAGTAAGTTTTCTATCCTTCAGGTCAGGCTCTTTCTTCAGAGGCTACCAGCGTGTGATTCCAAATGTTTCCATGCTTTGACAAAGAGATATATACATCAGTAATCGTATGCTGTATATTGCTTTCACTATACCCAATATTTGGGATTTTGCTTTGTTCATTTAACAACGTATGTAAGTGCTATTTAAATGCTCTTCTCACAACTATGCAAATGATCTAGCTCATTTTTATTTCATTTTTTGGCCCTGGGAATTGAACCCCAGTGTGCTTTACCACAGAGCTCCATCCTCAGCCCTTTTTATCTCTTATTTTGAGACAGGGTCTTGCTAAGTTGCTGAGGCTGGCCTGGAAGCTGCTATCACTTCTGTTTCAACCTTGTGAGTCACTAGGATTATAGGTATGTGCCACCACTTCCAGCGACATCTCACTCATTTAAAAAGTCTTCATACGACGTGCACTACCACAAACACCATGCACACATTTCTCTTCTCCGGTGAGCCAGTTTATTTGCCAGATAAATTCCTAAAAGTAGTGGAATGGTTAGATCCCAGGTATGTGAATTTTTTATTTTGATAGATACTGACAAATTGCCCTCTAAAGAAAGCATGTTGATTTATATTCCCTGCCTCTCTGCACTCTTTCCAACTATGTATATTTTTTAACTTTTTGATCTTTGCTAAATGTTTAAGTGAACAAATGTGTTTCCATTGATTTTCTTGCTTGAATCTTCCTCCGTTTGATTCACTATCTACTCTGCAGCTGGAGTGTGAATCCCATCCCTGTAACTCAGCTGTATAGAACTCTTCCATGGTTCCTCCTTGTCCTTGGGTTGGTTGAAGTCTCATTTCCTTGAATGGCTCCCAAGGTCCTTTGTGTGTGGACCCTGCTTAGGCCCCACCATCAACCCTCACGTCTTCCTGCCTTGCCCTCTGCAGTCTACTCTGCCTTCCTCAGATAGGTCCTGCTCTCCTCACCTCCTTCCAGACCTCCCCCAGTGCTCCTGCCTGAGGACACTCTCCTCTGCCTCTCACCTGCACCCAACTCATGCCCACTCATCTGGTTTCAGCGTAGATCTGGTACCCAGTAGGTTATGATGAGGACCCCAATGGCTGCCTCCCTAGTTTATTTCACTTCACCTTTTAATTATGTAACATCTGGTATCACAAAGTAATATATGTGACATATATGTAAGTCATGAAACAAAATCTTAAAAGCAAAAACCTATGCACCCACCAACCCCCTGTTAGAACCAGATGGCTGCCAACATGGCAGCATATACTGCTTTGCTGTCCATCATTAACCTTACCATACTGGGTGACTGATGGCCTCTGTACTTGCCTCTGTCTCACTGGAGTGAGTCCTGGGAGGATTTGGGTCTGGTTTGTTCATAGTGACATTCCAGGGCCAACCATAGAGCCTGATAAGTTGTAGGCACTTAATAATGTTTTTTTCCTTTAATAATATTTTATAATTAAATTTAATAAAGCCAGAAAGGGGAATACTTTTAAGAAATAACTAGGCTCCCACTCTGTCCCTTGTGACATTTTTCCAATGTCAGAGATCAGTTTGTGTCACTTAAGTCTTATTTTCTTCTCTTTTATTGAATCTAAGCTGCTGGGACGTATTTCTTTTCTTGTCTTTATTTTTCTTGCTTGCTTTTTTGGATGGGGGACACTGTTCACTTTAATTTTCAAATTGTGCATCAATAAGGTCGAACAGTTTCAGAGTTACCAGTAATCTACCTTACGATTATTACTGTAAGGGGGATGAGTTCATTCTTCCATGGTGATAAGTAGATTCGGTTTCTGAAATCTCCTTCCTGACACTGATTATACAAATTAAATGCTTACCACCTACTTGAATTAAATAAGGAAACACATCACTCATGGAATTTAGATCAAGATAATAATAGTAACTCTAATTGAATGAGGGCTGACCGTGTGCCAGGCATACTGTGGATTTCATTCCATCTCCACCATAATCCTGCAGAGATAGGAGCGACTGTTTCCATTTGCAGATGAGACTGTGGAGGTTCAAAGGTCAGGGAGCCAAGCCAACGCCACTAAAGGTGGGCATGACAGAGACAGAATTAGGATCCTAGCCTTGGTCTCCACAAACTCAAGCCCCCATATCACCTACCTGAAGAAATAGCACGGAGTCTTTTTTTTTATCTTATTCTTTAAAATTGCCATGATCCATCATTTTAAAAACATTTTTTATTGTTTCAGTTACAGCTTCCTTTCTACATGGTTTTGAGGATCGAAAAGCATGAAATGTAGGAACAGAGTAATAGATGTTAAAATGAAAAATGTAGCAAGATTCGGGGCGCAGGAGGGACAAATCTGGATGTTTCCTTGGAAGAGGAGTTTGGGGGCGCTTTCCTTGATAAGTTACTGGTGAATAGGAAGGCAGAGAATCAGTGGGTCTTGAGGGTGGAGGGTGGGAAGAGCGGGTTCCTGGGCAAGGTGTACTTGGCCCTGTGTGCACTCCAGTGCTTAATTCACAGCACATCCCAAGCTGGGTCGTCGCTGTTGACATTGTATAATAGATTCCCCTGCATTTGATGGAGCAGATGGGTTGGGGAAACTCCCTGAAGTCCTCAAAGCATCTTGTTTCTCATTACTCCCAGGCTCCCCCGGGGCCAGCTATGCCCTTGATTGCCTTCTGTGGACTTTGCAGGGCAGTAGATGGTTCAGCTCCCCACTCTGGTTTGGTGAGGTTCAGCAGAGATGGGGAGTGGGGGTCTAATGAGAAGGCACCCCACCGAAGAGCTTGCGTTCACGTTTACAGCTGTTTTGGTATTAGGATAAGCTCGAAGTCAGATGCATACGGCACAGCTGCATTTATCAAGCCAAAGATGTGCTTCCCTTGTGTGTGGGAAGGAAGGCTCCCATTCAAAGCACGTAGGTATTTTTATGTCCCTCCAGGCAGGCTGGGGCCTGTTCGGTCTGGTCTAAGCAGAGATGGAAACCCCTGCGAGTTGTCTCTGGGCAGGAAGCTCACCAGGGACAGGCAGGTGTCCAGAGACAGGCAAAGAGGCACCAGAGAGCAAAAGGGTGGATTTCCAGACAGGATGGGTGGAGGGGAAGGGAGGTGGTCACTTGGTTGGAAGCTAGACAAACATGTCCAGTGTGAAATTGCAGAATTAGAGCAAGGAGAGAGAGTGGACAGAGCCAGAGTGGGATGGAGTAAGTGCGTATTCTGGTAAATTAGCAAATGGAATAGGGGGAGACAGAGTGGATCACCAAGGATAATGGGTGGAAAGAATGGTGACTTGAAAGGTTGCTAGACATTGGCTTCAGAGTGGCTAACAGGATTGGAGATGTTTGGCTAAGGTGTGGAAACTGCTGACCCGTCAGGTTCACTGTCATGGCTGCAAATAAATAAATTAAAAAAAAAAAAGAATTGGGAGGACGGGAGAACCTTCAGGGAAATGAGCAGCAATCATGGTTTCCAGCTCACTGTGTGCCCTTCACTCAGCCTTTCAAACCAGCACCACCTGCAGCAGGAAGAGTGGGGTTTCCTACCCAGCGAACCCCTGAGGAGTTCTCCCACCGGTGCCATCTGTCAGTGAGATGCATTCAGGACCGTGGCAGGAGGCCACAGCTATGAGCAGTGGAGTGGGGTGGACCATGGTCTGCAGTTCCCATTGGAGATTTCAGAGAAGACTGAAAACAGACTCGAGGAGCCCCATGCTGTGGAACGCCCCTTCTCTCCTGCTTTGCAAATTTTATGAGAAACTAATGAAAACATTTTGCATGACCGTGGATTCTCAGATTGAGTTTCTCTGTTATTACTCAGGTAAACTTGGTGAGCATCCGGCGGATGGTAACAACCGTGGTAGTAAAAGTAATTTCTAGCCTTGGCACAACAGGTCCGAGGGCCCTTTCCCCTTACGTGGCCACACTTAATTTCCATGAGAATGCTCAGGGTCTGCACATCGCCATTGGATAGACCAGAAATCCAATCCAGACTCAAGCTGTCCAGTGCGGTGGAGGTGAGAGAGGCCTGCAGTTCTCAGGTCTGGCGGGACTGAACCCTTTATCTCTCTGCTTTCTACCAGGCCCTGGCCGGGGAAGAGCAGCAAATGCCTTGCTTTGGTCCTCACTCTGTCTTCATGGGGACACTAGGAGTTCCCTGGTACTAACCACAGTCCCCACAGGTGGGACTCCTCAGAGGGCGGGAGGTGGACATTGTTCTCCTGTTGCAGGCAGAACCTGGGTGACCGAGTGTGGGGGCCGGCCTCAGTAGGCCCCAGTGAAAAGGACCATCGAGGTCTGCAGTCTGCCTCCCCAGCTTCTCCTCCCTGGGAACGGGGCCTCTCTTCCCAGGGTGGCATCAGGTCCTGTGGGCACAGGTTCTGCATTCTATGTTTCTGTTTTTGATAGTTTTTTCACTGCTGTGACTAAATGATCTGACCAGCACAATTATGGAGGAGGAAAGGTTTATTTGAGGGCTCATGATTTCAGAGGTCTTAGTCCATAGAAGGCCGGCTCCATTCCTGGGGGCTGGAGGTGAGGCAGAATATCATGGCGGAAAAGCATGGCAGAGGGAAGCAGCTGGCATCATCAGGAAGCAGAGAGAGAGTCTCTGCTCTCCAGACACAAAATATATACCCCATAGCCACTCTCCAATTCCCACCTCCTTCAGCCACACCCACTACTTCAATTAATCCCATTAGGGATTAATTCTCTGATTGGGTTAAGACTCTTGCAACCCAGTCATTTCTCCTCCGAACCCTCCTGCACTGTCTCACATGTGAGCTTTCAGGGGACATCTCACATCCAAACCATAGCAGTCTCTTTCATCACCCAAACTTTTCCTCTTGCCAGACACATTGTGTCTCAAAGCATTCAGCAGAATGTTCTAGAAGGTGTTAAGAGGCAATTAAATAGTAGAGAGGGAGGTAGGAGGATTCTATGCCCAAAGGTGCTGGGGGTATGCTCTTGAAGATTTACATGTACATTAGTATATTAAATTATATTAAAGCTTCTGAGAAATTCCAAGGTGAAGAGCTATTTAATTTTATGTATTGATGTGGTTTGGAGCCCCCCTTTTCCCCTAGAACCCCTATTAATGTGCAGTGAACATTTCTTCACCCATTACTGAGTTGTATAATTATGTAATACGTAACCATACATCAGAATACAGAATGTTCTGTAAAAGCTTGGCTCCCTGTACTTGACTTGGTATACAGTGGAGTCTACAGCTGTTGCAAATTTTGAGATACTTTACAAATCTTTTAGGGATTAAGGCACACTACTTGTGTTAAAGAATGGAATTATAACCAATTAAACAACTGTGTTCATTCAACAATACTGTAGACCAGTGGTTCTCAAATTTTGTGGCAATTAGAATCACTAGGGAAACTTCAAAAACTTGGATGCTCAGGCTACACCTCAGATTCATGAAATCAGAACCTGTGGGAGTATTATCCGGGCATCTGCGTTTTTAAAGTTCTCCAGGTGATTTCAATCTGCAGCCAAAGGTGAGAGCTCAAGGTAAAAATGAACTGGGCGGTGGTGGCGCTCGCCTGTAATCCCAAGGGCTCAGGAGGCTGAGGGAGGAGGCTGAGGGAGGAGGGTCACAAGTTCAAGGCCAGCCTCAGCAATTTAGTGAGGTCCTAAGCAGCTTAGCAATACCTTGTCTCCAAATAAAAATTAAAAAGGGCTGGAGATGTGGGTCAGAGATAAAGCACCCCTGGGTTCAGTCCCTCCCCGCAAAAGTGGTAAAAATGAGTAACCCAATGTGCAGAGCAAACATGGACCCAGGAAGTTTCTGAGGGCTGATTAGGGCCACTTGAGATTGTCAAGTTTATGAAATCTCTCCCCTGCTGCCAAGTATACAACAAATGCTGGAGACTTGGCTTATTGCTTTATAGTTCTAATGAGTGAGCATGTGTTTGTCATACGCCTGTGATTGGCTCACTCATACACAAATAATTCTGATTTGTATGTGATTCAGAGAGCTGGAGATCTGACATGTTTTTGTGGCAAAACACAATTTCCCAGTACAATTGGCTTGGGAATCATCTACCCTATGGAAAATATGCCCCTTCAAAAACTACTTGTATAAATATATAGATCATAAATAAATACTAATGATGGTTGAGAGCGAAGGTTCAGGTTATTTTGATCTCCCAGGGAGCCATGAGGAAAAAGGAGATAGTTAAGAAGGGAAAGAGAAGAGAAAATCAACAGAGGTTAGAACTCTTAGGGGAGAATAGACCTTAGTGAGACCATCTAGTGAGTTCTGAGTGGTCAGGAATAGAAAAAAGTAAGCATAATAGCTAGAATTTACTAAATATTTCCTACATGGCAGGCTGTCTTCTATGTATTTAATCAGTTATTTTACTAAAAGAGTTGATGCATGCAGATGATGGCTTCTCATTGCTGGATCATAGAATGAAGAGAATCTAGAGATCATTAGCAAGATTCATCATTTCATTTCTTAAAAGAAAATAAATGAAACAAAACTGTAACAATAAAGGATTGTAGTGTTTAGGGTCTGCCTAAGATGTGCCTGTGATCCAGTGTCAAGGGTGCTGGGAAATCCCATCCTCTCAATACCTCTCCTAAGACACTGTTCTTTGCTTCTGGTGGCTGGAATCCCACAGGAGAAGCTCCCATAAGTCCTGTAACCTGTGGCCATAGAATGGCACTGCCTTGACTGCCTGCTCTGGGTCACCCTGGAGTGGAAGCTCTGAATAGCATGGAAAAGGGGGAAGGGACATTCCTTCTCCAAGTATGCACAGGGGCACACACAGGCTTAGAATGACTAGTGCAAGTGAGTAGGCATGTCAGTTACCAGTGTTTAGCAGTCGGTCGGTCGATCGGTTGGTTCTTTTGCTCATTCATTCATTCACCAGGCAACACTTGGGGAGCAATCGCCATGTTGTGGGTGCTGGAGTGTGCCTCCCAGACCCCTCTTTTGAGATGAACGGATTATTATTATTTCAGCTGCGAGGAGTGCCCTTGTTGGGGAGCCTTCAGCTGTCAGCACCCTTTTTGGAAAGTCTCATATAAAGAGAGCTCCCTTGCCCAAGACTGCTCCCCCAGTCCATCCTAGGGGTGGTTTCACCCTTGCCTGGTTGAAGCAGGGGGTAGGGTGGTGGTAAAAGCATAGCCCTCTTTCCCAACCCAGGACGGTTCTGAAGGTTGACCCACGTTCTGAGCCCTCTGCCAGCTTGGCCTTGGCTTTCAGCTGCTCCCCCTTCCTGTCCTCAGCACATTCATTCATTCCACAGATATCTCTTGGGCGCTTTTTATGTGCCAGAATCTGCAGGCAAAAGTGCATTCGGTACGTATTCAATATACCCTGCATCATGCAGACTGTACGTCATGTTTATGATGCGAAAGGTGTCCTTGGGGATGAAAAGAATCTAGCAGAATATTAATTCCATGCTTAGATCTCTGCTGAAAAAAAAAACATGTAGAGTTCCATTAAATTCTTACTTTGATAGATACAAATAATAGGGACTGAACCACATCATATTAGATACATTCATTTTCCCCAGAGCTAATTGTAAAAGGAGCTATCAATAAATACTATCATTGGAACCTAATGGCTTGATTTAGGAGATGTCCTGGGTAACATTTGGGGTCTATTTGTGTGGACTAAGCCTTGTGTGCCTTATTCTACGAAAATGATTACTTAGGTCAAAAAGACAGGGTCATCCGGGTGCTTATGTAGCATATTAGCAGGGCTGCTAAGGACCGTAGGAATTTATAGCAAAACTAAAAATAACAAAGGTCTGGGAAAAGCATGTTTTATGTGTATGTATATGTATCTTAAAATAGTGATCCTACATGTATGTTCATAAAATCAATTTTATGAGGGAAGAAATATTCTTCCATTACTATTATAATTATCTTTGGACATTTTCCTAATTTCTGTGATTTATAAATTTATTTTTGTACATTTGCTCAGGTTTTTTCTCAGTCATTTTGTTTTCTCTCTTTCCGCATTTTATTGGTGCATTACAGTTGTATAAATGATGGGGTTTGTTGTTACATATCTGTACATGCATATAATATAACAATAAAATTTGGCCAATATCACTCCCCAGCACTTCCTCCCTCCCTAATTTCCTCCCTCCCCCTGGTCACTTTCCTATACTCTCCTGATCTCCCTTTGATTTTCATGAGATCCCCATCTCCCACCTCTCTTTTCCTTTTTCCTCTGTATCTTCCACATATGAGAGAAAACATATGATTCTTAACCTTCTGAGTTTGGTTTATTTAGCTTAACACAATGGTTTCAAGTTCTATCCATTTTCCTGAGAATGACATAATTTTATTTTTCTTTATGGATGAATAAAACTCCACTGTGTATATGCGCCACATTTTCTTTATCCAGTCATCTGTTGATGGACACTTAGGTTAGTTCCGTAGTCTGGCCATTGTGAATTGTGCTGCTATAAACAGGGGTATGCATGTATCCACTGTAGTGAGATGACTTTCATTCTTTAGAATAAATACTGAGGGGTGGTATGGCTGGGTCCTATTGTGGTTCCATGCCTAATCTTTTAAGAAACCTCTATACTGATTTCCATAGTGGTTATATTACTTTACAATCCAACCAACAGTGTAGAAAGTGTTCCTTTTTCTCCATGTCCCCTCCAGCACTTATTATTGCTTGTGTTCTTGATGACTGCCATTCTGGCTGACCCGAGTGGAAATCTGAGTGTAGTTTTGATTTGCATTTCCCTAATTGCAAATGAAGTTGAGCATTTTTTTTTTTTCATTTATTTGTTGGTCAGTTTTGTTTTCATAGTGAAAAAACATGAAGAAAGATTCACGTTATTCAAGGTGGAGCAAGAGGAAATTAATGTTTCATTGGTGCTGAAGCAAAAGAATTTTATAGTCAACAACAAAATGTAATAGTGTCTGTCTATTAGACAATGTAACAGTGTCTATCTTTAGATGGTGTCGTGAAGCCAGGAACAGTGGTGCATGCCTGTAGTTACTCAGGAAACTGAGGCAGGAGCATCACTTGAGCCCAGGAGTTCCAGGCCAAATTGGGCGATCCACTGAGACCCTCTTTCAAAAAATAAGTTGAGTAAAAAGATGAGGTTACACAGCCTAATCTTTGTTTTGTAGTTGAAGAACTATACCTATAATTTAGACACACTGACACCAGGGGGTACAAAGAATTATAGTTATTTGCAGGCTCCTAGGCTTACAAGTTCCTAAGTGCTTCCATTTTTCAATGATTCGAACTAACGGTCCTTTGAATTATCTGTAATTCAAGATAATTCACTCTCCCTCTAAACAATAATTGTACATTTTCAGATTTTGAATGAACTACATATTTCCCAAAATATAAAATAAGCTATCTTTAAGCAAATTCTCTGCCTTACAAATAAGGGTCTGCAAACTTTTCCTGTATGAAACCAGATAGTAAATTCTTTAGGCTTGTGGGTCAGATGGGCCTTGCAGTGTGAAAATGACCTTGGGAAACATGTAAATGAATGAATGGGATTATACTGCAACAAATTTTATTTGTAAAAATTAGGTGGTCCTGGATTTGGCCCAGGGGCCATAATTTGCTGATCCCTGACTTAAAGTATTACCAGGTTAATTCCCTTTGGTGAAGCAGGTTGAATGGAATGTGTGACCAATCAGGGGGCAACAGTCCTTTCAGGAGCAGGCCCCCCCACCCCCCAGCTCCAGCTGACATGGCCATGCAGACTGTGAGCCCTAGTGGAACCAGATCTATTTCTCAAAAACAGCTGGAAATCTGGAATTTTTTTCTTCCCAATTTTTAAATTTTGGCAATTAATTCAGACGACTGCAGCACTCCTTGAGAGCGACTGGGTGGCCCTGCTCTGTGGCCTGTGCACAGTATCATGAAGATGTGGACGTGGAGATTTGGTCACTATTCTTAGTATAAACAAACTCTCATAACCCAGCCCTGATTAAATGGGAGACACCATTCTAGGTGAGATATATATATATATTAGCTCTTGAATTATCCTTGCAGCCACCTCGTAAGGTAGGTGAGGTTACTATTTTACCTCTGGCAAAGAGAGGCGGAGTAACTTCCCAAGGTCACACAGTGAATGTGTGGCAGAGCTGGGATTTGAACTAGGCAGGGCTGGAGTCTGCGCTCGTAACCCTCAGTATCCCTATAAAGGGCCACCTTCTCTGGTGGCCTCCCTCTTTTAATCCCGCTCTGAGCTTCAGCAATACAAAATGGAGACAGAAAGTCTTGCTCTGCTCCTCTAGCTGGACTTGGGCTCCAGGGTGGAGGTACCGTCCCACCAATGTATCCTCCCATCCCAATTATGGTCTTTGTGGCATTGGGGAAAGTCAGGTCTGAGATGCTTTATTTGTCACTTGCTGTGAGGCAAACTCCCCTGAATGCCAGGTGGAAGGTCCCGATTATTCCAACACTTCTGTTTTTCTATTTTATTATTATCATCATCATCATTTTTAAAAAATGAAGTCCATTGCTCTGGAATTTGGATTAATTCTACATACAATATTTAGTTCAATAATCCATCTTGCTTTCCTGATTTGTCCTAGCAAACCCCAAGCAAACAACTTCAGATATGTGCCTGGAAGATTTTCTTTTCCCTTAAGGTCATAGTACTAAATTTAGGAAAAAGAAATTAAAGAAATGAGAATTGTTTTGAAAAGACAGTAAGAATTCATGTCTAGGTTGGGGGGCGAGTACAGGGTTAAGAGAGAAGTGGAATTTTTTTTTTTTCTAGCAAACTTAAATGACAAATGAGTTACATGTATCACTGTTCTGAAACACAGCTATGAGTTTTACTGTTGATTTTTGAAGCTACTCTGAAAAGCAATTTCAGCAGCAAAGGAAATGCAGGAGGCAAAACAAATTATAGTTCCTCTTTTGAAAAAATGCAAATACCTCTGGGAGGCCAGCGGAGCTCTCAGTCATACACAATTTAATATGCAATGCTTCACTCAGTGATGCTTTCCTTCCAAAGCCCAGGGAAGCTGGGTTCTACTGGGAAAGGAAAATAGGCAGTTTCAGGATTCTGAGTCCTGTGAGGCTTATGGAGAGAATGGATGTAGTTTCATGATAGAGATAGAGTTTGCCTGGAACTGTCCCAGTTTTAAAACTGAAAGTCTCCTGCCCCAGGGATGCACTTAGTTCCAGGCACACTGGGACACTTGGTGCCCCTGATGTCCTTGCTCCCTGTGTGGTTTTGTCTAGTTCCCATTCCCACTTCCATCCTCACGGTTGGCCTTCTTGACCTCTACCTGCAGGTGTGGACTGTGGGACTCACCTGGGTGCTTGTTAACACCCAGATTCCCAGCCACATCCAGAGGTCTGGAGTCAACCCTGGGAGGTGGTACATTCATCAAAGCCAGGGAGTCTAAGGATTAGTGAGGTTTGGAAATGCTGGTCAATCTATGTTCAGAGGGCATGCAAGAACCTCCGGTGTGTCAGAGGCAGAATGACAACTTATTTAAAGATCTTCAATTGCCTTTATTTTTGTTTATGAATCAGGAAACACTTTATTCCCTAAAAATAGGTGTTCCCATAGCGGAAGCAAAGAGGTTTCTCTAAAAGGCAGAAGAAAGCAGAAATAAAAGAACAAAGAGTGGATTGGTGATATTCAAGTTGCTTTCCTTGGAAGGTAGGGACAGGCAGACAGAACAACAGAAAAAGAACCGATTGGTGCGCATTAGGTTATTCTAGGTTACCCTTTTGTGCAAGGATGAAGGCAGAGGAAAGTTCATAATCGTGCCAATCGAAACTGGCAACGGACCGGGCAAAAAATCAAGATGGAGTCACTCGTGTCAAAATTCCACTTCACCAAGAGGAAACTAAGCTTTCAACCGACCTTCTGGGAAATCAGGATTAAAGAGATACATTTCCCAAACACACCCATTTCAACTGGCATGATAGTGAACTTTGTCCTTACACAAAAAAGGTAAGCTGAAGTAACCTGATGTTAACCAATCAGTTATTTACCTGCTGTCTGTCTCCTGTCTCCATCGTATAAGGAAAAAACTTTAACATGAACAATCTGCTTTTTGTTTTTTGTTTCTTCTTTTCTGTCTGTAAAACGGACCTCTCAGTTCAGCTCATTGGAACACCTATTTCATGAAATGAGGTGATGCCCGAAAATAAGACCAATTAAGATCTTAAAATAAATAGACAGAATTTTGTCCTTTGACAGATCCCGATAGCCAACTCACATCTGGATTTTAGGGATATAACCGATTGCTATGACAACCACGGGTGACATGGTGCTTGGCCCCATCTGGATCACTGGAGTGCTCTTCAAAGGGAACATTTGCATGAAGCCATTTATCTTTCATCTCATATCAAAGAAACCAATCAGATTAGTTTTGCCCAGTGAAACTATAATTGGAGAAACAATTTTGCCTTTTAGCCTCTGCTCATTGACGAACAGATTTCATCTTATTTACAATATTAACATGAAAAGCAAGGCCCTCTGCAGATGAAAGAAAGCTCATTACCTCAGCCAAACCCTTCAGAAGTGTGCATCCCCGGGTTGACAGGCTTGCTGTCTTTCCAAAGGTGAGTTTGCGTGGAAGGGCAAGAGAAGAGGAAGTACAGGTTGCACTAGGAATTCAAGAACGGAGTTCTCTAAAGCATGGTTTCAGCAGTGCACATTCTTGACTCCTGATTCTTGCTTTTGCAGTTTAAGATCTTCATCAGCTGCATCTCAGCTTTTCCTGAACTGGCAGTAGGTTTCTTACAACACTCTTTCACATCGCAGCTGATACTGCACAGGTTTTCCAAATTTAAAAGGATGAACTCTGTCCAATTATATGATGAATGTATTTTGTTTTTGTTTTTTTAAATCTGAAACTTTAAGGTAAGTCAAAGAGATCTGATGCTTCTGCTCCCCTGGATGCTCCCTGAACTCAAAATTTCAGACTTTTCACCAAAATGACAGGGAATGTTATTTTGATGAGACCTGCTTTTCTATAACCCGAACACCTCACATTGAAGAGTTCAAACTCAATCAATAATGAGGCAATTGGGTGTCACTGGTGATGTGATTGTGGGCCCTTGACCAGGTCTCCTGGTGTGGGAATAGAGGCCACTCTCCTCTGGGCCAGGGTCCTCCTCTTCCTCCAGCCTCACTGGAAGCACTGCCCTGGGCACCTCTGCCTAAGTCAGCTAATGCAGTCTCCTGAGTAGAGACCATGTGCTTGGGTCACTTGCTCCCCTTGTCCCACCAGATGATGAGAAGGGAGGATGGCAATGCTGACCAACAGGAGGTGCGGTGGTCCATTTTCAGAATGCAGCATTCAGCTTAGATGTAAAGTGACTTGGGATGTAGGAAAGGTGGCCGGGAGGGGCAGCAGGATGGAAAGCTGGAAGCAGTTCACACCCGAGTGTAAAATTCACAGCCTCTTGACAAACAGGACATGAGAAGGAAGGGCCCACCTGACCAACAGAGCTGAACTGTGTGTGCCCTAAGGCACTCAACCCAGGGGACTTTCCTGCCACCAGAGAACAAAGGGAAGTGGGGCCAACTAAAGGTCTATGCCTTTAAATAACCCAACAGAAGACAGCAAAACCGAGGTGTCACTCAGGAACATGGTGCAGTCCACAGTACTCAGCCAATGGGGTACTGGGGAGGGGCCTGGCGCTCTAGGGGATGAAACACTGGTTGACCCAACCTGGGGGTCCCTGACCACCAGGCACCCAATCTTGCAAGACCACCATCAAAGTAAAGCCTTGCTTTTTGCTGTCCCATGCGTCCCTTAGCCCATTCTTTGGGCTTGGACAGGTGATGGTGTTCCTCTCAGTGATGACATCTTAGCCAAAATGGTAGCCGAAGCCCCTGCTCAGCCCTTACCATGGGATTGGCTCTAAATCCAATGACTGGTGTCCTTATAAAAAAGGGGAATTTGATGCAGAGAGAAGATACACACAGAGGAGAAGGCTCCCTGAAGACAGAAGCAGAGTTCAATAGCTGTCACAAGCCATTGAACACCAGGGATCAGTGTTGGCCACCAGAGCTGGAAAAGAAAAATGGAACAGATCCTTGCCTCTGAGTGCCCAGAAGGAGCCAACTCCAGTGACACCTTGATTTCATATGCTTCCAGAATGGTGAGAGCAGCTTTCAGTTGTTTTAAGCCATATGATTTAGGGTAGCTTGTTACAGCAGCCCAAGCAAACTAATACAGTCACATAGGGGTTTAGAGGGTCCTTGGTACTAACTGACTTGGATGGTTGCTTAGCCCAGCCTGTAACTCAGCTCCTTCCTCTGTGCAATCTGGATGGTATCAATCCTGTGAGAATCCAATGTAATAGCACTTTTGCCATGATGTAATCTTGGCACTCGGCACACCGTGATGTTTGTGTTGAAATTCGAGTGATTGAATATGCACAGAACGCTTCTGGAAGCAGCCACAGGGACTGGTGAAGCGGGCAGTGTCTGGAAATGGGAGCTGGTGGCTAGGGACAGGTGGGTGGGGACTCTATTCCTCCATACCTCCTGGCCCTGTTGAGCTGGGTGCTTTATTCACACAGTACCTACTTTAAAAATAAAAATGTTAAGTTTTGAAGAGCTAAGTGACAGTTATTGCCTGTGTCTCAGCTTCCTCTTCTCCCTCCATTTCTCCCTGGTGCAGCAGTAGGGGGAGGCCATAGGCAGTGGGCTGAGCATGAAAGGAGAACATCCCAGATCTGGTGTCCCCTAGGTCTCAATCTCTGCCTCTTCCTACTGACACCTTCCTTTGGTGTGTAAGGTGAAGTGAGATCCTCCGCACCCCATGCAGTCAGAACCTCCCGCATTTGACCAATAGCTCATCAGAGGACGCTCTACTGATGGCTGGGGCAGGGCTTGCTCACAGCAGATGCTCGGGGACAGTGCTTGGAGGTGAGTTGCCGGGCCTCTACCTGTACCATTTTAAAGTCATATGTTATTTTATTTTTTTATCTTTAATTATTTTATTTATTCTAATTAGTTGCACATGACATAGAATGCATTTGTACATTTTGACAGATCATACATGAATGGAGTGTAATCTCCCATTTTTCTGATTTACATATCGTAGGATCGCGCTGGTCATGCAGTCACACGTGTACCAGTCTGTTTCACTCTGCTATCCTTCCTTCCCCCAGACCGTTTCCCCTCCCTTCACCCCCCCACCTAAATAAAGTAACTCCATTCTTCCTTCTCCTCCCATATTGTGAATTAGCTTCCACATATCAAAGAGAACATTCAGCATTTGTTTTTCTTTGGGGGAGGTTGGCTTATTTCACTTAGCGTGATGTTCTCTAACTCCATCCATTTACCAGCAAATGCCAGAATTTCATTCTTCATTAAAACTGAGTAATATTCCATTGTATATATAAATATATATACCACATTTTCTTTATCCGTTCATCATATAATATGTACATATTTATGGAGTATAGTGTGAGGTTTCTATATATGTAAACAACATGTAATGATAAAATCAGGGTATTTAACATTTGTGTGAACTCAAACATTATCATTTCTTTGTGGTGAGAACATTGAACATCAAGTCCTCTCAGCTATTTTGAATTGTACACTAGAATGTTGCTAACTATGACCTACCTGGGTTTCTTCATTCATTGGTTCTTTCTTTCTTCCTTTTTTAAAATTCTTATTTGTTCTTTTGAGATATAATGAGAGTAGAGTGTATTTTGACATATCATACATACATGGAGTATAACTTCCCATTCTTATGATTGAATGTGTGGTGGAGTTTCACTGGTTATGTCTTCATACATGAACATAAGAAAGTGATGTCCCATTCATTTTACTGTTTTTCCTATTCCCATCCTCCTCCCTTCCCTTTATTCCCCTTTGTCCAATCCAATGAACTTCTATTCCCCCACTACCACATTGTATATTAGCAGCCACATATCAGAAAAAACATTTGGCCTTTGGTGTTTTGGGGACTGGCTTATTTCACTTAGCATGATACTCTTTAGTTCCAGTCATTTACTGGCAAATGTCATAATTACATTCTTCTTTATGGCTGAGTAATATTCCACCGTGTGTGTATACTACATTTTCTGTATCCATTCATCTGTTGAAGCTACCCAGATTATTTGGGTGACTATTCTCCCTTCACCTGACTGGACTGGGCCCTGGACAGCTTCCCTGGATTGCTCTGTAGCCTGTGAGGGAATATGAGGACAGGGCAGAGGAGGACAGGCACATAGACTCAGGAGTGATTCTCCCTCTCCTGACCCCACTCCTCTCAAGCCAATCCTACACCTGTAAAATAGCTGGGTAATCGAATCAGGAGTGGCTTGTGACCATTGTGGGCCTATGCAGAGGGCAGTGCACTGAGGGACAGAAAAGAGGGTCAGATCTACTTCTAGAGACTCAAGCGGAGCCTGCGCCTGTCTCGGTCTCCCTACCTGCTTCTCACTTAGCCTTTTGGTGGGAAAATTGCAGAGACCTCCCCACACCAATGTGCACAGCAGCGGATGGAATGACCACGCAGGAATTTGGGGTGCTGTTCTGGAAGGAGGCAGGTGTTCGGAAAGAAACCAACCCTTCGCCTCACCGTGAGGCATACAGGAGGCAGAGAGGTTTGAAAGTGTTCCCAATTAGAGGACAGAGAAAAACCAGCGCGACAGGCAGGCCACAGGAAATGCTTTTCATTTATTGGCAGTCACATCCCAGAAGGAATCAATCTGTTAGAAATACAAAACAGGCATTGGTGTGGATTAGGACGAAGGCCGCAGTTATAAACATGGACACACACGATCTGGGGTGGGAGCTGGAAGGCACATCTGTTCATGGGGGCTCAGGGCTCAGGGGCAGCCACGCCCAGGCTGGTAGACTGGATGGGGTCTTTTCCTGAATCTATTGTACTTGGGACACTTGTCTGCTGAGGTAGGAGAGGAAAGGGGGGAAGGTGGGGAGGTGCCTGGTGACACAGCATCGGGGTTCACTTTTCCCAGCAGAGCTGGGTGGCTTACTGCCCCTGAGCAATGGCTGATAACAAGGGTATTTGTTTGGTACCAATATAAGCAGTGCGATTGCACGAAATCCGCATCCGATCTTCCCAGCCCGCCTGGAGCTAGCTGCAGGTGAAATCTTTTCATTTCCCTGTGGCTTAGAGAGGTGGAGCAACAGCTATCATGACAAGTGTCTGGACCCAGCTGGCTGGGAGTCCGTAGGCCAACCTGGTTCACCAGTTCAGTGGGCTCTTCGTTTCAGAAATAGCAAAGCTCATTCATTTATTCCAGAACATTTCCTGACCCTCTCCTGAGAGCTGGGAGCTATACAAGGTGGGGGCCATGGTGGGTGGTGGACATAGAGGTGAAGAAGGGACAGCCTGTCACCTTGGGAGCCCACCTCTTGCTGGACAAGATAGACACAGAGGTGAGAAAACAATAGGGAGTTCAGGGAGAGCTCTGGGGGATCCCTAGAGGTTCTCCTGATTCACTGGGGGTCGTGGTATCAGGAAAGGAGCCCTGAGGAAGGTGGATTTCTGAGAATAATGGGATTAGAAGTGGGCGACCATGAGGGGT
>JAJEJO010000378.1:197130-308915 GCA_020662805.1 Glaucomys volans | reverse complement strand
TGGTGGATGAGGTGGGTGTGCAGGTGGATGAGGTGGGTGTGCATGGTGGGTGAGGTGGGTGTGCAGGTGGATGAGTTGGGTGGTCATGGTGGATGAGGTGGGTGTTCAGGTGGATGAGGGGGGTGGTCATGGTGGATGAGGTGGGTGGTCATGGTGGATGAGGTGGGTGGTCATGGTGGATGAGGTGGGTGTGCAGGTGGATGAGGTGGGTGGTCATGGTGGGTGAGGTGGGTGTGCAGGTGGGTGAGGTGGGTGTGCATGGTGGGTGAGGTGGGTGTGCAGGTGGATGAGGTGGGTGTGCATGGTGGGTGAGTGTGTGTGAAAGGTGGGGATGTGGGAGTGTGGTTGTGAAGTAGTTTGTGTGTTTGTGTGTCTCCTAGGTGTTCATGTTGGGGTGTGTGCACTTGTGTAAGTGTGCATGTTTGTGTAGCAGTGCAGGAAGTGTGCAAGCAGATGCATTTAGCCAGGGTCTAAAGCCGGAGTCAGGGAGGACGGGAGGTGGAGGCAGCAAGCAGAGGCAGAGGCTGGCGAGGCAGATTCCACTGTGTTGCTGACTCTGTGTGAAAGCCGCCTCCATCAGTCGGAGCGAGGTGGGTCTCACCCCAGTGGTGAGGTCCCTGAGCCCCTGGGGGGGACGGAAGACGATGCGTCCAGGCCACCAAGCCAAGCCCCATGTGGTAAAGAGGACGTGGGGACATTTGGCTTGGG
Source organism: Glaucomys volans (assembly GCA_020662805.1). NCBI lineage: Eukaryota > Metazoa > Chordata > Mammalia > Rodentia > Sciuridae > Glaucomys > Glaucomys volans. The sequence continues at coordinate 308,207 of JAJEJO010000378.1, read as the reverse complement.
GAAGACGCAGAGCTCCACAGGGCCAGTTAGGGAGAGCATGCTGGGCCTGTCCTGGAAGCAGATGAGATGCACTAGAAGCTCCTGGAAGCCCTGGGGGAGTAGGTAGCTGGCAAGGTGGCCTTGGTGGCCTTGGTGGCCAGCTGTCCAGAGTTCAGGTCCTGCTCCCCCAACCTGTTGGCTGTGTGGTCTGGACAAGTCGTTTTCTCGTTTCTGAGCCTCACTTTCCTCATCTGTAAGGAGAAGGTGCAGGCAGCTGCTCTGGGTGGAACATGTCCCCGAAGTTCATGTGCTGGAAATTGACTCTGGGGTGACAGTGGGGCAGGTGGGTCTCTCCCGAGGAGATCAGGTCCTGAGACCTCCCTCATGAATGGACCCAGGGCTTCACCGTGGGATGATTTCCTTATTGCGGAAGTGGTGTCCTTATAAAGGGTAGGATTCGGCCCTAAACTCTTTCCTGAGGTAATAAAATATAGCTAGAAGAACATGGAGGAACTCTGGGCCCAGGCAAAGGAGCACAGTCTATGAATTAATGGTGACTAAATATCTTGTTTGAGTTTTCTGTTTGTGTCTAGAATTTAATTTCAGAGACTCAATCGCAACTCTAGCAACACCCTAGGTGGTCCCCAGAGATCTCAATGGGTCTTACAATGTTTTCAAAAGAAACGATTTTTAATTAATTTCAACTTAAATATATGCAGATGTTTCCAGAGTCGGGTAGGAGTCCAGCCCGGCACATTCTGCATTTTAACACATTTTAAAAGCCGTCAAGATCCGCTGTGTCCCCTCCCTCAAGTTCCAAAACTATTAAATGGTTTAGGATGCATTATTCTGTGGTTTGAAAGTAATGAGATTAGAGATGTTTTACGCAGAACATGAATGAGAATTCCACTCACTCAGCCAAGAAATATTCAAGATTTCTCTACAAAAAAACGGCACTCTTTCTGACCACTTCTCTGATGAGTTACTTGAAGGAAGACGGGGAGATCTGCTTTCAGGGTAAGAGGGTTGAAATTGGAAAATACTGGGAGAATTTTGGAGTTTTTAAAAAGGCCAATTTGAAAACGAAAGCAGAGAAAGAAGAGTTTGGAGCATCTTCTAGGAATTGTAGCTCGTTTGCTACAATTGTGAAGGTCATGCCCATTTTAGAAGAGCCACCTTGCCTTCTGGTGGGATGTACATGACATTAATTAACAGAGAATCAAACTGAGGTTGGGAGACGGCTTGGCATTTCAGCCTTCTCAGGTAAGCCTCTACCAGGACCAAATTATAAATTGGGCCAAGAATATCAAGAGGCCATGTGAGTTCCCAACTGCAAGGAATTATCTCAATTTATTTTGTGGGGGGTACTGGGGATTGAACCCAGGGGGCACTTAACCACTAAGCCACACCCCCAGTCCTTTTTTATATTTTATTTAGAGACAGGGTCTCGCTGAGCTGCTTAGGGCCTCCTAAATTACTGAGGCCAGCTTTGAACTCACAATCCTCCTGCCTCAGCCTCCTGAGCCAGTGGGATTACAGGCATGCTGGACAAATTATCCCAATCATTAGCAGCTTCAAACAGCAAACACTTGTTCTTTTGTGCCATTTCTGAAGGTCAGGGACCTGGAAGGGGTGTGGCTGCATGGTTCTGGCCCAGCCTGAATCATGAGGTTGAGGTCAGGTGCTCATCTGGCCAGAACTGCTGTCACGGGAGGCTTGCCTGGGGCTGGAAGGTCCATTCTCTAAGGAATGAAGACAAAGAAGAATGTCTTGGAGGTCAGGAAGCTGTTCCTGGAAGCCTCCTGCTGTGGTCTGGGGTGTTCTGCCTCCTAAACACTCATGTCTGGAGACTTGCTTCCCCAGGCAATAGTACTGTGTGGTGGGGGTCTCTGAGCGGTGGAGTCTGTGGGAGGTGCCCAGGTCTCGGGAACACTCTCACGAATGGATGGATGCTGTCTCTCAGGAGTCAGCCAGGCCTCTTCCTGTGGGAATGGTTGTTATAGAGTGAATTCTATTCTCTGCTGACTCCCTTGCTGCTGCTATTTTACACATGTACTTCTTCTACAAGCATCACGTGTTCATCATGTTGTGACACAACCAAGGGGCTCTTGCTGATACTGGCAACATGCTGTTTGGACTTTTCAGCCACCAGAATTGTGAACCCAAAGAACCTCTTTTCTTTATATCCTACCAAACCTCAGGTATTTTGTTAGAGCAACACAAAACGGTGTGTTCTATGTCAGTCCTTCTGCAAATTATTCTCCCTGGCTGCTCCTCTTTACCACATAGTCCTGTCCATAGAGCTGCTCAGGACAGACAGGTGGCTGCCTCTCAGTGACCTCCTGAGAGACAGCCACCAAGAAAGAATCCACAATGTGTCTCATAACCTAATCTTGGAAGTGATGTATCATTGCCTCTGTTGTATTCTACTAGTCACATGGACCAAGTCTAGTGCAATGTGCCACGAGGGGTGATACCAGGAGGTGGGAGAAAAATGAGCCCATGTATTGATGCTAGTTCACTTTGAAGCCTGGGTCAGCTGTTTGTTTGTTGGGTGATCTAGCTGTGCATGCCTGGAGCCCCATCTACTTGGGAGGCTGAAGCAGGAGGAAACCTTGAGCCCAGGAGTTCAAGGCCTGTCTGGACACATAGTGAGACCCCATTTCTAAAACAGTAAATTTATCTTTTTATTTTTTGGTGCTGGGGATTGAACCCAGGGCCTTGTGCTTGCGAGGCAGACACTCTACCAACTGAGCCATATTCCCAGCCCTAAAACAGTAAATTTAAAAAGGTGTGACATAGGCAAGTTGTCACACCTGTGTGATCATAGGCAAGTCGCCTAAACTCCCAAGTCTCTGTTTTCTCGTTATAAGATAGAAATGTTTGTACCCCTGAGTCCGCATGTGCAAGGCACCCAGCCCCGAGCCCAGACACCACGAGTGCCCTGTGCCAACTCCTGCTACTAGTGTCTATGCCAATGACCTCTGTCGGTCCTCCCCCAGCTCCCTGCTTGCTCTTGCCTTTGTCCCTCCTTCTCCTGTGCTAAGACCCTACTCTCTTGGAAGTATGTCACCTTCATTGAGGGACAGCAGAGTTTAAGCACCACCTATACTTTAACACTGTCTGAAAATAATGTCCTTGAGTTTCTGGGCGAAGCTGCAAGTCGTGCATAAGGAAGGACGTTGGAAAAGTGGCAAAGCCTGTCCTTGTCCCCGGAACTTCCTCTTTGAAATCAAGATACCTATTTCCATAGGCTGATGTTAAGTCTAGCTGTAGCACAAATTGTCAAGTTTATGCTTAAAAGACATTTGGAAGCATCTTAGAAAAGCAAAGACTCAAGAATCTGAAGTCACTGTATATACTAAGCTAGAGTTGTGTGCGTGTGTGTGTGTGTGTGTATTTAGTGTATCATTTCCATTTCTCTTTAAAAGATAATGTGCATCAAAATTAATAACCTCTGTGCATCAAAGGACACCATTAACAGTGAGAAGAAAACCTGTGAAGTGAAAGAAAACACATCATGGTTTGATAAGAGTTAATGCCTAGAACTTACAAAGAACTTCCGCAGCTCAACAATAAAGCACACCCAAGTAAAAAGCAGGAAGCAGGCAAAGGATGTGAATAGAACTTTCTGCAAAGGAGATTCACATGCGTCCAGAAAGCACGGAAGAGATGTTGAGTTTCACTGAGCATCAGGGAGCTCAAGTCAAAACCACGGTGGAATGCTACCTCCCGCCACGAGGTCGGCAACTGTAAAAACCACACAATGACAGAAACTCCAAACTAACAGAAAATAGGAGTGTGGCCGGGATGTGCAGGAGGAGGGACCCTCGTACAGCGTGGGCACAGATGTGACACTGGGCAGCCTCAGGTGCCTCAGAATATTAAAAATAGAATTCCCACATCAGCCAGCAATTCCACTGCTGGGTGTGTGCCCCGAAGAGCTGAAAGCAGGGAGTTGAAGAGGTGTTTGTACCCCATGTTCACAGCATCCTCGTTCACAATAGTCAAGAGGTGGAAGCAACCCGAGTCCCCAGATGTAGAAAGAACATGTCGTGTGCGTGTTGGAATATTATTCGTTCTTAAGGCTCAGGGGTTTTTTTGGTTTTGGGGGTGCGTTTTCTGGTTACCAAGGATTGAACCCAGAGGCACTTAACCACTGAGCCACATCCCCAGCCCATTTTAATTTTTATTTTGAGACAGGGTCTCACTGAGTTTCGCAGGACCTCCCTAAGTTGCTGAGGCTGGCTTTGAACTTGCGATCCTCCTGCCTCAGCCTCCAGAGCGGCTGAACTTACAGGAGAACACCGCCGTGATTGGCCGTATTATTCATTCTTAAAAAGGAAGGAAATTCTGATACCTGCTGCAAAGTGGGCAGACCTTGAAGTGGGTAAATGGATAAACCTTTACCTTAAGTGAAACAAGCCCGTCGTGAAGGACAAGTGCTGTATATGTTTCCACTTCCGTGAGAGCCCAGAGTCTTGAACAATCAGAGGCAGACGACAGAAGGGGGCTGCCAGGGGCTCAGGGAGGAGAAGGTGTTCCATGGTACAGAGCTTTAGTTTTGCAAGATGAACAGAGTCCTGAAGGTGGGTTGCCGGACAGTGTGGGTGGACTCGACATGCTGGACTATGCACCTGGAAAGTGTCGAAGGCGGAAACCGATACGTGTACTTTACCACAACAGAAGTGAACTTAAAAAAAATACATTACTTAAATTAGATAGATCACCTGAAGTTGAGATTAGTGTCCATTTTTAAGTGTGTATCGTCTGTTTACATACACGTGCATATGTGTGTATACAAGTGTGTAAATACTAATTTCATATAAAAGACTATTTTCTAAGTCATTAATGACCATCAAAGCAGGATTTTAAAAATAATGGTTGTTGAAAGAGAAATGTGAGGACTTCAGAAATACTATTTTGGCCAAAGGTAGGGAATCATTTTACTGAAGGCCCCAGACCCACAAAGGAAAATTAAAATAGATAAATTCAATGCAAAAATAAAATCAACCTACTTTTCTTGGGAGAACTTTCTCCTCCTTCTCTTTCTCCTTCTTTTCCTTCTTCCTTTTTATGCTGCTGGCCTTGCGCACACTAAGCAAGAACTCTACTACTGAGCCACATCCCCAGTCCCCAGAAGTTTTTTTGTTTCTTTCTTTCTTTCTTTCTTTCTTTTTTTTTTAAAGGAGAGCTCTAAATGCATTTAATTTTTGAATTGACTAATTTTTTTCTGGGACCAGGCGTTGGACCCAGGGGCACTCTACCACTGAGCCACATCCTCAGCCCTTTTGGTTTTTTATTTTAAGACAAGGACCTGCTAATCTGCCCAGGCTAGCCTCAAACATGAGATCCTCTTCCTTAACCTTTCGAGTTGCTGGGACTACAGGCATGAACCACTGCACCTGCCTTCTAATTAATATTTTATTGGTGCATTATAATTACGCATAATAGTGGAGTTTATTGTGTACTTTTTCTTTTTAATTGAAAAAAAATAAAAAGAAACACAAGGTTTCACATGTCGTACGCTAACAGGTAGCCACGGTTTCTCCAGCTCCCCGTCAGGACTAAAGATACCAAAAGAAAGAGAAATCCAAGGAGACCAGTGGGAAAGCCCCAGGGAAGGAGAAGTGACACAGAGGCTGCTGGAGCTGGGAATTCTTCCAGAATCCCAATCTGCCCCAAAGGATAAGGCCACCAGGACCTCTGAGTGCCAGGGTCAGGCGGGAACACCCTACCTGTCTGCCTTGGCCTCCCCGCAGGTCCTCTGTGCACACAGAGCAATTATCTCATAACACTGAGAAGCAGGAGCTTCTCTCCCCACCCCTCCTCCTTTCTGAAGTGTAATGGCTGAGATCATTTTCACCCCCTCCCACCCCATAACCCGTTTTTCCTGCCTCTGGATGGGACCTAGGGACTTGGACAGCAGTTTGAAACACGATCTGGATTCACTGCAGATCTGTGAAGACTGTGAGGACTTCAGCCCAGCTTGCTGAGGTGCACTCTGGTGACTCCATAGACAGGCTTTTCCAGGGAGGACGGCAGCTGTCAGTCCCACAGCCTTCCCAGATGGCAGTCCCAGAGCCAGCTGGGTGGCAGGTCCAGTGACTCTTTGAAAAGACCCCAGGATTGTGGGTTTCAAATGCAAGTGGTCCTTCTGTTGTGCTGGGCAGCCCTCCCGCCCCCACCACGCCCCAGCAGTCTTTCCTTCCTGGTGCACACAGGACTTTGGGACCATGGCAGGCATAATAGCAATACCACCTTGTGTTCTGGTGATGTTTGCCCACGCTATCAGTGTAGATCATCTTATATGGTCTCATTTGAGAATCCCAGCAACACAAGTTTCAAAGGTCCTGTATTATTCTCACTTTATGGACAAAGACTATAAAAGGGGGATTAAAGAGGCTGGAAGGTTTCAGGAACCTACCCACTAAGTTAGAGAAAAAGCTAGAACTTTGTCCTCTTGATTCAACTTCAGAGTTAAACAGAAACAGGAGTCTAATATGAGAATTTTGCAAAATTTCCACTACTCATCTTAGCAGAGGTGACAGTGTGCATGACATGAAAACAGTTCCATGTCACGGAGAGAAAGACGACTTGGCCCCTTGGCCTTAAGACCACAGGTCTGGGATGGCATGAAGTGGACAGAAGGTCCCTGGTTATGCCCATTCAAGGACCCTACACTGTGTTAAGGAACCAACAACCAAGATCTGAGCCGGGTCCCTCATCTCTCAGCCCATCATTGGTTTCTGGGTGCATCTCTCCTCTTTTCTAGCAGACTCTCCTTGGTTTTCCTGGTAACCAGGAAAAAGTTGAATGGTTTATGGAGAATCGGGTGGTCAATTGTGTTTCATAAATAGCATTGCCGAACTTAGCAAATAAAAATGTAGAATGTCCAGTTAAATTTGAATTTCAGAAAAAGAACAGATTTTTTTTTTTTAGTAGGAGTATATCCTAAATATTATATCCTATTTGGCAACATTACTCAAGCATAAATAAGAACAATGAGCATTCTAGGCTATTTAGTTGCATTAGGTAGAGGGGAATGAAAGGAGGGGAAGGGATCTGGGGGTTGGAATGATAGTAGAGTGAAACAGACATTATTTCCTCATGTACATGTATGACTGCATGACCAATGTGATCCTGCAATATGCATAATCAGAAAAATGAGAGATTACACTCCATTTATGTATGATCTATCAAAACATATAAATGCGTTCTACTGTCATGTGCAACCAATTAGAACAAATAAAAAAAATTTTTAAAGGAGTAAAAAAAGTGATTATGGAAGAAGTCACCTAATATTCTTCAGAATCTGTTCTCAGGGAATATTTTTTACTTAAAAATTTTTTTGTCATCTTAACTCTAATAACGGCAGTGCTAAGTTTCAGATAATTAAATTGAAATTGAAACTCTGATCTCCTTGTGAATTTGGGTTCCAGCTTGTTAGATGGCCCCTTCTACATCTGAATTAATTGAATATTGGATTAGGAGGAGGCCAGTTAATTCATCAAGAGAAATGTAATTTCATTGTTGACTTGAAACCTCTGAGTCTTTAAGCAACTGTGCTCTAAATTCACTGAAGGTGAGATCAAAACTTAGAGCGTCAAAGGGAAAAATGAAACGCTTGCCGGCCTGATTTAGGTGGACAGAACTGGGTGCTGTTTACACAATTAAGTGAGGTATACGGAATCATCTCCATGGTAACGAGTCCTATGGAGGCATCCAGAGCCAAAGAGATCAAAGGTTTGGTTTAATAGAAGGTTTGCATATGGACGTTAAAAAAAAATGAACAAAACGTACCGCATACCAGAGGGCATGGAGGCAAGTGCATACCCAGAAATCCAGGGCCCTTGATGTGGCTGGTCAGTCAAAAGCTGCATTTCTTTAAGATGCAAGGTCAAGAAGAGTGCAGGGCAGGAGGATCCTGGCAGGCTGTTCGCAGCACCCGTGAGGTCTGAGGATGGCTCTGAAGCCTGCGGCTTTACGTCAGGAGCAGTTGTCACCTCTGAGTCCATTGTACTCGCCCCTGGATGGTCATGTCTTCCTGTGGACAGCCATATTGTTTTCCACCTTTTTTAATCGGTGCATTATAGTTGTACATAACGATGGGATTTGTTATTACATATTCACACATGCACGCAACAGAACAATATAATTTGACCAATATCACTCCCGGGCACTTCCCCTCTGGCTCCCCACCACCTACCCTTAGGTCCCTTTCCTCTGCTGATCTCCCTTCAATTTCCATGAGATCCACCCCCACCTTCCTTGTCCCTTTTTCTCTCTAGCTTCCACATATGAGAGAAAACATGACCCTTGACCTTTTGAGCTTGGCTAATTTCCCTCCACACAATGCTCTTGAGTTCCATCCATTTTCCTGAAAATGACACAATTTCAATTTTCTTTATAGCCAAATAAAACTCCATTATGTATATAGACCACATTTTCTTTATTCACTCATCCATTGATGGACACCTCGGCTGGTTCCATAGTTTGGCTATTGGGAACTGTGCTGCTATGAACATGGGTGTGTGTGTGTCACTGTTGTATGACGACTTTAATTCTTCAGGGTAAATACTAGGGAGTGGTACAACTGGTCATACGGTGGCTCCATGCCTAGTCTTCTGAGGAACCTCTACACCGATTTCCATAGTGGTTGTGCTAATTTACAATTTCACCAACAGAGTAGAAGTGTTCCTTTTTCTCCACATTCTCTCCAGCATGTATTATTATTTGTATTCTTGATGGCTGCCATTGTGACTGGTGTGACACAAAATCTCAATGTCATTTTGATTTGCATTTCCCTAATTGCTAATGGGTCTATTTTTATTCTTCAACATGTGAATAATCAATTTTCCCAGCACCATTTGTTTAAAAAGGGACAGCCATATTTTATTGCTTCATACCTAACTATAACCTTACGCTATATGAGAATTTTATATTAGGGTCCATCTTCACTCCAAGGTAGGAAAGCATGTAGATATTTATGAGCCACAGCAGAATTCCATTTGGGGAAGTGAATCAATGAATTGCTGTTGCCATGGAGATAGAGTGCCATGACACTCAACGTGGCCACAGGGATTCATTGATTCATCAAGTCAACAAATAATCCGTGAGGATCCGCTGTGTAAGGCACTATGCTAGTCACTGAGATTATCTGTTGCCTAGTTGGTTGGAGGACTAAGAGGCTAAAAATCAAAATTCCTGATCTAAAGGGAGGATTATAGTCTACCGAGGGGTGATTAACAATCAAGACTGCCCATTTGGTTGGGCCTGGTGGCACATACCTAAATCCCAGGGACTCAGGAGGCTGAGGCAGGAGGATTGCAAGTTTGAGGTCAGCCTCAAACTGACCTCAAATTTAGTGAGACCTTGTCTCAAACAAACAAAAAAAACAAAACAACATCAAAAACCCCAAAGGGTTGGGAATGTAGCTCGGTGGTGAGTACCCCTGGGTTCAATCCCCAGTATTAGGGAAAAAAAATGCATTTGTTCATTCCCTGGCAAGCATTTCTTGAGCCATGTGTGCCAGGCACTGTTGCAGAGGCTGGGGTATATTACTAAGCCAGGCAGACAATAATCCCCGCCTCATGGAGCCTGCAGCACAGTGGGGGGAGCTGGACTGGAATCTTACCAAAGGACCAACGTTTGTGTTAGAAGATGAGAGCCCTGGGTCAGTGGGGTGGGACAAGGGCAAGCAGGCCTCATTGGGGAATGGGGGTTGCAGTGGAGGGAGGGAGCCAGGAGACCACACCAGCTACCACTGTCCTCTGGTGGAGGAATAGGCATGTCCTCCAAGCCAGGCCAGTCATAGTCTCTCTGGGATTTGTCAACCCAACCTAAGACCACCATGTTTTTTCTCACATCTATTACATAAAAATTATAGGAGGCCATTGAGGGGTTCTTGCTTGCTTGCTTTTTAGACAGGATCTGGCTAGGTTGCACAGGCTGGTCTCAGACTTGAGTTCCTCCTGCCTTAGCCTCCTGAGCAGCTGGGATTACAGGCATGCCCCACTGTACCCAACTATTTATGTCATCTTTTTTCCCTCTTTGTGTGCTGGGTAAGCATTCTATCCTTGTGCTAGCCCTGAGGTCACAGTTCTTGACTCAGTTCTTGCCCTCGGCCCCAACAGAACCAGTATAAAAATTAAACATGGAGTCACTTGTGCTAAAGTTCCCTCTCGCTGGGTGTGGTGGTGCATGCCTGTAATCCAAGCGACTTGGGAGGCTGAGTCAGGAGGATCGCGAGTTCAAAGCCAGCCTCAGCAACTTAGTGAGGCCCTTAGCAACTCAGTGAGACCCTGTCTCTAAATAAAATACAAAATAGGGCTGGGGATGTGGCTCAGTGGCCGAGTGTCCCTGAGTTCAATCCCTGATTCCAAAAAAATAAAATAAAATAAAATTAAGTTCCCTCTCACCGACTGAGAAACTAAGCTGCTTATCTTCAACCTGCTGAGAAATCAGAGATAAAGTGGTAACAGTCAACATTTCTAAACAGGCTGGTTGTTTTGTTTGTTTTTGTTTTTTGGTGGTAGGGATCAAATCTAGGGCTGTGCATGCTTCAGTTGGCAAATTGGCATGATAATAAAGTACCCTCTGCCTTACTCCCTTATCCACAAAAAAGATAACCTAAAGTAACAGATATTAACCAATCAGTTATTGTCTTATTGCTCTGTCTCCCTATTCCTACTTTACAAGGAAAGTAACCTTGAAATGATTAATCAGCTTTTTGTTTGCGTTCCTGCTTTCTTCAGATGGCTTTCTGTCTATAAACCAACCTAAAAAAAGTCCAAACATAACTGTCAATCAAAGTCCTCTGCTCAGCTCATTGGAACACTTATTCTATTCCATGGAATGAAGTGTTGCCCAACTCCAGAATGGAAAATAAAGGCAATTAAGATCTTTAAACTAAACCGTGGCGATTCCTTTGTGTGTGTGTGTGTGCTGGGGATGGAACCCAGGGTCTTGCACATGCTAGGCATGCGATCTACCACTGAGCTACACCCCAGCCCCAAATCGTTGGAATTGGGTTCTTTGACACTTGCAAAGCTGCAGGAGGGGAGCCTGGAGCTATGAGAGTCCTGCCCCCTACTTTGGGAGAAAATGGGGATGGAGGACAGAGGGAAGAGGAGACAAGAAATGGGGAAGTAGGTGGCAGAGGTGGTGAGTGGAGAGCCTGGGTCATGGGGGCCCAGGGACCAGGTCTGCTCCTGTCCTTTCCAGTTTGCTGATGTGAGTCCAGGTTTTCCTTCTGTTGCTTCCGCAAGCTCCACTTAGGTTTCTGTGACTTAGAAGCAAGGATGGTGAGCCCAAGGAAGGAAGCTCCATTCCAGGGCACTCAGGGCTTGCTGGAGTCCAGGACCCTGAGAACTCCCATCTGTCCCAGCTGGCACCTTCTGCAGCAGAGCAACTGTGCCCACGGTACAGCTCAAAGTAAGGCCTCCTCCATGTTTGAATATTTAGAGCTTATAAATTTTCAGGAAGAAAAAAAAGAAGTGAGTTGGGCTGCCAACTTCTTATTTGCTTAAATAAGAACCTAAGAAAATAAAGAAAGCAGCTCCCATTTGCTGCTTTCACCATCCTTTTAGGCAAGATGTGACACTCTCACACCTGACGGTGGAGAACAGTCTAGAATGAAGGATGGCACTGTGAATGGAATAAAACCACGCCGTGAAAGCCCCCCTTTATTTTTGTTGTTTCACAAAGCTGGGGAAGCTCACACCCAGCATGCCACCCGGTGTTCCGGGCTATGGCCCCAGAGTGCCTGGGACTCAGACCTTCCGGGAGACATGGAGCCAAAAGAGCCTTGCCTTGAGGTCCACAGAATGTTAACCCTGTTGCTGGATCTGGCGTCCTGCTGGCCTGCTCCCCCATAGCTGCCTTTGAAGCACTTGCTCCTTGGTCTGGAGGGTGCAGTGACATCCTGAGGAACTTTCTATGAGCTTCACTCTGGCTCATTTTCAGGCCTCAGATCACCTCTCCCAGCTGGGTTGCTCCCCCTTAGAACTTCCCTGGTCCCTACCCCTGTGGTTCTCCTGAGCCCTGGATGTGGCAAAGGGCCACATAGTCAACGTTCGTGACTTTGTGGGCCTCTCAGTCTCTATTGCAACAACCTAAATCAGCTGATAATGGGCAAACCAGCCACAGGCTGGTTGTATATAAACAAGAGGGTGAGACCGAGTTCCAATAAAGCCTTATTTGCAGATGGAAAGCTTGATTCGGCCTGCAGGTCAGCTTGCTGACTTGACCCTTGTGCTCAGATGCTCTTTCAGGACACATTTAACCCTTTTCTTTTTATTAAAGATGCTAATAACATTTTGTTACCTTTTCCCAGGGGTTATAGGCAGGGGCATTGAATAGCTGTAATTTTGCCAAGAGCCTAGAGTCTGGGTCTTCCCTTTTATCTTATTACTGAGACCTTATTCTTTGTAAAACAGGGCCCTGACTTTTTTTAATAGTAGGATTATCTTGTGAACTTTACATGGTTTTCCAAAGCAGGAAGTAAATTTTTTTTTTGCTTTGTTTTCTGGAACTGGGTATTGAATCCAGGGATACTCTACCACTGAGATACATCCCCAGTCCTTTTCATCTTTCTTATTTTGAGACAGGGTCTAGCTAAGTTGCTTAGGGTCGCAGTAAGTGCCAAGGCGGGCCTTGAACTTGTGATCCTTCTGCCTTAGCTTCCAGAGTCACTGGGATTGCCAGCCTGAGTCACCACGTCTGGCTCAAAGCAGGAAATAAATGTAATATTCTCATTATGGGTTGAATTTATTGCTCCCCCCAAATTTCTAGGTTGGAGAATGTGATCTTCTTTATAAATAGGGATGTCACAGATGTAATTAGTTAAGATGAGGTCAGGTACTGGCTTAGGGTAGGCCCTAATCTTATAAAATTGACGTCCTTATAGCAAGGGGAAGTTTGGACCCAGACGCAAGGAAGTAGTAGAATGGCATTTGGAGAGATGCTGGCGCAGGCCAAGGAGCCACCAGAAGCCACCAGAAGCAAGGAGAGAGGCCTAGACAGTCAGGCCTGTTCTGCCCCCTGCAGAGGGAGTGTAGCTCTCTGATGTCCAGCCTCCAGAACCCAGAGACCATAAATCCTGTGGTTGAAGCCACTCACAATGTGGTGCTTTATATGGTGAATGAGCACCACGCAGTTATGAAGGAGGTGACCCACGGATCTCCTCTCTCTCAGCGGAGACGTGCCAGTAACAGTGAGATGGAAGGTTGGGTGCTTTCCAAAGAGTGTGACCTGGTGAGAGGTTTTAAAAAGTCATTGATTTGGGGTTGAGCCAGCTTTTTAAGGAGGCGACAGTTAGGCCTCATCGGGAAGGAGGGCGTCGTTCAAAGGCCGGGGCCCTTGGGGGGTCTTCCTGGGGAGGCACGGGCTGCAGGCCGCTGGAGCCTGATCCCATCTTCTGATCATCCTCATTTCCTCCGCTCCCTGGCTGAGAACTTCTTCGTTAATCCTTAAGGTATTGTTTGCATTATTTAAACATTTCTAATTCCTGCTGATGCCAGGTGACACAGCAATGGTCCACCCTGTGGCGGAGTGAAGGAGATGTGAATCACACAAGGAGATGTGGATTTAAAGTCAAGCATTCTTCTCCCTCTCTGCAGTAGGCGTGCATTCTTCACGGGAGCCTTCTGCCCAGGCCCTGCGAGGGAGCCTCACACTCCGCCTTAAAACATGTACTACGGACACACCCTTCAAAGATAAAACTCCCCCCTTTCTTTAAAGCTCTGTGGTCAATTTCCTGGCAGTCACTAACACCAACATCTGTACCTATCTAAGAATACAAATGGCCTCCAACAGGCAGCTGGCCAGACCACTTGCCTTCCACCACTTCACAATTGTTGACTCAACCTCCAGGAAAGACACCTCTGCTTCCTTCAATGTTACTTAACCTCTCTGTGCCTCGAGTTACTCATCTTTAAAGTGGGAATCACAATATAAGCTTACTTAGTTGTAAAATTGAATGAAATTTTGTGCATAGAGGATCTGACGTTTGGTGGATGCTTAGTAACATGGGCTACCATTATCATTTCCTTTGCTAGAAGTTGACTCAGAAATCAGTCACGTCTACTCTAAAGCTCAGTGGAAAAAAGTGCCTTCATAGGATCTTAACACTTTGGAGTTGCCACTGGCTTAGTGATCCTGAAATTAATTTTTTTTCATCATCTGGAATTACTTTTCAACTGTCCTGGGTACCATGGTTAAAAGAGGCATTCGAGATCATGAACTCTTCCCCCCTCCCCCCAGTTATAATCCATTTGGACAGAAGATTGATGATGTTTTGCTGGATGGAAAGTTAGACTTGGAATAAGGAAAACTGGGCTCTAATCTCAACACTGCCATTAACAAATTACATGATATTTTGTAAATCACCTTTGGCTTTGCTTCAGTTTTCTCAGCTGAAATAGGAAGTGGTTGAACGAGATGTGTTTTAAAGAATTTCATGGCAACAATGATCGTTTGTGTATTTGCAGAACAGATTAGTGCTGGAGATGCAGAAGTGAACAAGATGGTCAAAGTCCTGCCCTCTGGGGGCTTGCATTTCAGTGTGGGGGCAGAGGTAAACAGAGCATGTGAGCATCTAGTCATCAGATGGCGTTGGGCATGGAGAAAACACAGCTGGGAAGGGCACAGAAAGAACCGGCACGTGCTGGAGAGTTGACTGTGATTTAAAACAACATGGCCAGGTTCAGCTCACAGAGGAGATGACTTTCACCCAGGCCTGAGAAGGTGGTAAGCCAGGCACCCATGTGACTGCCCAGGAGAAATACTTTCCAGGTAGATGCAAGAGGAAAGATATGAAAAAGGGGTGTGACTGGGTTGGGTGAAGGAAGGTGTGATAGAAAAGAGGAGGGGATGAAGTCAGGGAAGTGGTATCAGGGAGGCCTGATCCTGCAGGACCCTGAGGCCATTGTACAGATCTGGCTTTTGCTGTCAGTGACATGTCACTCATTGCTGGTTGGAGAAAAACAGTGATACGTTCTGATTTGTGTTCCCAAAGGATTCCCCTGGCTACTGTGTATAGTCCATAGGGAGTGTAGAACAGTAGTTGAATGGGAAATGATGGTGGTTTGGACCAGTGTGGGAAGTGAGATGGAGATGTTGGATGTACTTTGAAAGAAGAGCCGACAAGATTTACTATTGGATTATGAGAGAGAGAGAAAGAGAGAGAGAGAGAGAGAGAGAGAGAGATGAGTAAAGGACACGTCAAGTATACTTGTGGGGCTGAGGGTGTGGTTTAGTGGTAGAGTATTTGCTTAGCATATGCAAGGCCCTCAATTCAATTTCCAGAACTGCAAACTAAATAAATAAATATCAAACTTAAAAGTTAAAAAAGTTCTTGGTCTTACTAACCAAGAAGAATATGATAGACATCGATTAAGATGGGTAACACTGGAGATGAGGCTGGTTTGTGGGGAAGATCAGGAGTTTGATGGGAGAAAGTTACCGTTCTTAGGCATCTGAGCAGGCAGCTGATTTATGAGTCTGGAGTTCAGCAGACAGTGCTCATTCTAGAAGCTGTCATTTTATAAGTGGTATTACAACCATGAGAATGGGTGTGAGCACCAAGGAAGAGGTCATAGAGGAAAAGGAATAGAAATTCAAATCCCAGTCCAAAAGGCTCCAGTAGGGTCAAGGAGGTAAAGACAGACCAGTAAAGTTTCCTGAGAAGTGATGGCCCATGTGGTAGAAGGGAAGTCCAGGAGAACGTGGTATACTGGAAGCCAGATGAGGAAAGTATTCTGATAACCTAATCTGTAATTCTGTGGCATTAATTAGTCTGAAGAAATGAGTGGAAGGTCATCAGAGCTTCATGCAAAGGCATGGATGGTAATCCATTGTTGCTTGAGGTTCCTGAAAGTTTATAGCAGGGCTGATGTTAGGCTTGGGTAAGGAGGACCTAGGTTGAAATTTTTTATGGATTTACCCCTTAATTTTTTCCAAACAGGCAAGCTAGCTTTCTGTTGCTCTGACAAAATACGTCAGAAAAAAATAACTTGAAGAAGGAAAGATTTGCTTTGGCTCAGAGTTGTAGAGGTTTCATCCATAGTAATTTGGCCCAATTACTATGGACTTGTGGTGAGGTATAACATCATGGCAGAAGGGCATGGTCAAGAAAACCTGCTTACCTCATGGCAGTCAAGAGCAGAGAAAGAAAGAGTCAGAGAGGAAGGATCCAGAGATGTCCTAGGGACAAAATATGTCCCCAAGGATACAATCCTAAGGACCCATGCCCTTCAGCTGTATCCTACTTCCTACAGTTTCCATTACTGCCCAATAGTCTATTCACTTATGAATCCATCAATGGATTAATCCACTGATGAGATCAAAGTCCCCAAGATCCAATCACTTCTCAAAAGCTCCACCTTTGAACATTGTTTCATTGGAACCAAGTCCTCAATACATGAGCCTTTGGGGAACATCATTCCAGATCCAAGCCAAAACAGCAAGTTGTACCTTGGACTGACAGATTATGGTCCTATAATGAAGCCTGAGTTAGAGACAAGAGTAGAATTGAATGAAAGAGAAGAGAAAATCTGGTTCAAATCCTTCTCAACTTCAAGTTGTTAACTGTCCTTGGGCTTCTTTACATAAACTCTTAATCACTTTTTGGTGACATACATGTTGCTGATTAATGCCTGGGAGGGTCACTTACTCCCCAGATTCTTTTGAAATGCTGAGCTCTAAGTCATCCAAGTTGTTTTAGAAGGGCATGTGAAGATGAAAGTCAACCTCTGTCCCTTTCAGAGATGAATTATGTTGGTCTTTCTTATTATTCTCTCATTTTTAAGAAATGGAAACTCTTTCACAGTGTTTAATGGGCTCTTCACATGTTATTTCACGGACCATTAACATAACTGGATAATAAAATTGATGTTTAAAATCCCCTACTTATTCCATGTAAGGTGTGAATATTCAGTGACCATGATTAACCCAAGACAGAGAAGGGCAGGAGCAAAGCCATCAGAGACATGAAACGAGCTTCTAAAGCTCCGGAAGGGTGCCGTGCCTGCCTGTTTGGGAGGAGATGATATTCCTAACAGCTCCCATTTACGTTCCATATTCCTTCCCTTATTTAGTGTTCACACAAATCTGATGAGGCAATCTCATCCCCACGTTGAGAGAAACTTCTGATTAAATAGATTACTTAGGTTCCTGTATCAGGAGGGGTGTGTTCTGAACTATTTATTTCCCCCAGAAAAATAATATATTCAAGTCTTAACCCGCAGCACCTTAGAATGTAAGGAATTTGGAGTCTTTAAAGAAGTAATTGAATTGAAATGGATCATGGTCATGCCCTCACCTGGCACGCTACGTCCTTATAAGAAGAGACTGGGGGGTGTGTATGTCAGAAAAGCAAAATGGCGGCCACCTGCAAACCAATGAGAGAGGCCTCCTGTTATGATTTGGATATGAGGTGTGCTCCTAAAACTCCTGTGTCCATGCAGGAATATTCAGAGATAAAATTATTAGGAGCTGGAATTATGAGTCCATCCTTGTTTGAATGGACCAACTGGGTGGTAACTGTGGGCAGGTGGGGTGTAACTGGAGGAGGTGGGTAACGGGGGGCCTGCCCTGAAGGATGCAGCTTCCCTGTGGCCCCTTCCTTCTCTCTCTGCTTCCTGACTGCCATATCCTGAGCAACTTTCCTCCAAGATGTTGTGCTGCCCCCCTTTGGGCCCAGAGAAATGGAGTTGGCCCACCATGGGCTAAATCTCTGAAACCATGAGCCAAAATAAACATCCTCTCCTCTGAGTTGTTCTTGTTGGGTACTTTGGTCACAGTGACACAAATCTGATGAACACACCTCAGGAGAAACCAAACTTTGTACTTCCTTGACCTTGGACTTCCAGCCTCCAGAACTGGGAGAAATAAGTTTCTGTTGTTCAAGCCACCCAGTCTGTGGTGTTTGTTGTGGTGGCCTGAGCAGACTAGGACAAGGACACTTTTTGTGAAATTCGACCCTTTCTTCATCTTCTACTAAAGGTTACTGTATTTATGCTACACGACCTTTGGCTGCTTGGTCCATGGCAGTGGATCAGGGCTGGATGATGGACTCAGGACAATCAGATCACTGCCTAGGAGTTTGTAATTGCAGAAATGAGAAGTGGAGATCAAAGAAGCTATAATGCCACAGAATCCTGAGACCACATTGGTCTCTGACTGGAAAGTACAACAGGACCTCCCATCAAAGAAGTTGAGGGAGGGATTTGCTAAAAGAAAGCAACTGTGTCTTTAGAACCAGAAGGATGGAAGAGAAGCTGCCTGGTGATGTCTGATTCCTGTAAGACCCTGCTCTTCTTCCTGCCCTTGAATTCTGGAAGTGTCTTCATGTCCTTCCAACAAATCTCTTATTTGCCTACTTTGAGTGGATTTCCCTTGCTTGCAACCAAACCAAATCAGTCTCCAAGTCATGCTCCATCCTTTGTATGTGGTATGGAGGTGGCCTTCTAAAGCAATCTCTCACAGTCCAATGACAGCAGTCCTGATGTACACTCTGTCCCTCATTCGTACATCTTTATTAATTCTCCAAACACAGATTAGGTTCTGTGTCAATTGAGTTCTCCAGATAAACAGAACCAGGAGATCAGAGATGTGAGGGGATTTATTTCAAGGAATTGGCGTATATATTTGTGGGAATTGGCAAGTCTGGAATCCATAAGGAAGCCCACAAAGCGGAAACTTCCCTGCTGCAGGTGCCAAGGCTGCTATCTTGAGGCAGAGTTTCTTCTTCCTCAGGAAACCCCGTGCTCTGAAGCCCTTTCAACTGGTGAGATGAAGCCACTACATTATCAAGGGTAATGGCCTTCACTCAAAGTCAGCTGATTGTAGATGTTGATCACAGTTACAAAATTCATTCACAGCAACTAGATAAGTGTTTGATTGAATATCTGAGTGCTGTAGCTTAGGCCAGCTAAAAACTGACTGTCAGAGGGGCCTATGTCCTTCTTCTTCGGAACAAGTGAAGTGGGCTGGGTACAAGGAGAGTGTCACAGTTCCTGTCATCCAGGTGTCATTGTCCATGTGTGTGAACTCAAATTAGCCCAGGACAGGCATCAGATGACTCTCTCAGGTTAGACCCGACAGATCTGGGGAAGGTTAATCAAGGAGTTCAAATGTGAATGGAATCTCAAAGAATTGTAGGATTTTGATGGAAGGAGAGGGGTGTGCCTCAGGGATGGGGGAGCAACCCAGCTGCTTGCAGAAGTAGGTTGGGGGCCAGAGTATGCATCTTATTAAAAGTAGGACAAGAGTACAAGTTTGGTAGGCAGCAGTTCATGCTAACAGGCTTCCAAGAGGGCAGGGGTGTGCTAAGAGCTGGGCTCTGGGACACCCAGGAGCAAGGGGGCTGGGCAGGAGTCGGGAGAGCATTGGCTGGTCACGTCAGGGCTTGTGATTACACATGATGGTAGTCTGAGCTGTGCTGTTTGAGGTGGGACTGGACAGGAGAAGACTTGGGCCAAAAGTAAGGCTCTGATAGACTCCTCTCCTCTGGGTGCCGAGGAGAGAGGAGTCTGTGTGACCCTGGGTTCTGAGGCCAGCAGGCTAAAGGAATGGTGGACCAGCCTCCAACATGCAGAATCAAGGGGAGGACCCTAGACTTGGGCTTCTACCTGTGGATTCTGACCCTGAGTCCATCACTGAGGTCATTCTTTCTCCTTTTTTCTTGGTTCTCATTTCACCAACATCACCACCACTAACCATCACACATGATCCTTCAGAGTTACACCAGGACCAGGAGAAGATCCAGGCTTTGTGGAGTCTAAAGTTTAGACAGCTTCAGTGGTCTCTTTTAAGAAAAAGAAGATAAGATAGGAACAGGGTGTTGGCAGAGACCTGAGCAAGTAGAAGCCCTGAACCTTCTCCATATTTAGAATATTCATCTTCTGGTAGGTCCACTTCTGGCCGCAGTTCACAGTTGGAGGATTCCTTATTTCTCTCTGAGAGAAGGATCTTGAAAAGCAGAGTGATAATGGACTATATACTAAAGGCTGCAGTTGTGATGTAATGACCCAAAGGCTTGCCTACTCACCTCACACCTTGCAGCAGGCTCCCAGAACTAAGGAGCCCCAGGGCCTTACGAGGTGGGTGTGGAATGGCTACCAAAGGGCCACTAGATGTAGGAGGCCAAGAGGAAGATACAGAATGTGGGACTGACAGAAGACTCACAGCAATGATGGCAGCTGCAGGGGGTGTTGGCAGGGCTGGTAGAGGTGACACAGAGAGAGGGCACAGGAAATCTGAAATGCAGAGGAAACAGGAAGCAATCGGGTTCACCTAAAACTTGGTCAAGATAATGTTTTCTGCAATCAGGCAGAAGATGAAGCTTGAAATTACGCTTAAATCAAGTTATAAGAATTGTTTAAAAGGTTCCACTTCTTGCTCACCCAAGTGTGGGGCTTGTGCCTGCTCTGTGTGTCAAAACAATGACTGCCGGTCACGGGCTGCCATGCTGGGTGCCAGGAAAGATGGCCTGAGGTACCATTTCTGCCTGGGGTTCTGACTTTCTCACTCGAGACTCTTCTGGCTGCCTCAAATGACTTGTTCACTGAGCTTCACAGCTGTGTTTGAATGCATACTCTGTACCTAGCATTGAGTTGTGTGTTGAAGGAGCAGAGACCTATCTGATAAAATTATTTCTCTTCAGGAAACAATCTGGTTGGTCTTCCCCACCTGTACTCCCTAGGGGTGGTCTACTACTGAGTTACATCCCCAGCCATTTTCATCCTGAGAAAGGGCTCACTAAATTCCTTAGCCTGGCCTTGAACTTACAGTCCTCCGGTCTCGGCCTCCTGAGTTGCCGGGTTTTAGGAGTGCACCACTGCACCTAGCTTAACCATCTGTTTGGGAAGTGTATCAGCCAGCTTTCCATCACTGTAATGAAATACCTGAGATGGTTAGCTTATAAACAGAAAGGGTTTATTTGGGCTCATAGCTTTGGAGGTTCCAGTCCAAGATTAGGCAGATCCATTGCTCAGCCTGTGGTGGGTAAGCCAGATGACAATGGTGAAAAATGTCTGGTGCAGCAATCTCTCCCCTCATGGCCAGGAAGTGAAAGAGAATAAGGAAGACCAGGGTCCCACAAGGTGGGGGATGGGTAGGTAGGCTTTAGTGGACATTCAACATCCAAAGCACAGCAGGAAGTAAGACAAATGCAAGACAAAATACTCAGGAGAATAGCATCCGTGCCATTGGAATTCAGAAGAGAATGATGGAATGAACACTACCTGCTTTTCTGAACGGGCAACCTTGTGGGAAATGTGTTTGTATTCATCCTGCTCTGTACTTGGTACCTCTAAGAGTGTTCTTGCTAGGATATATGTAAGTCTCCTTGGGAGGATTGTACTTCTCAGGTCTGATCTTATTAGTTTTTGCTTTTTTGCAGCACAGGGAATTGAACCCAGTGCCTTGTGCATGCTGGGCAAATGCTCTACCACGGATCACACCTCCCGTCCACTAATCTCCTTTCTTATGGAATGTGCCAGTTCATCTCAGAGACTTTCATGAGAAATGCCTTACCTCTAACTCCTAAAGTTTTATAGAACATGGATTCTTTTGTTTGGCTGAAGAACTTAGATTTTTTATTTCTGTCTTATCTGCCTTTGACCAAAGGAAAAATAAATATATTAGAAAATTCTGGTAGCTACTTGGTGCTTAAAGAGGCTCTTATTTCTCAGGCTGCTATGCAGTCACCTCCCTCTGCAGCTGTTCTGGGTTGACCCTGACTTTCCTCCTTCCCCTCCTTGTCCTGTCCCATCAGGCTGTGAACTCCTTGAGAGCAAGGTTTTGCCTTCATTACCTTTAATACCCTCCATGGTCTCTCTAGAGGACAGGAAGTCAGCAAAGTGCAGGTATTTAAAAAAATCACAGTTGGATACATAATAATAGTTGGAACAATGATCAATAGAGTTTCCTGACGTGGTAAAAGGATGAACTTGGACACAAAAGCTGAGGGACCCAGCAGTGGCTTGATGTGTATTTAGCTCAGGAGTTAGCAGATGTTTTCTCTAAAGAGCCAGATGGTGCATATTTTAGGCCTCGGGGCCATGCTGTCTCTGTCCCAACAATTCACCTCTGCCCTTGTGGTGTGGAACTCACCATAGATAATATGTAAGCAATGCTCATGGCTGTGTTCCAATAAAACTTTATTTACAGACGCTGAATTTGGACTTTCATATAATTTTCCAATGTCACAAAATATCAACCTTTAGAAATTTTTCTTCAACCATCTAAAACTTTAAAAACTATCATTAGCTCGCAGGCAGTAGGAAAAACATGAGGTGGGTAGATTTGGCTTGTGGGCCACAGTTTGCCAACCCCTTATTTAGAACAATAATTAAAATGTTGCAATTAAAGGAGATTCACATCAAAGTTTTTATGTTGGTCAAAAGGACAATGATTGAGTAAATTATAGGATAATTACTTGTGAAAATCCTTACAGCCAATTGAAATAGTATAAAGACCATGTAGCAACACAGAGAATGCTATGATAAATTGCAAGTTGAAAAGGCAGCCTCCAAAATTATGCCTGCTCTGATTCTAACTGCGTTGAATGAATCTCGAATAAACTGCACGAATTATGTATGCACAAGGACTGAAAAGGAAAATGAAAGCTGTTTGATTTGTATGATGTTGGGGCTGTGGGTAATTTGTTTTTACTTAAATGTGAGTATCAAGCTTCCTTCTCATGCACAGGTTCTATGACACCATTACCATGGACACTTAGCTCAAATGATTCACCAAGAAAGTCCCTTCACAGACAAGGAAGGAAGAGGACATAATTTAGGTTGTGGAGAGACTGGGAGAGTTTCCAGTGTGTTTCAGTTAATTCCTGCTGTGTAACAAACAACCCCGCACTTAGCATCCCAAAGCAACGTAATTCTGTATACTATGCTCATGGATCCTTTGGTTAAGAAGTTCAACCAGGACCCAGGGGCAACAGCAAGTGTCTGTCTTAGCACAGCAGTGGCCCCAGCTGGGAAGACCTAAAGGACTGCAGTTGACTTGAATGCTGGCGCTGGAGGACTTAACTCTGGGATGACCTCTCTCCTTCTACTGGCGTCTGGGCAGGGATAACTCTGAGGGTGGTGAATCCATTTCCTCCATCTGTCATAATAAAGTGGCACAAGCTGGTGGCTTAGAACAACAGAAATGCATCTGCTCACCATTCTGAGCCTGGAAGTCCGAGACCCAGGTGTGGCAGGGTTGGTTTCTTCTGAGTCAGGGGAGGGAGGAGTGTTCCTCTCCTCTCTTCTTTCTTTCATGGTTTGCTGGCCATTGTTGGCATTCCTTGGCTTAAAGAAGCATCACCCTGATTCATTCCCATATAGTGCTCTCCCTGTGTTTGTCTGCCTTGGTGTCCAAATTCCCCCTTTTTATAATGACACCAGTCCTATTGGATCAGGGCCACTCTCAGGACCTCATCTTCATCTGGTCATCTGCCCAAACCCTGTTTTCAGGTAAGGTCATCTTCACAGGTATTGGGGATCAGGTATTCTGGGAGGGATCAAATCAACCCAAGCCAGCTGAACCCATGCCACTGTCCACCACAGTGCCTCCGATGGCCTCTCCATCTGGCATGCGGCTGGGTCCTCCAGGAAAGCATCCTCAATGCCAGCAGTGTACGTGAGCCAGGGAGCAGCTGTGTGGCCTTTTCTGAACTAGCTTTGGGAGTCATAGTCCATTAGTAGAAGCAGTGACAAGGTTGCCCAGACTCAAGGGACAGGCCTCCCCTCAGTAGGGGAAGAATATAGAAGAATTTGCAGCCATTTTTATGAGAATAGATTTCACTTTTTTTTTGGTTTTTTTTGCAGTGCTGGGGATTGAACCCAGGGCCTTGTGCTTGCAAGGCAAGCACTCTACCAACTGAACTATATCTCCAGACCCAGATTTCACTTTTTAAGAGCAATTTTAAGTGAACAGCAACGTTCCCTAACAGAGAGACATATTTGTTACAACCGACCAAACTACACCAGCACACCATCATCCCCAGGGTCTGTAACTGATTTGAGGGTTCACTCCTTTCTTTCTTTTTATTTATTTATTTTTTTTGTAGTGAGGATGAAGGAACCCAGGGCCCCTCACATGCTAGACAAGGGCCCCACCACTGCACCATCCCCCCAGCCCTCGGGCTCACTCACTCTCGGTGTTGCACGCTCTAAGTGTTTGAACAAAGGTACAATGTCACACATCCACTCTTATGGTTTCATTTAGACTAATGTCACTGCCTAAAAATTCTGTTTGCAGCCATTTTTGTAAAGCTGCCCCAAGTAGGGCTTTTTAACCCAGGGTGTATAGACCCACTGCGAATCCATACTTGGCTTCTAAGACATCTGCAAAACCACAGCTGCTGTGCCATGTGTGATCCCGCATCCTTCGCCTGAGCATTGGTCCTCAGCTCTCATTCTGCGCTCTGACAGGTCTATGACCTACTAATGATTGGGCAGGACTGGAATTCTGGGTCCATCTGCCACTTCCAAACAGAACAGGGCCTGCCTTCCTTTCACCAACTCAGAGAAATGTTTCCTCTCTCTAGCTTGGCATCAGAGATGGCCTTTCTCCTTCCCCGAGGCAGCTTCTGCCATCTGCCAAATGGTGTTGGTCTGTGACCCTGTGTCCTTGAAGCCATTCAGCAGCCTTAGAGTGGTCCAGATGCTCTAGCTCCTCAGCGAACGGGGAGTGGAATTTGCAAGAAGCCTGATTCTTGCTCCCCAGACCTGGGAGGCTCCGTGACATTCCTGGCCCATTCCATGGTGGCACAGAGCCAATGTCCTCTGGTAGCTAGTCCCTTCACATTGTCCTGCCTATCTCTTTCACCAGCTAACAAATTCCTTCAAGAGTCAACATGTGCTGACAGGGGACCCTTGGGAAGTGACACCTAGAGCTCAGCCTAGGTCAGTTGCTGGCGATTTGTGGGACGTTGGCCAAGGCATTTCTGTAGGGCATAGTGAGACCCGAGTGTGAATCATGGCTTCCCGGGTATTGGCTATGACAAGGGCAGTGGGTATGCTGGTAAGTTTGGGGGCAGACTCCCGGGGATGGTATCAAAGCGTAACCTCTGATCATCTATATGAACTTGGGCATGAATTAGCCTCCCAAACCTCAGCTGCCTCTTCTGTAAAACGCCTGCTTGACGGGACCACTAGCCTCTACCTAGGACCCGCCCCTGCCAGGCACTATTGTTGGAGCTCTCTGCGTGCCCACTCCATTAGTCCTCAGGACAACCCCATCTGCAAGATCCTGCTATTACCCCATTAACCAACAGTGCAACTGAAGCACACGCAGGGATTACTTGCCCTTGGCCACCCCAATGTCCAGGGAAACAGCTGGGATTTGAACCCAGCAGCCTGGTTAGACCACTACATTACTGGGCGGCAACCTGGCATAGTGCACTTAAGTTGCTCAGCACATATTAAGAGCTTGATAAATATTGGTTGGTATGGTCCCCACCAACATTCTTGTTCAAATTTAATGCCCCTGGGGAGTTAGTAAGAGGTGATCAGATCACGAGGGTCTCACGGATGAATTCATCATGATCTCATGGAGTGTGGGCTATTGGGCTATCTCAAGAGTGAATTTGTTATATAAGCCAGTTTGGGTTTGACCTTTGGATATGCCCCTCTTGCCACATGATGCCTTTCGTCTCCTCAGGGTTCTGCTCCCGCAAAAAGTCTTTTGCCAGTAGCAGCTCCTTGACCTTGGATACCAAGCCTCCAGAACTGTGAGCTTAATCACCTTCATTCTTTGCAGATCACCCAGTCTCTGGTATTTAGAGATAGCAACACAAAACACACTAAGGCAATAGGAGTAATCCTTCTGAGTCTCACAGCCTCATCTTCAAGGTGGGGATGATGCCACCTAACTCGTGGGTAGAGATAACACATAGAGCACTGAGCTTCACATGGAAGACCACAACACCTGGGTCTGTTGTCTCTGGTGCTGGCCCCATGACAAGTGGCCACTGGCCCTGAGGACCCAGACTTAGGGACCAGCACCTTTCCTTGGTTGCTAAGTCCGTATTTCTTGGTGTTTTCTAGCTTGTCTAGTACTTTACTCAAAAAATAAGTTTCATTGTTTTCTCTAAGAACTCTAGAATTCCCACCAGTCTTGTATAGGCTGCTTTGGAAAACAGTGTAGATTTCTTTTCTGTTCAGTTTTCCAATCTATAAAACAGGGACAAATAAGAACCACCCTCCAGGGGGGTGAGGAATGAATAAACATGTTTGTCTGACGCATGAGACCCAGGAGATAGGAGCTGCTTGTCTCCAGAAAAATTGTCCAAAGAAGTTTCCAGTAAATGCAGACAGGGCTCTCTTCCCCTGGATGAGCTTAGATGAAATTCAGCAGCACTTAAATTCAGCACTGCTGAAGGGAGCCACTGGGGTTTGTGGGAGGAAGCCACTTTATCAGCCACTAATGGCCATGGCACAGCTTAGGTGGTTGATGGCCCAGCCAAGGGGCTTCACCAGCTCTGAGCACAGTCAGCTGGTGAATTGCTCTTAGGAAACACTTAAGAGCCACAGCAGCAGGTGAGGGTCCAGATCTGCTTCCCATATCTAAGAAGTGCTGGGAAGGAGGGAAGGGTCATTGACTCGTTGAACATACTTATTGGATCCCCAGCAATTCCAGGCGCTGGAGAGAGAAGAAGGAACAAAACAAACTTTCTGCTTCATGGTTTGTATTTTAGTGACCGGAGAGAGACACTAAGCAAATAAATATGTCCGACATGAAATAGGTGAAGGAGGAAGGAGAAGGTCAGAGACGCTAAAATGATGGATTCAAGCAAGTGGGCCTGTTGGTTTCCTAGCGCTGCTGTGACAGGTCACGTGGACCTTGTGCTTCAACGACACACACGTATCATCTTCATTTCTGGAGGTCAGGTCCTAAATCAAGGTGTTGGCAGGGCTGTGCTCCTTCTGGAAGGTTTAGGGGAAAATCCATTTCCTTGAATTTTCCAGCTTGTGGGAGCTGTTGGCATTCCTGGGCTGGTGGCCCCTCTGCCACCCTCAAAGCCAGCCATGTACCCTCTGCAGAGTTCCCTCTGGTACGGATTCCATCATGGCGTGTACTTCTTCCACTCAGAAGCTCCTGCGTCCCTGTTATGAACGCCCTCGTGGTTGCACCAGGCACACCGGCTAACCCAGGATCCCCTCCTATCTCAAGATCCTCAACTTAATTTTAACCTCGAAGTGCCTTTACCATGGGAGGAACCGCATCCGCAGCTTCTGGGGCTTATGTGTGGACATTTGGGTGGCTGTTACCCTACCCACCATGGTGAGGAAGGGAGGAGTGACATCTGAGAGAGGTGAGGTGGTACCAGGCGGTTGACCAGGGAAGAGCAAACCAGGCCAGTGAGAGAAAGTCATGCCCCGTGTGACTGAGGAACAGCAGGGGGACTGGCTTAGGAGGAGCCAGGACGGGGTGAGAAGCAGGTGTTGTAAAGGGAGGTTGGTCTGTGTCAGGCCTTGTGGGCCACTGTGAGGTTGTCCCTGCCAACCACACCGTGTTTGTAAAAGATGGAAACAGCATAGTCTCCTCTGAGTCCACAGCACTGTGACATCCTCAAGGCCATGACCTTGACTAACCTGCCCCAAATCACCAGGCATTCAGGATCACAGGGCTGGCTTTCTAACGCAAAGCCCTCTGACTGTAAGCTCCCCTGGCCTTCCGAGGGGAATGCCTCCCAGTCAAGCAGGGGAGCTCCCAGCATCAAGGTCACGTCCTCTCTGAAGCCTCCCTTCCCTCCCCTCTCTGGGTTAGGTGTCCTCCCATGTGCTCTTACGCCATGTCCCACATTCCTTCCTGAGAGAGCCCTTTTCCTACTGCACGTGATTTCCTGGTTTGGGGTCTGTGTCTCACCCATAAGCTAGGACCACGTGCTACCTTTATCTATGTATTCTTCCAGCAGAGCACGTAGTTCGCCCTCCATGTTAGAAGAATGAACAGAATTAGGAGACAGATGAAGAACCTACCTCAGCAAGCTGAAGCAGCACTTAGCATGAAAAGGACACACAACACACACACACACACACACACACACACACACACACACACACTGCATGCACAGCTCTGCCCTCAGCACAGGGTTCCCTGCTACAGAAAGTGGAGGGAGGGAGTCACTAAGGGCAGGATGTCCCTAGCAGCAGGAAGCGTCCCTCTTAGCCATGAGGAGCATCACTGTGCTGACAGCTCAGGAGAAGGATGGAAGCTTCCGGATCCTTTGGTATGCTCAGTTTCTGTGCCTGCTCCTTTCACCTCTTTCTGGAGCAACATCAAACCCAAAGCCCGAGAGGTGACATTACCAAGTGACAGGCAGTGATTCCTCTCAGGAGAGTGAAGAACAGTGTGAGGGCACCTCAGAACCCCAACCCCAGGCACTCTTGGTCCCCTGTCCCTGAGCTGCTTGTCGTGAAGCCAGTAAGGTGCAGACTTGATGGGGGCGGTGACAGCAGAGAGAGGTTGCGAAGAGGGGTTTCCTTCTGAAGCCTGTGGGAAGCCTGTCCATCTTCAGGGACGTTCTGACTCTGATTCCGAGGATATGTTTTGGGATGGCTTAGTCTTTCCAAAAAAACACGGCAAAGGGAACTGCCACAGTAAGGACAGATGTCTGGGGCTAGAGGAATCCTGGCTGTAAGTGGAGTCTTGGGGTAGAGGGCGAAAGTTCCAGAGGCAAACCAAGCATCATATAAAAAGGTGCTAAGTTAATCCCACTCCCAAGGTGGAAGGTTTCACATGGGAATCCAAGGCCATCAGGGGATCAGGGCCACGGGCAGGGCCTGTGGGTTTCCATCAGGCTCGAAGGAAACGATATTAAATGAGAAGAGGTGATGGTCAGGGAGGGAAGAGACCAAGTGGAGGGAGAAGGAACATAAAGTGAGGGATAAAAGAGGATGAATGTTGGAGATAGTAACAGAAGACGGAATAGAAGAAAAGTTTGACCCTCTGCTTTTTCCAAACCTATTTTTTTTAACCACAGTATGTGCATTTCCAGGAGATAGCTTTATCTGGGGGATTAATTTTAAACAACAGTCTGACATCCTGTGAAGCACTACGATTCTCTAAGCCATTGCTTACAAACAGGTAGAATGTAGCCTAGCTGATCCCACATGAGGTTGTTGGGCTGGAAAGACAAAAACTTTTTCCACAATAGCAACAAGACTTGCTGTGCGCCAGGCACCGTGTTAGGCTCTGGGGATGCATATCGCTGTCAGGAAGACCCGGTTCACAGCGGTCCCCAGCCAGAGCTAGGGACGCATTCAGGGTCAGAATTGGCAGGCCTGGGTGCGGGTCAGAAATGGAGCAGGGACGTTACTCCTATTTTCACTGGGCAGAGGGCATGCAATCTATTTTTTCTTTTTCTTTTCTTTTTGCACTTACGGAAACAGAGAACCTTAGGAGAGAAGCAGTTAATTGGGGAAACTGAACTGTTTCTGATGTGCTGAGGGACATCACAGATGGGCTTCCCTGGCCTCTATCCAGGGCTCTTTCTCATGGTCTATCCTATACTAGAGGAAAGAGGAAAAGAAAGAAAGAAAGAAGAAAGAAAGAAAAAGAAGAAAGAAAGAAAGAAAGAAAGAAAGAAAGAAAGAAAGAAAGAAAGAAAGAAAGAAAGAAAGAAAGAAAGAAGAAAGAAAGAAAGGGAGAGAAAGAAAGAGGGAGGGAGGAAGAAAGAAGGAAGGAAGGAAGGAGGAAGGAAGGAAGAAGGAAGGAAGGAAGGAAGGAAGGAAGGAAGGAAGGAAGGAAGGAAGGACAGACTACATTGCCCACACTGTCCTCCAACTCAGAATTCAAATGTGATTCAGTCCCATCACCTCACAGTGTCCTACCATGGTATCTAGTAAATGTAAGCGCACCCATGATCCCTTCCACCCCTTCCCACGGTACTCCATCCTTGTATTGTAGCCACCCAGAGGAATGTGTTCAGGCGTTTGGACTCTGAGGGCTTCTGTCACTTTCCATATTAGACTCACTGTTCCTAGAAAGTGATGAAGTCAGGTTTCTCTTGCTTCGTGCATGTCCTCAGTCCCTAGCATGAGGTTCTAAAGACAGTCCTTGCCGACCTCGTCCAATGGAGACTCAGCTGAATGGGCGCTTGCATGTGAACCAAGAACGTGGGTGTGTCAGAGCTGGAGCAGGCTGGATGCCCCCAGTCCCACAGTCCCAGTAGCATCCTGGACCCATGTCTTCCTGGCCGGGAAGAGGCAGCAGCTCGCTCTTCTTTATGAACAAAGCCACGCTTGCCTGCGCGTCTCTGGAGAGAATGTGTTTGTACATTAGACTGGTAATTAAAGGCTCCCCAGAAACCGAGTCTCATTACTCAGCTTAAGGAGCTGCCGGGACAGGGTTTGGCACAGTGTCAAATTTCTGCTGGAGCAAAGCTGAGCCTGGGTTGCCCGTCCCTGAGGGAGGGCACGCCGGGGCCTCTGCGCTCTCCTGGGCCACACTCTTGTTTACGTGGCACGGGAGGGACACAAGCAGGCCCTCTGACTTCTCAGGCACCCACTTCTCATTTCCAAATATTTCAATGGCCTTTAAGAAGAAGCCCTGTCCACTGCCTGATCCAGAGAACATTGCAATGGTTCCTGGTCACCTCTCAGGCAGGTGAGCATCTGTCGCCATGAGCAAAACTGTTGCCAGTCATTTGTAGCAGAACGCAAGAGGGTGCTGGAATCAGAGTTCAGACAAGAGAAGCTCGCTTGGTTCCTTCAGCACCAAGTAGAGCCTGTGGCTTGGACTTTACCAACACTCATCCTATTAATCACTTTCCCTAGGGCTGGGGGTGTCGCTCAGCTCTGCGAAATGCTTTCTGGTTTGCAAAGCACTTTCACGGCGTCCTCTAGCTTGCTCCTCACTGTCAGGTGTTATTTCTTATCCAGATGAGGGATGACATCAAACTAAAAGCAGTTGTCACCACAGTCACAGTGGCTGACTTTTATGGAAGACTTTCTTTATACCAGGTGCTGCTTTTAGTGCATCGTGAGAAGCATGATCAGTGGAAATAGGGAAACCAAAAGAACAAAGGAGGTCTTTAGTTTGCTTTGCACATGTTGCATGTTGTGTGTTTGCTGGGGGAACGTGGGGTGGCACATTTTTGCACACTTCCTGCTGGGAAAGACCTTGCAGCTACAACTGATTTCAATTTTCCCCATGGCTCTTTCCATAGCTTACAAGACCCTGTGATTTTTCTCCTTCTCTGAATTATTCTGGAGAAGCCACATCGCTATAATTAATCGTCACACAGCACTAATGGGGCATGACTACGTACTGGGTTTTGTTGTAAGCAATTTCTAGAGGTTCTCTCATTTAATCCTCTTGACAGCCTATGACATGCACAGAATTATTATTCCTGTTCTCAGATTAGAAAACAGAAGCTCAAATAAATTAAGCGGTGTGTCCAAGGTCACAGAGCTGCTAAGCACTGAGCTGAAGCTAACCCAGGTGGTCTGGCTCCATGGTCCATGTCCTTAGTCATCTGATGGGCCATAATATTCCTTATGTCAAGTTCAGGCTCAACTTGAGAAACATGGGATTGGCAAACCAACCTGAAAACGCTTTTCTCTGGATAAAACAATGAAGACTCAAAAGAGGCCAAGTGAACTCCTGAGGAAGCCGCATCTCCATCTTCAATGTCCAAGTTCATTGCTTTTCCACCATACCATGCTGTCACTGCAAATTCAGCATGCAAAACCGGAGTACCAAGGCATGTCACAAGAGGCAGGGGTCAATTTTAAGTAAACTTTTGTGGGTAACAAATAATCAAAATTCATTTTTCACTTTCCTCCATAGAAATGTTTACTTCTCTAATCCAGAGGGGAAGAAATGACCAGAAGCCCTCATTTGCTTGGCTCTCCTGACCACCAATTGGCCAGCTGTTCTTTGGACCTTTGGGACTAAACTCCTGGGACAAAGTCCACCTTTCCAGCTCTGCTCAGTAGGTGCTGGCTGCTTGCACCTTGGCTGCCCCTATTCCCACTGGCTTGGGTTTCCTCGGGGAGCTGACCTGGGGAATGTCCAGCTCATTCTGGACAATGCAGTGCAACACATCAGTTCACGTATGGCACCCAGGACACTTAGGGAATGTCCTACTTGTAATGAGACATTTCTTAGATGGTGGAAAAATTACTCAGAATAGGTCCTCCTAGTTTGCCCCTGTGGGAATGCAATTATTGTCTTATAAAAGAAAAGCATTTCTGAAAATATCCCTGAAAGCCAATCTTCCACCATTTTGTGGGCTACATATTTTGTGTTGCCCACTTGACTATCTCTGTGACTTTGTTTCTAATTTAGATTTTCATTTGAAAGAAACAGTTTGTTATCACTTTCAAACTCTGTGCAGAAGTGGAGAAGGGCTTTTTCTTGGAAGAGAGAGACTTGCTCTGTGCCTGCAAATCAGAAATAGCAGGCCACAGACACTGCTGATCACTTTTGGAGAGCTAAGCCTGGCCTTGGGAACCTGTTGGTGGCACACTGCACAATGGCTGAGCACTTTTAGACCATCACACATGCTGTGGTTGCCAAGACTAGGCATCTGTGAGATTTGAAATGTCACAATTATTTAAACGGTTCAGAGAAAATGACCTTGAAATCATCTGTACCTGGAGGAAGCCGTTGCCCCTCCACTTAAAAACACTCCAGTGCACATAGGCGCGTACGCGCACGCGCGCGCACACACACACACACACAGAGGTTATCAGGGACCAGAATGTCCCTGCATGCTCTAGTGTATACAACTTCGTTTAATGCAAAACCACTTGCTCTCAACCGTGGCTGTACCTTACAACCCTTGGGGATAGGGGTTTGACATTCTGACACCAGCCCTTAGCCCCAGAGGTTCTGATTCACTTGTTCTGGATTGGGCAGGAGAACCAACTGTCTCTGTTTGCCTGGGTCTGAGTGGCTTGCAGACAGCAGGACTTTCAGTGCTAAGATGAAGATCAAGGAACAGGGTACCAAGGAGACAGGTTCTTTGTAAGCATCCTGGAGATTGGAGCCAGTTAAGTCTGAGGACCCTAATTCTTTGAATTTTAATCCCTGTGCTGAGGACAGGTAACTTAGGACTTGAGAAAATATTGTTCTGTAGAAAATTCTATAATACTAATAAAAATAATAATAAAGAATCTCTTTGTAAATGAGAAATCCCTGCCAAATAATCCTTTCTCCCTCTTTCCCAGGTCCCCAGGGAGTCACCTCCTCCCCCACCACACACACTGGGCTGAAATTCCATACCCTGAGCCCGTCTGTTGAGGTGGGGAGGGAATCCTGACTTGATCATTTTATAATTAGAGAAGACTCTGGGGGAGGCGTTCTGCTCAGGAGCCCAGCATTCCAAACTGGGTCACCGCAAAGCCGAAGCCTTCATCAGCCCCGAGCCACAGGACGCACCAAGCAGCGCAGATCTTCTTTCTTTACCTTCCTGCTGGCGCTCCAGTGACTTATTTATATACAACCAGGCTTGTTAACATGGCCTGTTTTCATCCATCCATCTCCCCTCAAGTTCCCAAGCTGGGAATGAGAGAAGAAGAGCATGCACACCTGGAAACTTCTAGAGGCGCTGTGGCTCTCAACCCTGGGAAATCACCTGGGAACCTTGACCATATGCAGGTGC
The DNA here is from genome assembly GCA_020662805.1 of Glaucomys volans. NCBI lineage: Eukaryota > Metazoa > Chordata > Mammalia > Rodentia > Sciuridae > Glaucomys > Glaucomys volans. The sequence continues at coordinate 274,603 of JAJEJO010000378.1, read as the reverse complement.
CCTGGTCCATCCCTCATCCAATCCAGTCAGAATCTCTGCAAGTGGGAGACAGGCAAGGCTGTCTGAAGCTCTGCCAGGTGACTAACATACAAAAGGGCCAAGAGTCCCTGCGCTAGAGTACTGGTTCTCAAAGTGTGGTCCCCGGGCAGCTGCACCGGCATCACCTGAAACCTGGAAATGAAAATTCTCAGGCCCCACCTTGGCTCTGTGGATAGGCCCCCGCAATCCATCCATTTTTTGCCTTCTTCTTTTTTTTTTTTTTTTTTTTTTTTTAGCAATTGGTTTTAACAACCTTTCTAGGTGATTCTCATGCACCAATAAATTTGGAATCAGTCTAAATGAGAAGGCTGTGTGTGAATAAATATGTATTTTAATCTGCCAAGATGCTGAAACGGTTTGCTTCTCATTTTCTTACCTGTAGCCAAATCTAATTCCTTCTTTCTGACTCTGAGTAAGAAAGTGAGTCCTGGCTCACTCAGGATGAAAAAATAAAAAAACCACAAAAGATACTCTTGGGTCTTGTCTCTTGTTTCTGGTCTGGGAATCAACAAAGCACAATAATATTATGGAGCAATGGAGGTCCATTCTTTGTCCTCCTATAATTAAGTTATCTACTTCAGTATTGTTTTCTAAGGTGAAGATTTCTAGTCTTTACCTATTATTTCTGCATCTACATCTGCCAGGGAAAAAAATTATGCCCCTAAGAGGTTTAATTAGATACTGGGCTGGAGTTCCCTGGGGACATCCATGCTGTCACGGGACAGGTTGTTTATCGTGCAGAATGGAGGGTAGAGGACCTGAATCCTCTCCAGGTAAACAGAGTTGAGGTAGACTTCCAGGTTGGAACAGGAAGAAGACAGAGAAGAGGATGTTTGGCAGCAATTTGAGCCAAGAGAAGTGAAAACAAAGACAACTTGTTCTGCTCTCCGGGGAGTTTTTTAAATGAGATCTTTTGGCCCAAGAGTTACTGAGAGGCACAAATGAGTGTTTTTGCATGGAAGAAGGTCAAAGATTTGTCTTCTCCTGTCCTTCCCTTCCTTAAAGGGAAACCCTTAGACCAATTAAATTTGGTAGTTTATTTGAACAAAGCAAATCAAAGACAATGGGTGAACCAGGCAGATCTCAGATTTCTGAGAACTCCAACCAAGGGTGGAACTAGAGGGCATTTATAGGAAGAAGGAGGCGAGAGTGAGAAAAGTGGTCAATCGGCTATGGCTTCATCAACCGTCAATTGGTTACAGCTTAACTAGTTAGTTGTTTAAGCTTAAGCAGGGGATTAGCAACAGGGCCCCCTACAACTCACCAAAGCTTGTCACTGTGATTAAACTCTACTGGTTTGGTCTGCCGTGCCTAAGGAAGACACCCAGTCCAAATCCTGGGTCTCCTACAAAGTTTTATCAACACCTCCAGTTTAAGCAAGTGACAGGAAAAGGCAGCTGACTTTGCACGGGCGTTTATAAGTCTCTTAAATGTGTGTATCCAAAATGTGATTTTTTTCTTTCCAAGTCAAAATGAAAGAATGTCAGGTGGCGACCTAACATTCAGTACCTGTTTTAATTTCCATAACAACACTGTGAGATGAGTATCTTTGATCCCAATTTCCAAATTAGAACTTGGAAGTTTCTAAATAGCTTACTTACCTATAAAATGACAGAGCTAAGTTTCTATTCCAGATCTGCCCGACCCTAAGGACTTTGTGCAGTGGCCCTCTCCCCACAGTAGGCCGCGGGTCACCTCATAATCTAAAAATCCTAAGGACTTTGTGTGCTTACTTGACTCAGAAAGATAGTAACTGGAACTTAGGCTAGACTCGGAGTCAGCCAGAAGTTCTTTGTCCAACAATATAAATAGAGTAGTTCAGAACTTTACCCCTATAAGGAGACATTGTCAGGGGACAATTCCTCATGGTGATAACTTCTATCTCAGACTATCTTTTCAAAAATGTTTGTATAGCAAACAGCTGTGAAAGATAGAGGTCTCTCTCTCTCTCTCTCTCTCTCTCTCTCTCTAGGGCGGAGGACAGATTTGTTTCCCAACTAGGATTAAAAAAGAAAAGTTAATCTCTTCCCCTGGGGCAAAGGCTGGGCACGTTTGCTAGTCCCTCCCCATAAGTTTGGGGGCTTGGTCTTGTGTCAGCTGTCACACCGACCCATCTACCTGGGGCTGCCTCCACATTGCCCATGCAGGACTTGGGGCACTGGTAACCAATGTGGCCTTGAGTGGTGAAGTCCTGACCTGGAGTCTCTGACCCAGGAGTCTTGGGTCTTCTGCCGGCGTTCACAGCACGCTCACAACTTGAAAATAGGCCCTCCCGCTCCTTGACAGACAGGGCCTCTCATGCCTTGGTGCACAGACCAGCATATCCAATCCTACACATGTCCTCAATTCCCAGAGCATGCAGCCAGCTGGGAATCTGCTTCCCCCCCGTTTGACCCATCACCCCGCTATGATAACTGAATCTGAGCAGGGTCTAGAATCAGGCAGGTGGAATGAGAGAGTACGGGGAAAGTGAGTCTCTTGTCCAAAAAGACTAGAAGCTCGCTATACCCCATTGAAACCCTGTGGTCATCAGATCACAGGTCGAAAGTGACTTTGGTCATTTGGACCAATTTCCATTTAATATGGCAAACTTTTTAGTAAACCTTGTGTCAATATTGTCTCTATGATAGAAACTCAAGTCTAAAATAAACAAAATAACTCCATATATTCACATCCCTGTGATGTCACTCCTTTGGTCTGTGTCTTGTCTCCTCAAAACGCATAGACTGGGATGAGTTTTCAAATTCCCTTCAGCCCCAATCCCCACCCCCAAGCCTCGGTTAAATATTTTTCAGTTTACCAATCCTCCTTAAGCATGATGGTCAGACCATTGTTCATTGAGCCTATTTCTGAATATACTCCATTTTGCCCATCTCTTGGTCTAAGTCTCTTAAAAAAATTTGGTGGATTTTGAATAGGTAGTATGTGCATGTAGCACAAAATGCAAAAGCTATCAGCGTGTTTTCTTCCCTCTCCAATTCAAGTCCACCCTGCCCATCTCTCCTTTGCTGGGTTGACTCTTAAATAAAATTAGGAAAAAGTTTCTTGTTACCTTAGCAGATCCTTCAGTTCCTGGGGTACTAATTCATATCAATTGAAGTTCAAACAGAAACAGAATCACTGGAGTACGATAGACTGAGGAAGTCATCCCAGGGATTTGGCTGTTGGCCCCTGTAGGCATCTGGTGAGGAGTCTGAAGGGCAAGACCAAGGTGATGAGATGGAGGTGGGTGGGCAAGAACAGCCTGGCCCCTGCCTCTCACTGTATCCAGGACTTGACCATGCCCTAGTCTGGAGGAGTGGACATTGGGCTGCTTCTCCATGCCAGCAAGAGAGCTGGCAGACTAGCAATACGTGTCCCTGCCATGGTGATTCTCCCCGACCTCCAGCATGGCCAGGACCTGGCCCATGCTTCTCCGTTACCTTTCAGATTTGGTAAGCCTTCCCTTACCCAGAACCATGCCAGGAAGAGGATTCTGGGAAATGTAGTTCAGCTGAGCAGGCTGGCCACACAGAGCTGGAAATCTGAATTACTTCAAGGCTGGAAATTCTCCTCCACTGTGTGACCTACTTTTTCTTAACAATGCTCATCTTATCCTTACTATGTTAAAGTTCATGCATCTTGGTAAACAGAAGGTGACTGGATGTGTCCTCCTGCTTTTCCTCTGTTGTTTGTTAGCAATGGGCCTTGTGCACCAAGGGGCGGACTTCCAAGTCTGGTGTCCCACACAGCTCAGCCTTCCAAAATGTCTCATTAACATTGATCAGGACCCCTGTTTTCTCTAAAGGGAACTTAAGGTTGCTTGTTATTGTCAACTGGAGAATCTAAGATGGGGTGGCGTCACTGTCTCCTGGATCATGGGTTCTCTCTTCTCTTGTTTAAGCATTAGAAATAAGCCTGATGTGAGAATTTCCTGATCCTCCTCAACACTGAGGTACCTCACTCCCAAGGCCAGCTCACCGGATGGTTCTCCCCGCTCTCCATCACACCCTTCTGTGACCGCTTTTCCTTTGGAGGCTGTGCTTTATACAATTTACCACAATGCAATCAAACTTAGGTGTGCATGTGTGTGTTCATGTATGCATGTGTGTGTGTGTGTGTGTGTGTGTGTTTCTACAGAATATTTGCCCTGGTGAGGTGGGAACAACCTGGCAATTTGATTCTGCAACCATTGTGCCTCTGGGTGTGACTCATCTGCAGGACTCTGTGGCTGCAGGGACTGTGGGGGTAGGGACAGAATTGACCAAGGGCTCTGAACACCTGGGTAGACTGGAGTCGCCCCAGGCTGGACTGAGTCCCCAGGAGACAGGCACTGCTCTCCAGGTGAAGGTCCCTGAGAGCCCACGTGCAGATCCTGACGTAGGCAGGGGACTGCAGGTGATGTCCCATGTCAGGTCAGCTTCTTCCTTAGGGACTCCTTGCCTCCTTGCCTGCACTCTGCCCAGACCTTCTCTGAAGAGATTCAAGATGATGCTCCCTTCCCTTGGCCTATCACAGAAAAAACACGCTAAAATCCTTATTCACCTGAAGGGGGTCACCCTTCTCCACACCTTTGAATTTCAAGGGAAGGGGACAGAAGCTCCTCTAATGGTAGCATACACCATGGGGGACTTCTGGGAGTGTAAGCAGATCTTCACAGATGTCCCCCAAGTGACACTATCCTCTTGCAGCTGTCATTACTGATAAGAAACTGAATTACTAAGATGTCATGGGCTTGGCACTTTACCAGGGAATCTCGTGCCAGGACTGATGTGTCAGGCTCCTTATGCCTGCTGTCCTGTTGCTCACACTCACCCTCCTCTTAAAAGCCTCAGCCACCCAGGACCGAAGGTCAGCTGCCCTGGTCACTGTGGTCTAGTCCCAGAGCCTGTGGGCTGTGACTGCACCAGCCCCACCCTCAACCCCACTTTATACAACCCCCTAGGCTCTGTGGGAGCCCCTGCAGAACCAGGCTTGCTCAACCAGTGGAACAGGTCTTAAATATTAAGTAAGATTCACCATGAGCTAGCTGGAAATCAATGATGATTGGTTTTCTTAGACAAATCCTTGGAGGATAAAGGAAAGGGAAAGAAAGAGTGAGAGTAGCTAGAAGGAAGAGGAGAGTTGTGTGCATGGGAATAAATATATACAATCTGGATTCTTCTTGTTGAATTCTTCAAGTCAATGGCCAGGAGATTCATTTCCCATCACCCACAAAGTGAGAAAGCTGGGGCCCTTCTTTGAGATCCAGGAAATGGGTCTGACTATTTTTCAAACTAATCCACGAAGATTTCTGAGAACCAGAAAAGTTTCCAGGATGGAAGCTAATGGGGCTCTTGTTAAAATGCAGAAGGTGCTGGTATAGGTCATCAAAAATACCCAACACGAACAACTTAGAGGAGGAAAAGTTTTTTTGAGCTCATGATTTCAGAGGATTCAGTCCATGGTCAGCTGACTGCATTGCTCTGGACCTGAGGTAAGGCAGAACATCGTGGTGGAAGGGCATGTTGGAGGAAAGCTTTCAGCTCATGGCAGCTGGTAAGCAGAGAGAGAGCATTAGGAGGCAGGGATAAGATATATAACCCCTAGGGACATGCCTTCAGCAACCTGCTTCCTCCAGCCACATCCTACCTGCCTACAGTTACCACCTAGTATGTTATCTTTTCAGATTATTAGCCCATCAAATGGATTAGTGCACTGATTCGGTTATAGCTCTCATAATTTAATCATTTCACCCTTTAACACTCCTGCATTGTCTAACATGAGCTTTGGGGGCATACCTCCTATCCAAACCATAGCACTGGTACAATAGGTCAGGCTGGGTTGGGTCCCAACATTCTGCACTTGTAACAAGTTCTCAGGGAACACCAGTGCAGCTGGTCCAAGAACCACACGGTGGGCAGCAGGAACGTAAGACCCCTGAGTGAGCATTAATTGCTGGCACTTTTGTTAAGGCCATGGTTAGTCCTATGAGCTGAATGTTTGTGTATCCCCCAAATTCTTATATTGAAACACCCCCAGTGTGACTTTATTTGGATATGGAGCCTCTAAGGAAGTAATTAATGTTAAGTGAAGTCATAAGACTGAGACCCTGATTCAAGAGGTCCATTTAGAAGATCTATGAGAGACATCAGAGATTGTTTATCTCTCTCTCTCTCTCTCTCTCTCTCTCTCTTATTCTCTCTCTCCCTTTCTCCTTGTGGAAGCACACAAGAAGGGCCATGTAAGGGACACGATGAGAAGGCATCCATCTACAAGCCAGGAAGACAGCCCTCAGCAGCTCCCACCATGTTGGTGCCTTGATCTCAGATTGACAGCCTCAAGCACGGGAGAAATAGATGTCTACTGTTTAAGCTTCCAGGCTGTGGCATTTTGTCACGTCAGCTCTGGCTGACTAGTATAGTCACTATGATGTCCACCCCAGATGTTCTGGCACCATAAGGATTGGGAGCTCTGAGGAACCAAAAAGACCAGTGCCCTACAAACTGGCAAGGGGTGGCTTCTCAGCCGTAGAGCGGCTACTCCCTGTTCTCTACCTCACCCGATACTCCAAATCATCCTCCTGTTGAGTCAGTGGAGAGCAACCTTGGCTGCCCATTGGAGTGATCTGGGAGCTTTAAAAAAATACCCCTTCCTGGTTTGCACCCCTAGAGACTCTCATTCACTTGTTCTGGAGTGTGGCCTGGGCATTCAGATTATCTTAAAGCTGATTTGAAATCACCAAGTGTAGCCAAGACAGAACCAACACTCCACATGAACACTATAGGGGCAAGGAAGGGGTGAGACCAGCTGTCCTCCATGTGGCGGGGAGAGTACAGCTACGCCATGCGGGTGGGGTGTATACAACAGCAGGAGAAGGTCAGGGAACAACAGCCTTCTCTCCAGAGTTGAGAAAGGGACAGAGAGTGGGCGGCCTCACTGCTGCGAACACCCCAGCTCCTATGCACTTGGATGTCCTGGCATCTTCCAAACCAGGCTGAGGAGTGGCTTCTGTCCGTTAGGTGGGAAGGAAGTCCTTGCTGGTAATTGCAAATCATAAGATGGAAAGAAGGCTCCAGACCAACGCCCTGCTCCCTGTCTCTTCCGGCCCAGCCCCACAAATCCTCGAACTGTGCTGAGTTGCACTTACTATTTCAGTAGACTGTGCTTCTCAAGGTCCTCAGGGATCTCTGTGTCCCCTCTCCTACCCTTAAAGAGAAATTGTGAGCTGAGACACTAAAGCATAACAAGAACAGAAGACATTTGATCATCTTCTTTCCTTTATTTTTTAAAATCTCGATTTCCTTTTCTATTTACCTTGATGGCTTTTGTTAATCACATTGCTCTGACCTTGTCACATTGCATTCATTCATTTCTGGAGCTGTGCTATACTCTTGTACACAACCTGAGGGAGCAAGAGAATTCCGGCACTCATGGGTGAGGAACCTCCATTTACTTCTGGATTGACCCCAACCTCCCAATCTCAGGTGCACAGTACCTGGGCTAAGTGTGCTGGGCAAGGCAGTGCATCAGGCTTCAGACCTGTTTCTGGGCTGGATTAAAGATCCAATAGATACAAAGACGTCTGCTTTAGCGGTGCTTTGCTTATATAGTGGGAATAGGAAATTGCCCACCTAGCACCTGGGATACTGCAAACATTTGCCATATTGTACCCCATTTAGTTCTTTTAGCAACCCTGTGAGAATAGATAGACATTGTTATCATTTTATTTCATAGGTAAATAAACTAGGTTGTGAGACATTAAGTAGTTTCTTTGCCCAAGGTCTCGGCTGTTCGAGCTGGGATTTGTGACCCAGCCATGGCGCTCCACCGCTCCTGGGTGATGTGTGCTCCTCTCCATTTTCTGGAGGTGGATTTAGGCTCTGGGTCCAGTTAATCAGGAGGTGTCTGAACAGGAACAATGCACCGCTTGTCAGCTGCTGGATGCCGCTTCATGGACTTTGTTTTTGTTTTGTCTTTCTTTGTCTTCCAAGCCAGTCACTGTCCTCCTCACAATGGGAAGGCATCGTGCCATTTATGGAAGATCACACTGATAGATTGGTTCCTAGAATTTCCCCAGTTACTGCCAGGTCTCAGGATAGAGTTTTTTCTGTCTTTCTTTTATCCCTGCAAAGACCTTTTCAGAAAGCAGTTAAGCAGGTCTAAAATTACTTAAGAATGCAGAGGACTTAGGCAATAATAAAAATTTGACTTTTTCTTTCTTTTCCAGTGACAAATTATAAATGTGTGTCCTTTCTCATTTTCCTGAGACTTAACAGCACCCCCTCCTCAGCTCTGAGCCCCAGCTTCACAATGACTTGTATTAGCACATGGCTGGCTGGAGTCTCAGAAGCTCATCATTTCTATTTAAGAAGATAATCACATGCAGCAGTCTTCAAGTTGCACTGCCTGTTTTGGGACAGGATCCTTCACGCATGTGGAGCCCTCTCCAGCCCAGCAGCATTGGGGGACCCTTGGTTTGGTCTGTCCAGCAGCTGGGCACGTTTTGCACCAGTCTCTGGGCAGTTCATTGCAGACCACTGTCCTTGCTGTCTGTAACCAGTGAGGGTTAGGCATGGAGTCTGAAATAGTATTTCTGGATCAAAGCCAAACTGTGGCCTCATTAGCAATCTAATCCATTCCACCAAGGGGATTAGTCAATGGAGTTTGCCCAAGAGTTGGAGAATTCGGTCCTTTCTCTTTGAGAGACCTCACTAAGACCCCAGAAGTCTCAAAATACCTTTTCTTTTGTCTCACCTTGGCTCATTGTTCCCCTTTTACCTACAATGAAACCACCCCAGTACCTGTTTATACAACACATTTAAAAATTTCAGCCACATGATTTCCATTTTCGCCAAAGTTTAGGTATTGAGACATGACCTTGAGAAACTGAGTAAATCATCGAGGTTTATTCTATGAGTCTGTGGCAGTTAATTGGAGTTGGGCATCACGATCTTAGGCAGGGAAACAGGCTGAAATGAAAGGTGCGTTGAAGTCCTAAAACCTGGTGCCTTTGACCTTGTGTGGAAACAGGGTCTTTGCAGAGGTAACTGAGTTAAGATGAGGTCATAGCAGAGTAGATTGGGTCCTAATCAATGCAACTGTTGTCTTCCTGGGAAGAAGAGAAGAGACACAGGGACAGAGACAAAACATGTGGTGATGGAGAAAGAGACTGGAGCATACATCCAGATGCCAAGGACTGCCAGGGCCTGATGGAAACTCCGGAAACTAAGAGAAAGGCCCAGGAGAGACGCTCCCTTAGGTTGTCTTCAGAGAGCAGGGCCCTGCCAGCTCCTCTGTCTCAGCCTTCAAGCCTCCAGGACTGGGAGCTTCTGTTGTTTTAAGCCACCTGATTTGGGGACATTGGTTATGGCAGCTCTAACCATAGGAAATTCAATCAGACAGGAAGGCGAGGCTGGTCCTGGTGCAGAGGTCATGGGCTTTTTTGTCTATCTCACAGTTATGCCCAGGGCCAGTTTTTCTCACAAGAGACCAAATATACCAATTCTTTCTGCTGTAAAATCAAGGAGTCCATTTGTGCAAGGCTTATTCTTACCTATCTGATCTTGCACCACTCTTTACCTTAATTGCATGCTCCATTCTCATTCTTCTACCTTAAGCTTTGCCCATCTCTGTGTTTAAGGTCTATGGGGAAAATGATTCAGAGAACATATGTACTTACCTTTTATCTGGTAATTCTGCTAGGTGCTCAATAATTGTTGACCAATAGAATTTTATTTTGCATCCAGAAATGGATGTTAAGTGAATGCTGGATCCATTACCCAGAATTCCCCCCAGGACTGGTCCTTCCAGCTCTGGGAATGTAGGGGTTTATAAGCTGTAGCTCCCCAGGGATTGCCTGAGCTGGAGACAAGCATCTTAGCCAAAGGCATGCCCTTCCCTAGGCACAGCCACATTTGATGTAGGTGTACAAAGGTCCCCTGGCCAGAGCTCCCCCTGGGATCGCTGAGGCCTCTGGTGCAGCCACATGGACAGCAGCTTGACTCCTTCTGTCCAGTCCCCTTCCCTTGCTCTCATACTTGTCTGACCACCCACTCCCCAGTAAACCTTTGGCACACGGTGTCAGTCTCCGAAACTCTGTTTTCCAGAGATCCTGATCTAAGGCATCCTTCAACTTGATAATATGGAGGAGAGAAGCACATTAACAACACTGATAAACAAAGATGGACTCTGAGATGCATAGAGCTCCTGGCAGTAAAATGACTTGCCACCTTGGCTCTGCCCTGTCTCCATGCGCAGGCCCATGGCTGAGCTTCGAGGGAGTTCACGAGGTCTGAGTACTAACAGCTGTCAGGAGGCTTGTCCCGAATGAGATTATGAATGAGTGTTCATGGAATCGACTTGGTCCTGGGGAGGGGTAAATGGGCCTTTCAGAAGGTTTTCTCTCCCCGTCTGCAAGACGGAGGTGGGGTCTTTAGAGTGCTCATTAGTTGTCTAGGGTGGCCATAATAAAGCGCCACAAACCAGATGGCTTGGAACAATAGGTATTTATTATCTCGTGGTTCAGAGGCCAGAGTCTGACACCAAGGTGTCAGTGGGCGGCCTCTGAGGCTCACACAAGGATCTGTTTCTTTCTTCCAGCTGCTGGGGGTCCTTAGCATTTCTTGACTGACAGGCACATGGCCCTGAGCTCTGTCCTCAAGTTTGCCTGGCATTTGCTCCATGTGCCTCTGTGTCCAGATTTCCCCTTTTTGGAAGGACACCAGTCACAGTGGGTTGGGGGTTCAACCTACTCATTTTTACTAATTTTATCTTAAACAGTCACAGTTCCAAATGCATTCTTGTTCTGAGGTACTGGGAGTTAGGACTTCCACAAAGGAATCTGTCAGGTCGGAGTTGGGCGGCTGCAGGGGGAGGGAGCAAAGACACCTAGCAACACACTGTGCCAGAAGTGACCAACCAGAGGCACATCTACTGACCCTGACATGCACCTTGGTCCACCTTTTCCTGGGCAGGACCTCTAGCCCCTTCCCCCATATAAAGACCCTGAGCAGCCAAAACCACATGTGATTTCTTCTGGCTCTCCCACCTGGACTTTCACCCCAGGGGGCTGGAGATTTTGCCCTGGAGCACAAACTCTAATAAATCTTAATTCAGCTACTTTTGTCTGACTCTGGTGGTTCCGAACCCACTCCAGTGAGCTTACGTCTTTGGCCACCCACTGCCTGCGAGTTTACAGAATCTTAGCGGGGACATAATTCAACCCATAGCAGCCTCCCTCTCATTATTTTCTGTGAGTCTTTTTGGTTGTACAATCCCACATTTTCCGCTCTGGCCTGGCAGAAGGAGCAGGGCCGAGGAATATGACCTGTAGCAGGAGAAAGATCAGACTAGTGAGAAGCCCCAACTCACCTGTGAGGCTGGTGGATTGTGCGCTTGGTTGGTGGCCACGGACACCAACGGGAACCATGCACGATTCCTTAATTGATGTGGAGACTCCTCCCAGGATGGGGAGCTCAGGTCCTCACTCCTTGAAGTGTGAGCTGTGCCTCCTGATTTACTTCCAAAGGGTACTGGGCGGAAAGGGGGAAAAGCAATTTTATAGCAGAGAGACCTGTTCAACTACCAGGAGAACAAAATAAATCACACTCATCCCAACTGAGGGGCCCTGTACCCATTGCCTGTGATGGTCCTCCTCAGTACCAAGGTCATCGCAAACGGGGAAAGCCTGTGAGAGTGTCACAGCCAGGACGGGCCCAGGGAGAGGGTGTCATGTGATAATCTGCATGGAACCCGGAGCAGAAAGTGGATATTACGCAGACACTATGAAAAATTTAAATACTATTACCAACTTCAGTCGATATTAATCTATCAGTATTGGCTCAATAATTATAAAAAGTGTCCCGCACCAACAAAATAGGTTAATAACGGGTGAAACTGGGGAAGTGATCTATGTAGACTATCCCTGCAATTTTTCTGTCAACCTCAAACTCTTCTAATATAAAAAAAGTTTTAAAAATTCATTTAGAAAGGACAGCCCCTTGTTGACTTCCTCTAAGTGCTGATAGTTCCATCTTGTGTTTAGAGACTACACCTTTGCTTTCCCTGGACTTCCTTGGCTTCTGGGGTGTGTGTGTGTAGCACTCAGGTTCGGACCCAAGGGTGCTCTCCACTGCGCGACATCCCTAGACCTTTTAATATTTTACCTTGACACAGTGTCTTGCTAGGTTGCTGAGGCTGGCCTTGAACTTGGGATCCTCTGGCCTCAACCTCCTGAGTCACTGGGATTATAGGTGTGCACCACTGCGCCTTGGCCTCTTTTTCTCGTAGCCTAACCACACACTGAAGTGGCGCTCTCTTTTTTATCAGGCTACATCTCACAGTCATTGATACCCACGAGTTTGAGATTCCCCCTAACACATTTTCATACATCCAATGCTTCTCAAGTTTTCCTTAGTCAAGATGGCTTTATAGAGTAGCTCTCCACCTGGGTGGGTGGAATCACCTGGGAAGGTTTTATAAATCCTATTGTCCAGTCCCTGGACAAGGTTTTATAAATCCTATTGTCCAGTCCCTGCCCAGCCCGGCAGGTGACCCAGTGTGCAGCCCAGGTCAGGCACCTATGCCGGGTGCCCTCCCCCAAGGACAGCATCTATGTTGCAGGTAATCACCTGGCCCCTGCCTTCAATTCGGATTTACACTCCTACTTCAGAAAGCATGGTGATTCTGCATTTCAACGACTTTAATACAGAACTCCCCACTTCTTTAGCAACTAAATTCATCTCTCAGCTATTCAAGAACAGAAGGCAGAGGAGAATGGCCTTCGAAAAAGGTTGTTTATTCCCAAGGATGATGTCAACCATGCATATCAAGCAGGGGCCCTGGCCAATCAGACCCCTGGTGGGAGGTAAACATTGGGTCAGGGCCTGTTGGCTGAGGATGAGTCCTGTTTATTCTTTCTCTATCTCTAACTAGAGAATTAAAAGGAGGAGATTCGGAGAGGAAAGAAAGGAAACTCCTCATTCTAATTGTGCTTGATCTATTGAGTGTAAGGTGGGCCCTGAGTCTCCCAGGAGGCAAAATCAGAGGACCAGTTGCTCTTCTGTCCCCCCACAGAGCGGGGCTCAGCAAGGTGCAACTGCAGATCTTTAAGAAGCCAATGGGATGGCCGCCATTCCACCTCAGACTGGTTTTCTCAGGGTGCTCCCCCCAAGATCATAATGCATACTCCTCTGATGCTTTGGGGTGATTGTTGTCTCTGGAAAGTGTATCAGCAGCTCACCTTCACCTGATGACAGAATCAAGGCCAAATCCAGAGAGGCCTCACCGTTCCTCCTCCAGATGTCACCGGTTCAGAGCACAGATCTTTTATTTTTTTAACCTGGACCCTGGGAGCCAAAAGACAGGCTTATCCTCCATCATTACCGGTCAATTGCTTTGACCTATTGACTTTGTGTCTGACCAGGAACTCCATTACTCCCGGGCTGCGTCACCATTGCCCTGGTGAGCAAATGTTGATTTAACCTGCAGGTCTCCTGATGTAATTATGAAGTCCACTCCATCAGAGGCTTTGCTGTTCAAAATGGAGCACTTTCTGTTTACTCCTCGTCCTTCAAAGAGTATTTGTAGAAAATTGCAATATTACCACTCCACATGAGTCAATCAGTATAAATTGCCACGTTCACAAGCTAGGAGTGAGGCAAAGATGTCCTTTGTTTTAAAAAGTGCTAATGCGTTGCTCCTCTTTTTTTTTTTTTTCAATTTCCTATTAAGAAGATTTTGTATTGTCCATTAATTTTGCTATAAAATATTATTTACATTAAATAATATGAGGGCAAAAATTAATTGGGTCTACACAGTGTGTTTCCCTTTATGATTATAAGGTTTTTTTTAAATGAAGTACAGACATGCCCAGGCTTGTTCTGCTCAGTTTGTTGTTTGTTTGTTTTTCTTTATGGGCTTTGGAAAGCATTTTGATAAAATACAAACATTAAATGTTCTTTAAGTTCTAAAGTCCGAACAAAATATGATAACACAATCAACAAAGATACTGGTCCAAAAAACACAACTCGCATTTAAAAAATGAAGGTAGTTTCCATTGTGATCGGCAGGACTGATACATTGCATTTGTGACATCTCCACGACTTGAGTCAGAACACAAGTCTGCTGACTGGAGTTAATTCTGCTAAACGTTATTATCGCAAAGTTTTCCTGTGGTAGTTTCCAGTGTGGATTAATTTGAAGAAAGAACATTTGCTTAGATAGAATGAAAATGAAAGAGCGTATTTTACTAAATCTTATATACACTCTATTTTATAATAAATGTCTCAGCAAATTCCCAGATAGCTGCAATCTCTTCACTATCACTTTTAATGAGTTTATGCAAAGCGGTAATACTTTGCTAAGGGATTCTTTATTCACTTCAAAAATTTCTGTGCCTTCTGAGTGTTTATCATGATGCAGTTTACTTTTTAAATTTTATTTAATTTTTTCTTGCAGTGCTGGGGACATAATGAGCCTTTAAAATAACTAGTCCATTCGAGGCAAATGCAATTGAAAAATAGTTTGGCTTATTCTGGGTTGCAATCACAATCTTGCCACGATATCAACTTGATGAGGCTTTGCTTTTCTGATTATTCCTTGAATTGGGGAATATAATATTTTTAAAAGGTTCAAACAGAAACTTTCTAATCACTTCTTTTATTAAAGATTTAAAATATTTTTGTTGAAGAATGATCTATACATACAAATGCTCAAATTGTAAGTGTGCTGCTCAGTGGATCATAGCAAAACTAATGCTCCAAAGAACAACGATGAAGGTCAAATTCAAAACTGTCACTAGCACCAGAAGGTTCCCTGTGTGCCCTTCCCAAAGGCTACTCCCTTTCTTCTCCAAACACATCCACTGTCCTGACTTCCAACACCGTAAATCAGCTGTTTCTGTTTTGTACTTTAGATAAATGGAATCACGCTGTGCAGACTCTGTCGTGTCTGGATTCTGTTCTCGGCATGTTTGTTAGATGCATTTGTATCTTTGTGTTTGAGAAATTATTTCCATTACCATGGCTTCAGCTTCATTGTGGAGTAGACCATCAGTAAGCTATGTATTCTAGTACGCTGGCTATTTGGGTTAGTTCCAGTTTGGAACTTATGATGGTTGATTTTATATGTCAACTTGGCTCAGTGATAGGCTGCCTAGATATTTGACCAAAGATTATTCCTGACATTTCTGTGAGTGTGTTTCTGGATGAGATTCACATTTGAATCCATAGGTGAGTAAAACAGGTTGTCCTTCCTTATCTGGGTGGGCCTCATCCAATCAGTTGAAGACCTGACTAGAACAACATGGCTGACCCACCCCCAGGTAAGAGAGGATTCCTCCTTCCTGGATGCCTTGGAACTGAGCAAAGGCTCTTCTCTGACTTGTGAACAGTTCCTTAGCTCCACACTCAGACAAACTGATGCTGGTCTTTTAGCCACTGTGTTAGGTGTGCTGAGGCCTCGCATTTGGGTTTTAGTTTGATTTCTCTGATGACCAGTGAGATCAAGCACCTCTTCCTATGTTTATTGGACATTTGGCCACCCATTTCTGTAAAGTGTTTGTTCAAATCTCTTCCCCATTTTACTATTTACTTGTCTTTTTCTTCATATATATATATAATATATATATATAATAAAGTTTTTTGAACCATCTGTCACCTTTCTTTCCTCTGAATTCTTCACTCGTTAAAGGCAGTATTTGATTCCTCATTACCAAACGTGAAAATGTTCCCTTACTGTGATGTTAATTTGGGGTGTCAACTGGTCGGGGTGGAGGGGAGTGGTCAAGCAGTTCTGGGGGGAAGTTTGGGAAAAGAGGGCCCCGTGGGTGGGTGAACCCAGTGGGGAAGACCCACCCTCACTGTGGGCAGCACTGCTCAATCAGCCGTGGCCCCAGTCAGAACAGGGACGCAGATGGGAGGAGCCCTTTCTCTTCCTCTTCCTTCCAGAGCAGGGCACATCTGTGCCTGCTGCTGTCCTTGGGCATCAGACTTCAGATTCCTTAGCCTGTGAACTCCGGAACCTGCACCCAAGTGGCCCTCCGAGGACTCCTGGGCCTTTAATCTTGCAACCAACCTTGGCCTTTCTTGCTTTGAAGCTTCCAGTTCCTTGGACTCTAGCAACTGCTCAGCTGCTCCATCTTGCAGGCGACCCTTGTAGAACTTTTCAGCCTCTGTGACTGTGTGCGCCAATTACTTCCTTCACATATACTTGTGGGCATGTGCACACAAGTGTATAAAATCTATTGATTTCTCTCTGCAGAAAATAAGTCACCTAGAAAACTCCTGGGCACACAATAAACATTCAGCAAATACTAGATGAAGAAAAGGGACAAAGAAAAGATAAAAGGGAAGAAAGGATGATTATATCCTTACTTCTCCATCACTGTTTCGAATGTAGTTATGTCAGTAATATAATTTTAAAAATGTTTTCCAAGGTTCATAAAATTTAAATTTTGTTTGACATTCTGCTTCCCTTCCACATTTTATCTGTAAGTTGATTTTTAAATTTCAAGGTTAATAGAGTATGAGTTCATCACTGTGACAGACTGTGTTTCTGCAAACTGGCCACTAGAAGACCTGTCCCACATGTTTTTCCAGAATCTTGCCACTCTTCCCTCAAGGGGTGGAGTTTATCTCCACTTCCTGTGAACTGCCTCACAGAGTCCAGTGAAAGTCATGCTCGGTGCTTTCTCATTCTATTGTAACAGGAGATGTAGCTTTTGCCTGGTTCATGTTGGAATATACGGTTTTAGAGCCCTGAGCCATCATGGAAGAGCTCTAGCTCCCTGAAGCCGCCATTTTGGAGAAACCATATTATCCAACCATGTGGACATAAAGAGACATTGTCCAAAGAGCCCCCAGCTGTCCAGCTTTCTAGTCTTCCAGTGAAGGCAGCAGAGCCGAGCATGAAGAAGCCCCCAAGTTGAATCTGGGCCCAGCCACCATCGACCTGCAGCCTCACAGGTAGTTTGAACCGGAACCACTTAGTTGAGTGCTCCCAAATTCCTTGGCCACAGAAACCGTGAGAAATAATAAATGACCGTTGTCTAAAGCCATTAAGTTCTGAGCTGATTTGTTATATAGCAACAGAGGGCTGGAACAATTACTTATTGTAGAACCAGTTAGCATGATTGAACCACAGGAGAAAAAAGGAAGCTTGTTCTATTTCATTAAACTATTGCCACTCAAATAGAAATGTTCTAAACACCAAAAGCAAATCAATGCTCGCTTCTTACTCTAACTACTCCGCATTATGCCACATCTTAGCTTGCCTCATTCTGATAAAAGCCTTTTTTGTCCAGTGCTAAATTTTCTTTTCAGCTTTTATCTGACTCTTTTTCCTTGCTAACAAGAAAAAAGATAATTGGTTTGTATTTTGTATGGAAATCTACTTCCTCCTGGAAGATATTCTCTTGGAGTCCTCTGACCTTTCCACTCGGTCTGCTTCCTAGTTAGCTGCATAGCTGTCAGACTGGGATTTCATTAAGTACTCTCTGGATTAGCACCTCACATTTTTGAATCTCGGATTCCTTTATTCTGTTAGAAAACACTTAAACATTTTTTTAAAAGTTTCCTGGAGCATGAAGTTGCTCAGTCACGGCATCTCTGTCATATTCTCAACTCTGCCCATCATTCTATCGACCATCCACCTAAATATGTGGATTGAAGACATTATGCCATTGTCTTCTGGCCTTCAGCTTTGCCTGAGGTTGTTGTCCACCTTATATTCATTCTTTGGAGATAAGCTTTTTTAAATGTGTTGTTTTTAGATACATACGACAGTGGAGTATATTCTGACATATCTATTATACATACACGGAGTACAACCCCTTCCGATTAGGATCCCACTCCTGTGGTTGGGCATGATGTTCATATAAGAACATAGGAAAGTGATGTCTGATTCATTCCACTGTCTTTCCTATTCCCATCCCCCTCCCTTCCCATCAATCCCCTTGTCTAATCCAGTGAACTTCTATCCCCGCACCCCTGACTCTGTGTTAGCACCCACCTATCAGAGAGGACATTCGCTTTGGTTTTTGGGGACTGGCTTATTTCACCTGGGAGGATACTCTCCAGGCTCATCCATTTACTTGGCAAATGGAAAGAACCTATTTTTCTTTCTAGTAATGGGATTCCTCTCTTAGCCATTATGTTCCAAAGTTTTCTACAGATATGCCAAAAACCTGAGTGTCATTTATTCAAATGCTTGGCATTTGTTGAGCTTCCTCAATCTAAAACCCTGAGTGGTTCATTTTTTTTTTATCAAAGCGACTTTCTTTACTGTGTCTTTCCGCCCTTCCTTCCATTGTTTCTCAAACTCCTTTTAAACACTGGGCCTTTGTATCTGTTCTCACTGACTTCATGTTTCCCTGGTATCTTGGGTCTTTCTCTTCTGCCCGGCCTCTGGGAGATGTCCTTCTCTTTATCAACCACGTCCCTAATTTGGCCTTTACTCCCATTCTATTCTTTGGCCCTTAGGTTGATTACTTAAAAATTTTAATAATCATTTCAAATTTCTAAAAATCATTTCTCATCCTCTAATGGATGTTTTTCCTCCACAGCAGCCGGTACTGTTTGTGGATGCCACAGCCTTCCCAAACTCTCTGAGGATAAATAGGTTGTTTATAAGTTAAACCTCATTTGTTTTTTCTGTTTTCACACAAACCTGTGTGTGTTCATCTAATATTCCTCTTGCTTCTTGTTGATTTTCCTTAAATGCCCGGTGAGCCTGTGTTCAGGATATATGTGATTGAAGAACTAGCTTGATGAATGCAGGTTGGTGAGGTGGATTTCACTCATAGACCTGTTTACCCCCAAAGCCCCTGCCTGAAGGGGAGGTGACGGTGGCTCTGTCTACCTGGATGGTTCTGCCTCAGTCAAGCTTCCATTTAGCCATCCAATTAAAGGCTATTGCAAACGCCCAAATGACAAGACTTTATCTACAGGTGGGTGGCGTTCCACTTTGAACGGAGGTTGGGTGTGTGCTTTTGGTGGAATCTCTAAAGCCCGTCAGGCTGAAGAACAGTCTTGCTTCCTCTCAAGTCCTCTCAAGTACCTCGTCCCTCCTGTCATGCATCATCCGCCCTGTGAGACATAGTCATGATGCTGCCCTTGGAGGCCAAGCCCTGCACTCTGCATGGATGGGAGCGGGGACGACTGGCCCAGTGTTCTGTGGTGTGACTGTTCTGGGTTCACTGCCTGACACTGCCCAGGCCCACGTTTGTTCTTCTTTTCCATCAGCTCCAAGCTCAGAGCCCCCCAGGACTGTGGCAGAGGACTCTCACTTTGGACTGTGGCTTTTGCCACAGCTTTGTGTATCAGAATGGGCCACGTGCTTCCTGACTCCCAGAAATTTATCTAAGTCGTTACAGTCCCTGCTGATGATACTCCTTTGGTTTTCAGCATTCTGGCAGACGTATTCATCCCTTATATATCTTCACCGCCCTTTCAGTAGGATCTTGGCAGAAGGTGCAGAAAAAGACCTTTGCTTGATCTCCCTTCTTGAATTGGGATTGTCTAAAAAATCTCTAAATTTTTATACTCTCCAAGAGTATTTTATTCAGTCAGTCAAGAAAGTGTCTCTACATTTCCCTAAAGCAGTAAAAGAGAAGATAGGATTATGTGAATTTGTATTTATTTGTTATTTATTGTATTTTCTATTTTGCAGTGGAGGTTGAATGCAGGACCTCACACATGCCAGGGAAGCACTCTATCACCGAGCAACACCTCCAGCCTAGGTTAATCTTTATAAAGGAAAAACCGAGGGTCCAAAAAGCCAGAAGCATTATCTTTTCCATGGTCACCTTCCTCACAATTAGAGTGGCATAGTTATAGGCTTGGTCTATGAGTAAACTAGCCTAGAGTAGACTATTGGTTGCTTCACTTACTAGCTAGGTGACAATGGGCAATTACTCAAGCTGTCTGGACCTTGGTTTTCTTTTCTGTGGAATGGGGATAATGAGTCCCTTCTACAGGATGTTGTGAAGATCAGAGTACTCACATCGTGCCTTGCTGTGAATAATCCACTAATGGTCCCTGGTGGCGGCAGCGGCAGCGACAGCAGGCTTCATCCCAGGCACAGTCTCCATGATGTTCTATCTTGTCCTAGACATTGCTCTTCTAACTAACCAGAGTCATGAGACCTTTATGAGTTGAGTTTTGTCTGTGTGATTTCAATCACAGCCTCCATTTTCATCTCCAGATTGTGGGGTAAAGAAGGAGGAGGACAAATTAAATACAGATGGTGGAATAGCAGGAACATAATAATAATGCCCTGCATTTTTACAGCAAAGATTCTCCAGTCTTTATCTCATTTGTTCTTTCAAAACATTATGGTGTATGTAGTTGAGGCATTTATTAGACATTTATCTAATAAACTTTTTTTTTTTTTTTTTAGCAAGTTAACTTTCAGGGCATCTGTTGTGGGGGAGAATAATAGTTTTCCCCAATTAACACAGCATTTTAAAAAGACCAATTGAAATCAAATGTGTTTCTCCCAATACTTGGGCCTCGTTCTAAATGGTAGAAACGGTTTTAGTAGCCAGCAGGTAAATGTAAGGTGGAAAAGCACTGAACATTTAACTGCTTTTTATTTTACATCTTTCTCTTTTTTTAAAATTGGGCAATCCAACACAGAATTCCAATAAGTAAAACAGAGAAGGATGTGGTTGCCTTGGACGAGGAGGGTCTAGGGACCTGGGATTCCGGACACCAGGCCACCCCTCTGCCCTCAGCCCCTGTCTGCATGGTGGCAGCAGAGCCACATCCTCACCCTCCAGAGCCCTAGGGGACAGAGTAAGTCAGAGCAATTCACTCCAAGGTCACGCTTTCCTATTCCTATGAAAAGAAGAACCTGCTTTATTTGCCAGACCAATGTCTGCAGAAGTGTTAGTCCTCCCAGGAATCCCTCCTAGATGACACTGCTGTCCCCTTATTATAACAAAGAAACCGAAGTTCAGGGAAGTGAGCCCCTCACCCCAAGCCCCTCAGCTGATGAACCAGGATCCGACATTTCACTCATAATTGTCTGACTCCAAAGCCTGTCTTTCTACTTCCTCAAGATGAATGAGAAAATCTCTAAGTTCCTTTCTGGCAAGGAGATTCTATAGTTTCAGAATACTTTTTAAGGAGGAAAGCAAAAAAACATTGACTAAAACATAGATGCTAAGCCAAAACCCAGAGAAGAACCACATTGGAGAGAGAGAGAGAAAGAGAGAGTTTTCAATAGGAACCCGGGTTCTTACTTTCCTTTTGTGGCCACTGGGGTCTTTCAGTGTAGGCTGATGATCTGCTTTGGGGCCTGTCATGTCAGAGATGCCACTGCTCAATTTCCTGGGCTCTCACCGTGTGCAAGACACGGCACCAAGTGCCTGGAGGCACAGCCCTGGCCCTTATGGTGCTTACGCTGAGGTGAGGACAAGGCAGCCCCATCTGTAAGAACAAGGACGTCCTCCTGCCTGTGCCACTTGTGCCATTGGGAATGTAGAGGCAGGAGAGGACGCTGGGTCGCAGTCAGTAAAACCCCTGGCTGGAGAAGAGGGCTGTGGTCTCACATTCTGAGGTACCAGGTTCATCAAGTGCCTAGAGATAGAACCACTGTCCTCAAGGCACCCAGGGGAGAGCAAGGAAGACCTACCTCTAAGGCCGACAAGGAATCCATAGGATCCAGGCTACTGGGAAGCCCACAGGAGACGGGAGAGGTCACTGTGTCTGGTCGGGTCAGCAAAGGCTTCATGAAGGAAGAAGAGCTTGAACTGAGGCTCAGGATAGATGGGACTACAGCATGTTGGGTAGAGGCACAAGCCAACCCACACATGATGAATTGGGTGATTGCGGGATGCTAGAAGGAGGGTCTGGGCTGAAGAGGAAAGGGTGGTGAGATTCTGAGGACCAGTTAGCATCTGCCTCAGAGCTGGTTCTTAGAGCTGGTTCTTAGACGCCACACCTTCACCCCTCTGAGTTCATTTGACTCCTTGAAAAGAGTAGTTTCCGGTGAAACTGAGTGATTTTCTTACAAATCTGTGAAACTTCAGGGTTGTCAGGCAATGAATGAAACCCAGAAGGGTTCCCAGGAGGGAAAAAAGGAAGAGAGAAGGAGCCAGGGGATTCCCATGTGGCTTCGAGTACCTGCTTGGTGACCACTGGGCAAGATGGGGACTGGAGGCAGACTCCAATCCCACATTACTTCAAAGTCCATGGAATCAGCCTGGCCAAAGGAAGAATCTAGAAAGAACACACAGATCACTTTACAGGAAAGAGTATTTGAAAGAAGTTAGCTGCAATTTGGGGTTAAGAGTAACCTACCTCTGCCACCATATTGAATGAGATAATCCCATACTGGTTCAACTTGACCCCAAAGGATGAGTTGCTAAATCAGCCCCAACAGAAAGAAGCTTCACCGTTAGGGTGTCCAGGAAAAAAAATACTTAGTAGGAGAATGTGTATATTTGCAGATATATTAATAAAGCAGAGTCTACACAGAAAGGCAACAGGGAGAAGAAAATTCAGTGGGTGGGGGGCTTCTACCTACAGATGTTGATAACTACTGACTTCACATTAAAAATGCAATAAGAAAGATAAATAAAATGAAATTAGAACTCCAGAAAGAGACATGAGAACACGTTTTTATGGTCAAGACAGAATCTCAAATGATGGAGAAAATTTAGACTTCTTAATGATAGTTGTTGGGACAACTGAAAAAACATTTGGAAAAATCACAAAATTAGTTTTATGCTTTGTACAGTATATAAGGAAAAATTCCAAATGAGTTAGAGAGCTCAGTGTAAAAATGAACCTGTTTATTTTCCTGAGAAAACTTGGGTGAATTTCCAGCCTGGCAGTTGGAAAGCCTTTCTGTGACTCAATATTCAAAAGAAATAGAGAAAGCGATCAATAAACCTGTCCAAGAATAAATGAAACATTTTTTTTGTGTGTATGTGTGGCAAAATATGCCACAAGCAAAGTCAAAAGACAAATGACAGCCTGGGAGAGAGTTTTTGCAACTCTTATCAGTAGGGACTGAGCTCTCCCTAACAGCTCCCTAACTCTTCAAATAAATCAGTAGCAACAAGACTGATAGAAAACGGACAAAATCCACAAACAGACAATTCACAGGAAAAGAAAAGAAATGGCCTTTGGACATATGAAAAAAAAATTGCAACCAGATTTATAATAAGAGAAAATCAAATTAAAATGATACAGAGCTGCTTCTCACCTACAGACTGGGGAACACTGAACATTGAACAATACCTTCTGCTGTCTGGGCTGGAGCATCTGGCCCTTGACACATTGCAGGTGGGAGGGCAGGATGCTGCAGCCTCTGTGGAGGGAGGGAGCGTAGCAACAGCTAACCAGGCGGCACAAGCTTTTGTCCTTGGGTCTGGCTGCCAGAACACAATGTCGCACTCAGTGTCCACATGAAGAGAACCTGCAAGAGTTACAGACATGGAAGGTTCCCCAAGATGCACAGCTAAGTATAAAAAAGATGCAAAACAGTGGTTTAGTATGCTCTGTTTATGTCTGAAATCAGAGGAAGTAAGAATATAAATATATGCATATAAATATATGCATATTCCAGATGGTCCTTGACTTATGATGGGGTTATGTCCTGAGAAACCCATCAAAAATTGAAAAGATCATCAGTCAGAAGAGCATCTAATACATCTAACCTGGCCTGCCTTGCCTAACTTAGAAGTGCTCCAGGCACTTAAGCAGGCCCACAGCGGGGCAATGTCTCACACAAAGCTTATGTTAAAGTGGAGTATTGAATATTTCATGTAACTGTACTCACAGTGAAAAAGCAGGAACATTATCAAGGAAAAAATGGTGAGTCTATCCTAGGTTGGGGACCCGCTGCATACGTGCATGTGCAAATGTTCTTGTTCTTTTGTAGAAAGAGCCACTGAAAGGGGAAACCAGAATGTATGGTCACCTATACCAGAAGTGGGGAGGGACATGGGGTAGAAAGGATAGGAATGGAAGTGAGACATCGCTGAGAAATCCTCTTTATGGAACTTTGATTTTGATGATAAAAATGTTATACCTTGAAGAATACAAGTTGGAACGGCCTCCACCAAATGACAACCACCACACCACACCTCTGGCACCAGCGACCTCTAGAATAATTAATTAGTGAGAATGGAGAATGAGAACTAGGCCCTAGCGCCCAATGGCAGGTCCACAGCCAATTCTGGAAGCACCTGAGAAGCAGGAGGTAAAGATTATAGGCTCTGGAGACAGGAAGCCTTAAGTCACCTGGGCTATTTCCTGCTTCCTGAGAGGTGGGCTTAAGAAACCCTGATCTCTGGGACCCGATTCCTCACCTTTAAAGGAGCACAGTACAACCTTCATGCTGGGGAAGCCCTGACGAATCCAGGAAAAAGAGGTAAGGTGACCCAGCACTTAAGAAGGAGAGGGCTTCAGGACAGGCACCCTGAGCAGCACACATCTAGCAATTTAGATTCTGGCTTCCCACGCTCTGCAAATGCTGGGCAAAGAAAGCTCTCCCAGAGGGCACAGAATGGCATTTCCAGGGCAGTGTGCTGGGCAGAGCGGTGGCCCCAAGTACACTGGCTCTGGGTCCCAGAATTCAAACCAGTCACCTTTGGCCTCCATTGTCTGCTTCCTGCTTGCTCTGCAGTGCGGTTTCTCTTCCTCTCCAGAAACTGCTGTGAAGGAGTTTAGATTTTTCTGTTTTATTTTGACCTTTGACTAAGAAAAATAATTCCCTGTCTGCAACATGGAATGAGCTCCGGAAGGTGCCTGCCGGAGGTTTTGAAATGTTCGAGCTCAGTGTAGCTGCTCTTAGGAACTAAACCTGGAATCATCTTTTCATTTATATGATTTTGGTCTCAGGAAAAGGCAGAGACAGAGTCACCTCCTGGTTCCTGGGACTCCCAAAGGTGTCTACAATTGAGGCGCAAAGAATGGCCATGGGATGCAGACAGGAAATAGAAGGGAGCCCTCTGGCCTTGGTTTCAAACTCACCTCTAGTAGACACGAACTCCAGGTGTGTCCATCAATTCAGAGCTGTGACTGATTAAGTCACTCCCCCAATAGAAAAAAATCAACAAGAGTCTAATGTTTAGGTAAATTGGTCTTGAAGCCAGATTCATTTATCCATTCATTCACTCATTCGTCCATTCATTCAATTCATCAGATAAACACGTATTGAGCACCTATTACTCCAGCCTGCATTCTAGCTGTGGAAAATAGAGTCTGAGAAGCATAGCGAAGAGAGTTGCCAGGTACCAGGAGAGAAAGGAAAAAAATCAGGAAGGCCTTTAGATTTTCAGGGTTGTCAGCAATCTTACAGGTCATCTCACACTACACTTCACATTGCCAACCCTGAGGGCCAGAGCAGTCACATGCAAAACCACACAGCTGATTTTAAGGACAAAGCCAAGAACAGGGTCTGAGCCTCCTGACCCAGAGTCTAGTGCAATTTTGATCATAACCTGCAGCTTCTAGAAAAACTCTGAAGTATGTGGAGAGAGAGAGGAGGTTGGAAAATAGGTTATTTGTCTGGTACGTTAGAGAAGGTGAGTTAATGACTTAATTCTCCTTAAAATTCTGGAAGAAGAATGTTCGTTGAGGACAGGTGCTAGGTGGGTGGGAAAAACGTATTTAATTAATCATTTCATGATTCACTCACAAATATGGGCTTCTTGGGAGAACAGCCATTAAGCTCTTGAAGGAAGGCTTCAGCGTGCTTCTCTGTGCTAATGAAAGATGACTCACCATACAATCTTACATATTGCTTTCCTTTCAAAATATGTCCCTTTGAATAAAAAGGCCTAGCTATCGCAGTTGAACTTGGATTCACTTGGTCTCTATGGCAACCACAGTGAATCCCCACAAGTCCCAGGGAAAGGGCACTTGACATCTTCAAGCACGAGAGACAGACCTGTTAAATTACATCCATTCCTGCCGCGGCTGGGAGGTGGAATAAGAGGAGCAGACATAGTCACACACACATTCCGGAGCTGCACGGCATAGACCTTCCTGGCCAGCCTGACTCTTCAAGCTGTGGCTGTGTGCAAGAGTCATTCGTGAATGGAGCTGAGAAGTGACAACTTCAGTGTGCCTTCTGACACTCTCCTTGACCACCCTTACCCCCAAACCCGTGCAAAGTGAGGTCTAGCTGCAGTTCAGATAGATCTGAAACTGGTGTGGCTGCAGAAGGCAGGAAATCCAAGTGAGCAGCGGCTTAAACACGCAGGTTTTATTCTTCACGCGAGCCGTCCAGGGAAGGCAGCCTGTGCACTTAGTGCCTGCTCAGCGAAGACTCCTGATAAACTCCTCCGCCATCCCGAGGGTCTGGATGCATCGCAGCCTCATTCCAGGGAAGAGAAGAAGGAGCGAGGGACCTATGCTAGATCTGTTTTAAGGACCTTGCCCACAGCTCCTACCAGCATCTCAGGGACCAGCACTTCACTACTGGTGACACCTGATGGTGGGAGACGTTAGGAAATATAACCCTTATTTCTGGGAGCTTTGTGCCCATTTTAAAAGCAGGAATTTCACACAAAGACAAAGAGAGCATGGGTACTTAGGTGGCTGGGTATAAAATCCAGGTCCCCTGAAGAGCTGCGCTAACTTCTGAAGCCTCTAGATCAACTGGGCTTTAGCTTGATTTTGGCTTCCAGCTCTGGTCCACGAGCTCACTGTTTGCAATGGTCTTCTTATAATTATGGGCCAATGATTTTAAAGTTACGATGTTGGTGGAAAGATTACCTGTTGGTGACGAGGCAGTTAAATAATGAAGTTATGAGCCAGAGGGACCTGGGGCCTCAGTGGCATGGCTGAGTACTGGCTGGATGTTGTGGGGAGACATGTTCCCGGTGGATGTGGGCTCCTGGTCTCCTGGTGTAACTGGACACAGCCTCAAGAAGAAGGATACCACTTGCTGTCACTATGGGCACAGTGACTCCTGGAGCTGGCCACTTGGGGGCCAGGTGTAGGTGGAGGATGCTGGGAAAGCTAGAGACAACCCTGGAGGCCTCAGCAGCCCCCCAGAATGCTCAAGGGCACAAAGGGTCCGACTTGGGCACAGCACATTCTGCTGGGTTACTTATGGGATAATCCCGCTTGTCCTGGAGGACTAGACAAGGCCATATTTTCAGGGAGTCTGGGTTTATGTCCCCAAGGAAGAAAGGCCACCCAAGGAAGTCTTAGAATCAGAATGTTCCTTTTAGCTCTTGAGATTCCAGAGATTTCTGAACTCCCTGCAGACAGAACGGGCTGTCAGAAAGGGCTTTTGTGTCTCAGCGCCCGGCTCTCAGGTACTTAAAGCCAGCGTTTCTGACTTAAGCAACAGATTTTGGGGAAATGCTTTATCTAAGGATATGAGTCAATTTTCTCACCCTTGAGTTTCCGTGCTGTCCAGGGACAGGAATGAGGGTCAGGGACGAGAACAATAGGCAGCAGTGACAAGGGTCTGGCCCTGCTGTCGTAGGCTCGGGATGGATGGCAAGGTGCCACAGAACCCCAAGATCGCCCTGGGAACTTTGTCTTCTGACTTTCCCTCAGGGCTCTGAGTGTTCTCAGGGACTCCTGTCTCCTGCTTTGCTGTGACATAGGAGAGGAATGGAGAGGTGGCAGCATGGGGTGGCTGTGGACATGGGCAAAATGCTTCTGTATGAGCCCTCTGCAGAGGCTGAAGGAGATCAGAATATGTACCCCAAAATATTAGAATAAGGATTATTTTGAGCTGAAGGTAATGGAGAAACAGAAGATGCAGGGGAAGCTCCCTGCTCAAGTCAGAGTATACATTTCCCCTTGCAAAGGTGTCCCTCTGTCTCTCCCATTCCAGGAGGAGGAGAGGACTCTTATTGCTGGAGATGAACACACTTAAATGTCCATAAACAAACCTCACTGAAATGAACTTTATCTTTCATTCTTTTCCCCCACATCTTTACCTTTCCATAATTTTCTGCCCCTGGAAGCCCAAATGCCTTCCCTTTCTCCACAATGTATCGCTCTTTGTTAGGATGGTATAGAAGCTCTCAGGCCTCACTGCTTCTTTGGGTTTTCACTCCCACACAATGAGACCTCTATGTACACACAGAAATAATTAAAATATGAACATCAAACACAATTAAATGACTTTTCTTCTGTTAAACTGACTTTTAGCAATTTAATTTGCTGGCCCCCCCCCCCCAGACACTGAACATAAGAGGGTAGAGAGGAAAGATGTTCCCTCTACTACAGGGTGCAAGAGCAGCAGTATTCTCTTGTGGACACTCAGGTAGTAAAGGTGGGAAGTTGAGAGACAGGGAAGTATACTACCTCAGCAAATGCAGGTGGCCTAGCAGATGCCAGGGGCACATAGACCAATGAACAGGGTTGGCTGATTCTCTCAGTGCCTTGATTTTTTATCAACTTTCCCCAAATCAAGATGGTACACTGAGAAGAGGGAGGAACGAGGCCAGAATTGAGTTTGAAGCTGAAGACTAAGGAAACTCAGAATGGACCTCATTGAGTTACTCCTACCATTTGCAAACATCAGGCTGAAGACAAAGCGTGAGTTCAAACAGGATAAAGAGAGAATGCTCCAAACTTGTCCCTCTCAAGTTATGGCATGAGAAATTTAACTTGCTGCAAAATTGAACATCAACCAACTTATTAAAAACCAAACCCATAGTTTTATTCTTCTTTATGGCTGAGTAATATTCCATTGTGTATCTGTATCACAGTTTCTTTATCCATTCTTCAATTGAAGGGCATCTAGGTTGGTTCCACAATCTAGCTATTGTGAGCAACTATGAACATAGATGTGGCTGCATCCCTATACTTTGCTGATTTTAAGATCTTTGGGTATAAACCGAGGAGTGGGATAGCTGGATCAAATGGTGGGTCCATACCAAGTTTTTTGAGGAATCTCCATACTGCTTTCCAGAGTGGCTGCACAATTTGCAACTCCACCAGCAATGTATGAGTGTGCCTTTATCCCCACATCTACGCCAACACTTATTATTGCTTGTATTCCTGATAATAGTCATTCTAATTGGAGTTAGATGAAATCTTCGGGTGGTTTCAATTTGATTTCTCTAGTTACTAGAGATGATGAGCACTTTTTCATATATTTGTTGATCACCTGTATATCATCTTCTGTGAAGTGTCTGCCCAGTTCCTTAGCCCAATTATTGATTGGGTTCTTTGTATTTTTGATGTAAAATTTTGTAAGTTCTTTATAAATTTTGGAGATCAGTGCTCTGTCTGAAGTGTGTGTGGAAAAGATTTTTTTCCCACTCTGTAGGCTCTCTTTTCACATTATTGATGGTTTCTTTTGCTGAGAAAAAGCTTTTTAGTTTGAATCCATCCCATTTATTGATTCTTCATTTTATTTCTTGCACTCTGGAGGTCATGTTGAGAAAGTCTAGTCCTAAGCCAACATGAAGAAGATTCGGGCTAACCCTAACCCAAACCAAAGACATTGCATTTCATTTTGTACCTATCTGAATAGAATAATTAAGAGAAAGTCGTTTTTATTTTAATTTTTATTTTTTTGGTGGGGGAGAGCATGTGAATGACTAAAGAGGTATTGAGAAGTTTCTTAGAAATTTTTATGAATAATCTTTTTTATTTTTTGGTTAGTGGAGAAAATCAATCAAATGCTATTTAATCAGGTCTTACTCATAATTGGGGATAAACAACTGTTTAGAAATCTAAGGCTCTTCCAAGGAGGAAGTAATCAGCTTATCCAGGACTCCCTCAGAGGTGTGATCTCTCCTGCTCTTCATCTTCTAGCAATTCCTGAGTCTGTCCTGGTTGGTCTCCCAGGAAGGCCTTGCTGGTCTGCCTAGCAGCTCCTAAGGGTCCCCACAATGTAACTAATGTCTCTCTTACAGCATCCTTGGGACGAGTTGGGGCCCACTGCTCTAGGGTAATTACAGACATAGGAAGAAGTCTTAGCAGTGATTCTCTTATGTACATGGTAGCTCATGTCTTCATTTTCTAGTCATGGGAGAAAGAAGGAAGGAAGGAATGAAGGAAGGAAGGAAGGAAAGAAGGAAGGAAGGAAGGAAGGAAGGAAGGAAGGAAGGAAGGAAGGGAGGGAGAGAGAGAGAAAGAAAGTTAATTTTTTAAAATACCCTTGGTGGAGGCTACCAGATGGTCTCTCTGAGCCTGTGGGTTTCTGCCCCTTGACCCTTCCTGGGAATGCTTCCTTCCACCTGTCAGCTGTGAAATTGGGGCCCATTAAGTCCCCTTTTTAACCTCCATTTCCTCATGCATAAAATTGGGGTATTCATACTTCCTCCCAGAAATGTTGCAGGAATCAATATAAATC
The DNA here is from genome assembly GCA_020662805.1 of Glaucomys volans. Taxonomy (NCBI): domain Eukaryota; kingdom Metazoa; phylum Chordata; class Mammalia; order Rodentia; family Sciuridae; genus Glaucomys; species Glaucomys volans. The sequence continues at coordinate 244,312 of JAJEJO010000378.1, read as the reverse complement.
TCAGCCCTGGGCACATAAATGGTGCTCACTGGTGCTTCTTCTCTTTCCTGGTGCCCCTTTCAGAGTGAAGAATACCTGAGAGGGCTGGAGATATAGCTCAGTTTCTTGCACCCCAGCTCCTCCTGGGATCCTTGAATAGAAGTTCCTCAAGGTCAGCTATACCTGGTGCTGTATTCCGAGGTCATCCACAAGGTTGTGCATGCATACATCACTCTTTAAGTGATCTGGATATTGGGCTTCTCTGTAGGAGGAATGCTGGGAGGACTTGATTTTCTCAAAAGGAAAAAGGATTTTTCAGTAGATAAATGTGCCTGAGCAATAGGAAATCGAATTGCCATTAAAAAAGCCCATTGTTTTTATGGTCAGAATTGAATCATGTTAGACAACGATCAGAGAACTGTTGCTAACTTCCCAATGGATGCTAAAAATAGGTAGGATACTGTGATCTCATTATCTGGAGCAGAGGTGAGAGGAGCCTTAAAAAAAATCCAGCGAGGTGCCACTCAAAGTCAATCAAGGTTTACTTAAACAAATAGCAACCAAATGTAGTGAGCTTATACAAAGATAGAGAAACAACAGAGGTCATTTTCTATATTGGCTATTAAAATAAAGGAGATAGAACATAAATCTCAATCCCACAAATATAGCAAAAAATAAAGCCACATACTATAAAATTTTGATTGTATGGAGCCCTTTAGAAAGGAGTTAATAGCCGACTTTTCTATATAGTCTGGGATTTATATTTTCAAGCAATGCTTTTTTTTTTTTTTTTCAGGATGTCAATGGAAAACTCTAAGATAGATCACATTCTTCCAAGCATTCTTAGCAGAGTGTGAAGAACACAATTCAACTCCTCCCCGATTTGGAAGGTTGCTATCAATATGTGGAGCCCCGTGTCAATACAGAGAGGCCTCCAGTATCTGCTTGGGTGCTGGGAGCTGGTCGCCTCTAGAGTAGCCCTGGGTTTCTGTGGGTTTGTCATCTCTCTGCCTGGCTGTCACTTCTCAGTGCTGACCATCTCTAGTACCCCTTGTCTCTTTTAGTGATTGACAAGTCAGATCCAAGTTTGTCAAAGCTATTTGTAAATAAGAGTAAATGGATTTTGATTGACCATTTGAGGGTTTAGGAGGAACAGCTACCAACCTTGGTGATTGAACTTGGGAAAATATATTTATCTTTTTATTTGGCTGGGTCTGGGATACACCTTATTACCAACTGATGTTTCATACCATAAAGCTTTTCATAAACCATAAAGTGTTACACAAATACAGTGTGAGCATATCTACAGATTTTGTATAGCCTGCATTTAGGCCCAGCTGGCCAGCTGTGCCTGGCCCTCCTAGTCAGCTGATGGTATCTAATGGTACCATTAATACGTGACTGGGCAGATACAGGTGATGGCAGCAGGGTAGAAGGATATGGTGCCTGGATCCTAGATTTCCTATTTAGGAGGCTCAGCTATCAAATGTCTAATTTTTGCAACAGTTACAGCAGTACCTCTTGGCCCCTGGGTTGTCCCAGGAAGCAGGCTGGTCCATGGGTTGGAGTGATGGCCCTGGAGGCCAGTGGGCCTGGGCCCCCAAATCCCCCAGACCTGCCACAAGCAGCCTCAGTGGTCTACGCCAGTTCACTGTGCAATTATCTTCTATGTGTGTGTGCCATGGCGTGGAAGATGCGGTTGGCCCTGATGTGGGCAACGCACTAGACTGAGGTGCTGCGGTTGGGGTCATGATCGCTCCTCCTTGTCTGGCCGTGGCCTTCCAGCATGCTTTGCTCAGAGGGCAGGTTCTGTTCTTGTCACAGTGAACAGGGAATCCACACAGTTGGGTGGCTTCAAGGTTCACCCTCACTAAGCCAGTAACCCAGTCCTTTGAGGGACAGCCCAGCTGGCCCTAATGTGGAAAGGTTTTAAAGATTGAATTTATCAAACACATCATGGTAAATGCTGAAGACACAGGACCCTCTTCAGGGAACTTGAGAGGGGCACTAGTAAGATGTGAAGAAGGACACCCCACCAACAGGCCAGGAACCCAGCAGGATGGCCAGATCCTTGGGCTCACCTCACCCCAGAGTCATCATTCTGTGTGGAAGAACAGCTTATTATGGAATGGAAGAACCATGACTTGTGCTCACCCACATCCTCCCTGCAGCCTCCAGGGCAACCTCTGACACATTTCCCACAGAGTAGGACACCGCGGTTACGGAGGAGAGGTCAGGGAAACAGGGCACACCCAGAACCCAGCAGTCTCCTTCTGAGCCAAACTCCTAACCCGGGTGAGCATCCTTGCCAACCACCAAAACGGTTTCTTACACCTGAGCACTTCCCGCTCGGAATGAAGTTGAGACTGTTATTGAAAAAGATCTGGAAAGGGACAGATTGGGCCCTTAAATGTTTTTTTCTGTTTTGTTAACATGTTGCTCATAACTTTGACCCACGAGAATGGAAGGAAACTGAGCCACTAAACAAAGCCGGGTCTCATGACGGCTCCTGATAGCTTTGTTTTGGAAATGCAGGAACATTCTGAGCTTCAGAAGGAAATGTATTTCCGCACCATTTGGAGGTCGTGGTTTCCTCTTAGTACAGAAAGCCTGGAGATTCCATTCAGGGCCAGACTGAAGAGGCTTTGTCCTCTGAACACCTAGAATCTTCCGAGTCATGCTGGGGTTTATCTTCTCTCTCCAATCATAATTACAACTTACCATTGATGAGCATTTGCCAGGGACTGTGCCAGATGTTTCCGCAAATTATCTTATTAATCTGAAATTCAGGGCATAATTGTGAGTCAAATTTTATCCTGCTTCATTCTTTCTTTAAACATATTTTTGTGGCATGATAAAAGATTCAAGAGATACTAAAGAAAGAAAAACAGGTTCTCTCGTAATGGGGCATGTGGATGCCGTTGTCCTGGTGACTATCTGAGCGGAAGGACTACTTTGGAGAACATGCTCATGACCCCCCAGAGGCCAGGCATGCTCAGATCCACATGCTCCAGGGACGGAAGCTCTTTCAAACCATTCAGAGTCTACTCTTACTTTACGGAACCCAGGAATACCCTGCAGTGAGCTCAGGTCTTCCACGTTGAGAAAAGCTTTCTGTTGGCTGTTAGGAGGTTTTGCAAGGCAGACAGTTAGTCGCCCTGGACAGAATGCTGTGGTCTTGCCAGGAAAGGCGAAATGCCTGGAATGTCTAAAGCACAGGCACTCCTGGATTAATGAATTCCCCATCCATTCCAACAACCCCGGGGGATTGTGTTGGAAACAGAAAGCCTTTTCTTTTCAGCAATCAGAAAACAACTGCAAAGCCTGGACTTCTCTTCTCCCAGGGCAGCCAGCTTACCAGGCCTCAGCACACTGGTTCCCCTGTCCATCCTGCAATGCACCAAATTGTCTTTTGCCTCAGGACCTTTGCACCTGCTACCTCTACCCAAAAGCTACCCTTACCCAACTCCTTTTAATCTGATTATTTTCATTCTCCAGATCTTAGCTCAAAAAAATCAAGAAGCTTTCCCGGATTGCCTTATCTGAAGTAGACCTCCCCAGGGAAGCTTCTTCTTATCTATAATGATCTTATGGGCTTCCTCACTTACCTAACTCTTTACACCTGTGTGTAAGAGTCATGACAACAGGGCCTATGTCCCCCTTGTTCCCACTGTGTCCTCCTTGCCCAGCACAGAGCTTGGCATGGAGTCATTGCTCAGTGTGTTATCAAGTGGGCGAATGGATGAGTTAGGGAAGGAATGAACAATTTTTAATTTAGCCATGGTAACAAAGCAGAATATTATGGGATAGCACCTGAACCTTACCACTGCAGTTTCATCTGCAAAATGGGCCCTCTGAGTGTGGAGCCTGTGCACGGGCCGGAGACTACCTCTAAGGAGTGAAAACGGGCTCCAGTATAAAAGGGGAAAGGACAATGTGGAGATATTAAATGTGCTTCTGAAGAATTCTAAAGGAAGTCTGCTGGCCTTGAATAATCTCTAAGTCTGAAAATATTTCATCTATCAAAATCCTGTCACTCATCGCTGTTTCCCACTCCCAGTAAGACGTATCTTGAGAAAATAGAAATGTCCACCCACCTTCCTGATTGCCTTGTGCTTCCCACAGAAGTTGGGAGTGGAGAGGCAGCAGAGAAACAGCATCAGAGAGAAGGTGTTGATAAGATCTCCCTCCAGAGACCCAAATTCCATGGCCCCATTTTGGGGATCAACTCTGTCTTCAGCCTTAAGCTGTTGAATTTGCAGAAATCTGCAGCGGCTTCCAAGAAATGAAGCAATCACAGACAGTGCTGATTGGCTGAGCAGAGCGGGGAGGGCAGGGCTCTGCACAGCCCCGAGTGGCTGCAGGCTGTGGAGAGGGCCCAAATGAGGGCTTCTGGAGGGGGCGAAGATCGGAGGTGTCTGAAAGAGGAATCCTCCAGGGATTGAGAGGCCGGGGTGGAGGGCAGAGGCCAGAGGGCAGAGGCTAAAGGGCAGGGCTGGGAGCTGAACTTTGGGGGAATGCTGGGTCTGCTGCTTTGAACCTCAGATGCAGCTAGCAGTTATAATTCTCCAAAACTTGAGGACAAGAGAGTCCCTGTGGCCCAGAGTGGCCTCCACCATGCACAGAGAAAGAGGCTGGCGAATCCTAAGGAGTCATGCGTCAACCTAGGCACCTAATTCCCTGCCACTGAGCTGCCTTCTCTGAGTATTGGGGTTTCAGTCTCACTAATTTTATCTCCAATGAACTGGCCATCTCTTCTAGAATGTTCTAAGCACAACTCGGAAAGGCTGCAGGGAAGAGTTGGCTCCCAGAAATAAGAAGGCTTTTAGTGGACAGGGATTGACAGGATGGGCAGGAGTCCAAACAGCAAGAGCAGACACAGAAGAAGCAGAACATGGGGCGGCCGTTGTGAAAGGCGGAGGTGGAGGCCAGCTGCGGTTGGTCGGAGGAGAGGAAGATAACAGACCATCAGGGCCCAAGGCTGGAGGCAGCGATCTCACCAAGGAGGAAAACAGAGTACAGAACAGAGGCTGATCACGAAGGAGACACACTGAAAAACACCACTTTTGTCCAAGATTGATCGGCTTTACCTCTCCAGAGTGAGGCGTGCATTTATTTAGCAACAGATATTTATTTAACTCCCCCTGTGTTGCCAGGTGCTGCCTCAGCTTTGGGAATAAAGCAAGGGCGGCGAGAGACAAAAACAAAGGCTCTTTCTTCACGGGGTTTATGTTCTGCTGGGAAGGCAGGAAGGAAACACAGGACAAAGGTATCAGAAGGAGGTCAATACCAGGAGGAGAAAGTCAGGCCGGGGGTGAGGTGCCAGCAGTCGGCAGCATGGGAGCCACTGTCTCCGACTTGCCTCAAGAGACACCTCTACTGCACTCCCTCAGTCACTCAGTCACTCACTCACCCATTTATTCATTCATTTGCTTATAATGGGACACAAGCACTGTCCGGGCCCTGGAGCAGAGCACTCAACAACACAAGCAAACTCCCTCTGTCAGGGCCAGGGCCCAAGGAACGGAAGAGGTGGTATTTGAGAAAGAATGAAGCAAGAGTAGCCCAGGAGGGAGAAGATTAAGGACCAAGGCTCTGAGGGGAACTGAGCTCCAAGTACCATGGAACAGTATGTTCAAGGTCAGAATGCCTTCCCTCTTCTCGTCTCTTCTTCGCTTCTCTTGTTTCAGATACTCTCTGCTTCTCAGTGGAGGACTGTGCAAACTGAGGCTTCACCTCAGCCCAGTGGGGAGACTATGTGAAATCACAGAAGAGACCCCTGGGGTCCAGGGAGAAGACCCACTTCTGCCTCCCTGGCTGAACGGGGTTAAGCCTGTTGCTCTCATCCATCCACCCCTGCTCCTGGTGGAAGGCTGCCAACTTGGAGGCTCCTAAGCAGAGGAGGGAGGTGAGCCTCTGTCCCCTCTCTGGTTGGCTTCTCCTGCACATTCTGGTTCCCTCCCACTCCTGTGGCTGCAAGTAGTGACCAGTAGGAAAGAATTCAGCTGGACCATCTGGAAGTCTGTGCAATAAAGTCAGAAGCTTCATAGATGTACACGTTGATGGCCATCAAAGGCTTTTTGGATGCTTGCTTGGTAACCAGCATGAGGCTTGGAGGTTTTGAGAGCTGAGGCTGGAAGAAGTTGGATTCTGGACCTCAGAGGGACCTCCCCGGTTTCTCCAGCAGGGCCACACAGGGGATTCCTGCGTGGCCACAGGCAGCATTAGCTGGTTCCATTTCATTTGGCTTGTCCTGAACTTCTCCTGACACAACGCACTCCAGACCACGTGCTCTAATCTGGCAGCCTCATCTTCAGGAAGGTGGGTGTAGCCACCTCACAGCCTCACCAGTTTTGGGTACCATACTTTCACCGATGAGGAAACTGAGGCTGGGTGGGGGGAAGGACCTGCCCAGGGTTACACAGTGGTGGGTCAAGGCCTAGAGCCCAGCATTTCTGGCTTGTGAAGACCAGTTGTGCTGAACCAGAATGTGGAGAGGGATTCTAGCCTTCCAAGGACAGCTCTCCCACCGCTGTGTTGCTCGGGCGATGACTCTACTTTGGCCATATTTTAGGGTCATCTGGGGAGCTTTTAAAACTCCAAGTGCCCAAGTCTTCCCCCAACCAATTAAAACAGCATTTCTGGAGGTGAGACTTGGCATCAGGATGTTTCCAACTCCACAAATGGTCCCAAAGTGCAACCAAGGTTCAAAGCCATGGTTTCATGGTGAGCTCAGATGCTGCCGTTGAAAATAAAAATATGATAACTTAGGAATGCTCTTAAAAAAAAAACCCATCAGGATACTGATAATTTGCTCTTTCTTCCTTCTCTGGTCACTCCAGAGCAGTCATTCTTCAAGATAAGAAGCGGGGTTAGATGGGTATAAAAACATGAATCAATTTAAAATAAATTACTAAGTGAGAAATAAGAACTGCAAATAATGTAGGAAGAGGAAGAGCTGGAACAACCAGGGCAGAAAGCAAAGCCAAGAAACTGACAAGAGGGTCACTTGGGGGAGTCGCCGAGGGGGGGAATATGAATGCAGGAAGGGGTTGGGGAGCATGTGCTGCCGTGTGGAAACTTGGGAGCAGTAAGTACCTTGGATGCCCCGGGGATATCAGCTCTTAGAGATGATTGACAAGCTCCAGCCACAGGCTGTGAGAGCCCCCAGGAAGGACAGCCGTGGCCCTGGACTGCACGGTATGTTTCAGGACTTAGCAGGGACATTGTAAGAGCAATGGAAATACAGGGACACACGCCTCAGGTCTTTGCTCAGCTTGGAGGTGGGGGATGGGAGAGTGGATCAGAATCCCTGGGGGAGGGTGGGACTCTAAGAAGCTCTGGTGACTCGGTCAGACTTCTCCTTTCCCTGTTCCCTTTTCATCCTCCATTGCTACACTGAGAATTACTGTCCCCTCACCTAAGGGACCCACTCCCCTGTGGATCCCAGACAATCCAAAGCGTGTGACTCGAAGATCGTTGGAGCTTTTCAGGCAGCTATCTGAACAAACAGCCCCACCAGTAGGGGTGGCTAGTAATGATTCCAATCCCCTGTCGCTCGATGATGGACACTGATGTTCATCATAGTTACCACCAAAACCTCCCAAAGGGAGGGACATCGGTGTCCTTTGATTGACAAGCAATATGCTACCCAAGTGGATTTGCTTCTGACAGATTCCCAGCAAGCTCAGGCTGTGAATGATGAAGTTTTGTTAACTCAATATATTTTCAAATAGTAGCTGTGTTTTTGCTTCATGGTTTCAGGATGATGGTACCTTCTGTCTTAGACACAGTCCATGAAAGAGTCTCTGGTCTGAACTGGTGATTGGTTCATTCACAGTTGACAAGGTACATGAAATTGCCAGGTGTTTGGCAGACAAGCAGGAGGCACTGAGTAAATGACCTCTACGAAACTGTAGTTGAGCTGGGACAAGACAAAAGCCTACCTGGATGAATTGTGTTCCCAGGAATTTTGAGAGTAGTGTGTCTGTGGATTTTTCTACCTCAACCCATTGGACCTGCAGAAACCTTCTCGAGAAGAAGCAGGAGTATAGCAAGTGCTCTTCACACTCTGAAGGCCTTGTTGGCACAGTGACTCCCTGACCAGAGTGGAAAGGGAGTCTGCCCAGGACAGCCTTTCTGAGTCCTCGGTGCATCATTTCCATTCGCTCCCAAGTGGCATCTTCCCCTGCTTTATAAAATGGTATATTCTAGAACATTATCAGAGCATTGACTGGAAAGGCAGATATCATTATCAAAGTGTGTCTAAACACACACCAACCCCCTTGATGATTTACGCCGTTACTATGGATTCCTGAAAGAAGAAAAAAGTCCCAAATTGGTAGATTGGCATAAATGGTGTATAATGAGGCGTCGTAGTGATTGCTTCAGATAGATAACGGTGCCTTTGATGTGAGTGGCTGTCAAAGTGCTGTTGACATCTGTGTGCCAGGGCATGAAGCAGTGTGGTGGTGCCAGGCCCAGCGGAAATGGGCATGGACACAGAATTCCAGAACATTTACCCTAACAACCTACCGAACACGTCCTCATGCTCCTGTTGAATCATGAGAAACGAAATCTCTCTTGCCTGCGCAGAATTCCCTAAGCTCCTCTGGCAGAAGCTTCCTTGGGGAGGAACACTCTTATTTAAGCAAGGCCAATGCTGTACAATCATTAATGGGAAGGGACACCTAGTGTCTCTCCAAAGCGTGACAAAGAACAGGCATAGGCTATTTTTTGATCCCTGGGGAAGAACAAGCCAAAGACTCAACATCTGGGTATTGACCAAGCCCTGGCCCATGTGAAATAGCGTGGCAAGAAACACGCTCACTCATTCGCTATTCTGAGTCCCCACAGCTACTCAACCAGAAGTCCAGCCATGTTCTGGGAACCCCACTGATATTTGTTAACTAGATTCCAGCTGGGGAAGATCATACTTTAAAGAGAATTCGTATGAGTCAGCACACATTTTCTTTTTTAACAGCCACATAGTATACATTTTAGATTTTGTGGATCACATGGCTTCTGTTGCAACCATTCAATTCTGCATCACAGTGCAAAAGTGACCACAGACTATATGGTGACAATTGAATGTGGCTGTGTTCCAATAAAACTTTATTTACAAAAAAGGCCCTGTACCAGGTTTGGCCAAGGGCTGTTGTTGCCAGCCCCTCCCCTCATGTATACTATGGAGAATGATAGGCATGGAGGGAAGATGCATCTGCTCTCCAAGTTAGAGTCTGATTTTTGGAGGCAGTAGAGTGTAGTGGTTAAGAACTCATGCTCTGAATTCAGATACTGACTTCACCACTTACTAGCTGGATGACCTTGAACAATTTATTAAACCCCTCTGAGCCTCTTTTTATTCATCTATAAAATATGGGCGTTAATAGAATGTTGGGTTGGAGTTTGGGTACATTCCATAGCAGACCCTGAGGAAAGCATTCAGGTCCAAGTGATTGCTTTGAGAGGCGATCCCAGGAAGCCCAAGTGAAGGAGTACAGGCAGCTGAGCCAGCGAGGGGGAGAAGCTCATGAAAGGAACATTAAGAACAGGTCATTACTGAAGGCTGTGGGGACACCATTATGTTGAGGACCCTTGCAGGTAGCATGTGCATATGCTGTCCATGTACAAGTGGGCCTACTGGTGTGACCTTCATGGGACTATTGACTGTGACTGTCAGGGAGTGGACTGAAGGCCCCTGGATGGGCTGCAGTAGACCCTTCTCTCCCCACTAGGGGTGTTATCAAGATGATATGAATCAATATTTGTGAGGCATTTGTAGAAAAAACTGCCTGGCATTTAGCAAGTGCCATTTAAACCCCTGTCAAATTAAAAGCAGGTTATCTTTTGAAGCAGTAAGGAGGAAAACCAGGCACGATAAAAATTAGATTGTTGAAATTTTGTCCCTGTAAAGGTATTACTGGATTGCACACTGGATTGCGGAGGGACCTGGGAGAGGTTGGGAAGCTGGCAGGTAGATTGTGGGCAGCTGCCTCTCAAACGCTGGAGTCGCAGGTCAGCATCTTTTATGACTTTATCTCATGACAGTGTCTCAGAGTAATACTAGGAAGGCTGGGGACAAAGTTTCAATAAAACCTGCTATATTGGTTGTATCCACCAGTGCAGCACAGTAATTGGACACAAATAATTTCTTTTTTTATGCAAATGACTATCATTTGTATTACTTTTGCACAACCAGATCAGAGTTTTCTCTTCTCATCTTGTTCGTCTTCCAGGATATGAAACTTAAAGATGTGCCATCTTCCCTGATACTCATCACAATCACCTGTGTTCATGGAGCAAGGCCCTGAATTGTACCCCATGGAGTCTGGACTTCCCTTGTTCATAGGCTCCCTGACTCTCAATTCTATTCATTCTCACCCTGTTAGGTGACAACCAGATGCCCCACACCCCTCCTCTTTCTTTTCCATGTAGTTTTAAAGCATCTGTACATATTCCCCTTGTCTTTTTTTGAGTGGTCTGGCCACTGGTGGACACAATACTATTACCATATGTGGCAGGTCAGGGAGAGAGAGAGAGAGAGAGAGAGAGAGAGATCCCTGGCTCTAGGAGAGGACAAGAGCACAGTAGGTGAGCACTGGATCTCTAGCATCTAGGAGTTCCAGGTGGATGGGAGGTGGAGGGTCGGACTAAATGAGAAATAGAGTGATGTAAAGATGGCACTTGAACAAGTCAGTTCTTGTTTCCAGGATTCTTCTGCAGAATAATCCCACGTAGCAATCTTTGGCATAGATCAGTAGCTGTAGCAATGAGCCTGTAGCCATTTCCTGGGACCAGGGGAATGATTTGGAGTGAGAAGAGGAGAAAACAACCACACCGTGTGCCCAGGTTACTAAAGACTGTACCCACATCACTGTCCAGACATTTCCAAACAACAGCACATGTCTCAATCAAAATGGTTTGGCTACAAGAAAGAGAAACAGAACCAATTCAGGGTGGCTTAAAATAGAAGGTAATTTAGTATTCCCCAAATGAAAATGTCCAAGAGTGTTCAATCCACTGGTTCAAAAGATGTCATCCAAAATCCAGATTCTTCTGCCAGCCTCCATGTGTCATCCTTGTCCTTAGGGCGGCTCTCTTGGTTGCTGAAGTTGGCTGCTGCCTCTTGTTCACACACAGATATCACCACATTCAGAGGAAGAAGAGACCATGACTTCATGGGTTTCTCTTTTTGGAGTGAGAAACCTTTCCTAGAAGTCCCCCATGTCACAACTCTGGTCACAATGAACCACAAGTCCAGTCGTACATAAAACAAAAGCAAGAAGAATGGGACCAAATGTTGGTTCAGATGGGCGAGGATTTATCCTAGAGCTTGGCCAGAATCGGGGTCCCCCGCCCTGAGTCATTTGAGGAAGGGGTGGATTCCAAACTAAATCTGGAACTCTGCCAACAAAGAAGAAGATGGACTGGATGTCGGCTGACCACTAACAGTAGGGTTTCAGAGATGTCATCAAGGCCCACCTGAGGCTCTTGCCCCCAACCCCAGCCTTTGAAAACACAAGAGGCCTTATATTCCACAAATTCAAATGAAAAGCACAAAAATGTAAGTATGGCTTGAAAGAGTGTGATTTGGATGAGTTTCTCTTCAATTGGGAAAATCTAACATGCAGCCTTTTCCTCTATGTAGAGTGGAAGGGTATTAGGAATCCGAAAGGTAGTTGGTACCTAAAGAGGTCAACATAACTCTATGTACAGACTTATTACAGTATTTGTCTTTCACTGTGCCTAAGTATGTGTGTCTCGCCTACCACACTCCAGGCCACTATGGGCAGAAGACACCACTGCTCTTCATCACATGCCAGCAACCAGGGCCAGCAGCACTAGCCAATCCACACCTATGCCCACCTTGGTAGGAAGCACAGTGAGGAATGCTCAGCTCATTGTGCATCCCAGATAAATCTGGTTCATGCTGATCAAAGGATTCCCAGATGACTTACTTGTTCTCTGTCCCAGCTCTTGACATTTTCTTGAGAGGCTTTGTCCAAACCTGACGACCCCTCCCCACACATACACTTACCCCTTAAGCCTTGAGTTATTGTTTCTCTCTGCCATTTTTAGTTAGAGGCTCTCATGTCTCCTGTTCAGGTCCCCAGCCACCTTCAAGTTCCTGATGACACTTCTCTGCTTTACCTTTAACGGAACTGGAGTCTACAGGTTATTTTAACATCTATTCACTATTGGAATGTCACTACAGTTTTTGCCCTTGGTCGAATCTGTCATTTCCTCCTACACCTTTTTAGGTTCTCATTTCGTATTTTCCCCATTAGTCTTCCCTCCTGGAACCCTAAATCCCCCTTGCTTTGTTTCTGCCAATCACCATCTCATCTATGAGAAAGGAGCAGCCCCCACCCTCACATTTCCATCAACATGCAAAAGATGATTTATGTGTCCACGGAAAGGGGAACAGACACAAAAGAGGCAATCCAGGACTCACCAGTGCCTCATGCAAATGGCCAGTTGTACGCTGTCCCTTCACCCATCATTCCCGTCAGTGCATCTAAACCAGGAGGCCCCAGCATGCATAAATTCAGTGAGCGCTTACAGAACCCTGCCAAGCAGAAACCTAATGTTCTTTTCCTTTCCACAGCTGATCCTAGTTGGTATCCATGCAAATGGATGCTGATATTTATATAACTTTAAAGGACTTATAAAGTCCACAAAAGACTCTGACACCCAAATTAAAGTCGTATCCTCAGTTCACCTCACTGTGCAAAAGCATTGCAAAATATTTGGTGAAGTTAATCCCCATCTGGCCACCTCCACAACAGCTCACCCTAGCAGGAGGGATCAGAGGAATGAATTCCAGGCATGCTTTATGATTTATTTGCTGTATGAGTTTTAAGCTAAAGGCTAAACTTACAATATATATTAGATTTTCAAACTGGGTTGCAGAAGTAAAAAATGAATGCACATGTTCCCTGGCTGTCTGAAAGTCTGTCTCAGGCTCCTCAGAATCTGCATCACTTTTGAGGGATTTTTTCCCCTTAATTTTGAGTCTGCTATCATATCCTGAGGTTTGGTTACATTTGGCAAATTTTCTTTTAATAGTGCACGTATGTTGTAGTTGCTTTTTGACTGCATTGTGGAGATGACTGTATAGACTGGGCTGTCGATTCCCAGGGGCACATGGCTTTCTTTTCTGGAACCAGAGAGAGAACAAACTGATCAGCAGTGGGGCGTTAGAGCATATTTAAGGGCATGGAAATCATGGTAAGAACAGGAGTTTATGGGAACACTTAGTACCCGTCCCCAAGGGAGTAATTACAGATAGACTTTGAAGCTGTTTAATTTCTGGCAGCAGCATAGATGTTCGTAACTCCCTCGGAGCAGCAAGATGGCCTAATGCAGTTCTGGGTGCACAGAGGCTGGACCACGTCCACCCTTTGGTTGACTGGACGCCTCAGGAGAAGGGCTGCCCTTAGTGCTCCGGGGGAGGGGAGTCCCCAACTCTTCCTCAGAAGCAAATGAAGTCTCAGTTCTCTGGCTGCCTTCCTCTTTAGAGCTTGAGATCAATTTTCCGATTGAAGGGAAGGGAGTGGATTGGGGAAGAAGATTGAGGAAGAGGTTATAAAGTTGATAACTTGAATTTCCTGGGAATTTACTAGAAACCAAATATCATGACAATGTCTAATCAAGATAGCAGGGGAATAACAGGAAAGTCCTGACCCAGGAGCTTTTAACTTACTCTGCTCTTTAACTATGAAATTAATTTCTGATCTGTCTTCATAGCATTCCAACCTACCCTGGCATTTTAATATCCAGCCCAGGCCTTTTAGTTTACCATCAGAGTTCAGGTTCCACAGTGAAGCCATCATGAAGGAGTTCATCAATCCCAGGAAAGCAAGACTGTGGAGAGAGCTGGAGCAGATGCTGCTTTGCACAGAAAAGAAATTTGGCTGAATTTTTAGCACAATCTCGGACGCTAGTTGCAATAGTCTTGAAAGTGACTTATTCCAACCAGACTGTCTTTGTCTTCTTTGGCAGGAAGAAGCAGCATGGTGGGCTGAATGGGAAGAAGGACCTGCTCCTTCCTTGATTCCTTCAGTAGATATTTGCTGGGTCCTGGTGAGTGCCGTGGCTGGTGCTGACCATTGTTGAAGAACACAGCTATGAATACGACTGGCCAGAGGATGTGCTCAAGGGTAGAGCGCTTGCCCAGCGTGCACGAGACCCTGGGCTCAGTCTCCAGCACCACAGGAAACCAACTCTGTACTCCCCAGGACCTTCTTGTCTACAGCAGGACACACATGCAAACAAACAATGCCAACAAAATGTGACAAATTTAAAATAGACATGTACGAAGTGACAGGATTACAGAAGAGGAGCCTCAGGGCGCATCGCAGGAAGCCAGGAGCAGGGCAGGAGCATCCACTGTGCAAAGGTCCAAGGACACGGTCAGGGACGGGAGGAAAGAAAAACAATGGTGGAGCTTTGCTGTGGAATGGGGCGTTGATCTGGGTGATCGGCTCATATTCCTAAGGGCAAGAGGACAATAACCATCATTCTTAGGGTGGTATAAATAATTGAAAAGGCTGCCAGAGAATGAGGGCATTGTGCACATGGTGTGTGTCCCATGTGGTTTGGGGCATTCAGCAGCTGCTGCGGGCACTGCACTTGGACCTAGTTTACCGCGTGAATCAAGCAAAATGCACACTAATGCCTAACACTGAGCGATCTGTGCATGTGCACATATTGGGAGCCGGGTTACTATTGAGCTGCATGGTAATTGAGCTTAAAGAACTATCACCAATAGTACTTGCACAGAATTAAACCAATATTCTTTTCTCACTGTTAGCTCCTAAATATCTATTATCAATGAAATGTTATCAACTATTTCTCACCTTGGGTTCAAGTGATTTAAAGCAAATGAGAAGACGATAGTTCACCATCGTGCTTCCTGGGATGTGGGGTTCCTCTTAACACCTCACACGGTCCAGGTTGCAATAACCTGCACGGGAGTGAATCAGACCAGGGAGGTGTTGTACTGGAAGCTTCCTTAGCCTGATAAGGTGGTGAGCAGATTCTGAAAATATAATTGCTTTGCAGGTGCGTTTTATGGTGAGACACAGGAAACAATCAGGGTGAAAGGCTTCTGAGGAAAAGGCAGAAACCAACCCGAATGTGCAAAACCAGGAAGATTTATATGGTTATTAAGGAGCCTGTGGGTGTAATCATTTTCTATCAGGCTTATATTTTCTTCTTTTTGCAAGTGCTTTTACACTAAAGAAGAGTTGTATCTTTTGCAATGGAATAAATTGTGCAGCTAACAATTATGAACAGAGATAAGGTCACAGAAATATAGTTGGAAAGGGCTTTATTCCAAAGACGACAATCTCCATCATCACAAGCACAGAAGGAGAAAACTTGGTAATTTGCATGTCAACTACACGAGCTTGCTGGGGCTGATGGGAGCTACCGGGAGAGAAGCTGTGGATGGGCAAGCACTAGAGGGACCACAGAAGTACAGGACTCCAGCAAAAGCTGAGGCAAGCTTGCACCCAGCACTAGTGATGGGCTCCACCTGTGGGGTGGGGGTGCCTTCTTGGTAGTAGAGCCACATAACAGCTGCACCTGAATGTGATTTCTGGTGTCTTTGGGAATGGCAGGAGGGGATTTCCAGTCTTCTCCTTTCTGTTCCTTTCCAAACTCAGGGAAGCTACCCTAGGGCCCTCTGCACCCACAAGATCATGTGGTCTTCTGATGGCTGCAGGTCACAGGCAGTAAGGACAGTCTGACTGTGACTTCTGCCACCTCTCTGATCACCAGGATGGAGACCATGTGACTGGCTTCTCTCTCATGCTTCTATGCAACCACCCCTACCTCTGAAGGCAAGGCACTGCAGAAAGAGAGTGTCCTTGCCCAGCGGTCCCCTTGCTGGGCCCTCTTCCCTGCCTGTCATCTGTCCTCCCTAGTGTGATCACCTGGCTCCTGGAACCTGCGAATGCCACTACCCATGTCTTGTGGGTATCATCTGACCACCTCCTTCCTGGAGATGACCCATGCAGCCCAGCACACCACCCGCACAGGCAGACACACACTCATGCACACACACTACCGTTACACATACACACACTCCATCACACTCACACATACCACTCCCCACACGCATGCGTGCACACACACACACACACACACACACTCACAGAAGTGCCTTTCACTGAGAGTTGAATGCCTTTTTATTATTACCAGTCAACCATGGAAGTTTGAAAGTAATGTTTAGAAAGCTCATAAATAACAGCAATATAGCCTTCTCCTGGCTTCATATTCCAATTTCCACACTTCACATCAGGGCTTTAAAGAAAAAAGAATCCATCTCATGATCAAATATAAAACAAATGTGTTGACTTAACAAGGCTGGCTCCAAGCAAAAAGCACTGAGCACCTTGAGAATAATTCCCATCACAGCCTGTTTTCTCTTCCAGTTTCCAGGCCTCCTCCCTGACCCTTCACCTTCTCCCGTCTGGTTTCTGTCCTGCTCCATACTGAGCAGAGACAACGTGATCACCCACTTGCAGATAATGGCACTGAGTGCCCCACCACATCCACTGAGGTAGAGCAGAAGAAAGCACAGAACCTTCCCTGGAGTTCTGCCCCTTAGGACTTAAAACCAGGAGTTCAAGACCCAAATATGCTACATGCTGCCTGGGAGATTGGAAAATATGCTTCGTGTCTCTAAGCCTCAGTTACTCATCCAGCAAATGGGATAATAATATCTATTTGGCAGGGCTTGGGGAAGAAAACAACAAAATCATGACTCTGAAAGTACTTGAAGTTCTTGGATATTGCCTGGTACAGATGACATACTATATGAAAGTCCTTTGTCAGATCTAAACCTGTGTGTGTCTACAACACAATCATTTTTAATATAGCATATTATTTACTAATATGATTATATAATGTGTAAATAATAATAAAATATTTTACATCCTTGGTATTGTCTTAACCTGTTTTCTGATGCTACAACTGAATACCACAGATGGGGTAATGTACAAAGAATAGGGGTTTACTTAACTCATGGTTTTGGAGGCTGGAAAGTCTGAGAATTCAGTGCTGGCATCTACTTGGCATCTGGTGCTTGGCCTTTATGCTTCATCTTAAATGGCAAAGAGCTTCACATGGAGAGAGAGATGAAGGAGGCAGGAAGATTGCAACCTCAAGGCCAACCTCAGCAACTTAGTGAAGCCCTAGGCAACTTAGTGAGATCCTGTCTCCAAATAAAAAATTTAAAAATGGGCTTGGGATGTGCCTCGATGTAGTTAAGCATCCCTGGGTTCAGTTCCTGGTATGCACCCACCAAAAAAAATTCTGCTGCTAAAATTCTTCCAATCATGTCAGCAGGTTATTATTAAAGAAGATTTAATCCAAATAAATTAAAAATCATGAAAAGATCAGCACACTGGGATTTTGGGAAATCAAATTATTCCTTGAACTTCATTTAGTCACAAATATTTTTTTCTCCAAAACTTAAAAAGTGAGAAATACATCTATCCCTGCTTTTTTCCTCTTGAATATCCTGTGAAAGGAGAATCAATGTGATATAAAATTCATGCTTTCTTCCACTTCCAGTCTTCTGTTATAGTCTGATAGATAAATTGTTTCTTCCCTCAGTTTAAAAAGTATATAGCCAAGAGCCAATTACAGACATTTTATTAGCATCTTAAGAAAAACCATCTCAATTCAGGAGAGGTGAGATGGTCATAAAATTAAATGGTATGAAAAGACAACTGCTCATCTGTTTTGCTCTTGCTGACCCTGTCTACACTCTCCCCTTGTTGGGGTCCCTGTGTTTTCCTAGGAACTGAGCACTCTCAGGTCTCCAGCCAGCTAACACCAGAGCCGCCTACCCTGACCTGTTTCTGGGACAGGTATCTGGAAGGCCAGAAGTCTTTCAATCAGCAAGTTGGCATTTAAGTGAGTCAAAATCCAATTCACAGAGTTCAGCTGTAGCCAAGAACTGGTCACAGCATCCAGGGTGGTTGGCTGGCCTTGTTCCTTCTTTCCATGCCGAGCACAGAGTTGTAACTCAATTAACATATTAATTAATTTCAATTGAATTAGCGATCTTGCTCTTCACCTCGTACTTAGAGATCTGAATAATGGGGCGGGGGGTGCTATTTAGCTGAAAATATAGCCTTTTGCCATAGTCACAACTAACCTACTAGTAGTCTTGCAGGGAAAACATTAAAAGCTGAAAAAATATGGAATCCATGCTCAGGGACTGAGAAAAAGCTGGAATTAAAAATAGTTTGGAAAAATGGGCTGGGTCTTCTTAAATAGCTCTGATGTTTCTCAGTTGGAAACCAACCAGTCTGAAGACAAGATGTCAGGGGTCCTTCAGTGCCACAGCTGGTGTGCCTGAGTTTCACTGGTCTCGGCCCTGATGCCCCTGGTCTTCACCAGTCTTTCTTTCCATTGCGGTCACCCCCAAGATGGAAGGCCATATCCGACAAAGGCTCCTTACTCCATTCCAACCTTCTGCTACATTCTCCACCATTTTTATAGGATATGGATTTCTCAAAGTTGGTAAAAGCTCTTTCTGATGATTCCCTTAATGATTTTTAGTATACAAACATTGAAATTTTCTTGAGATAATAAAATATTGGAAGTGGAATAATAATGGTGATGTTATTTTTTTCCACTAAGAAAGAAGATGAAAGGTAGGTAGAAGCATAGGATGTAGGCTGTTGGAGGACTCCAGAGATCATCTAGCCCTCTCATTTTACAGGTAGAGACCGAGGTCAGGAAAGGACTCATGACTTGCCAAAATTACATCTTTGACTCCAGTTCAATGGACAACTTAATAATTTTATGCACCATAATTATATCATAATAATTGTACAAACGTTATTTTAATAAATTTAAACACTATAATTAATCCTTGTTAAATGACATGATTTGCCTTATATGCTTTGACAAGGATAAAACTGAAAATTGTACTGTTTTACAAAGCGGCTTTCATCTGCCCAGGAATCAGACGCAACTAAATGGATCCTGGGCTCTTGGTTTTTCTCCATGTTCAAAGCAATAGGAAATGCCCTGCTGGTTGGAATAATAGAGTGTCTTATTTGTTTTATGAAAATAATTTCCTTAAGTAGCTTACTAGAAACCTTTTCAAACCTGACATATCGTCAGTATGAATAAACTATTTTGCTAAAAAAATAAATATTTAAATATGGGATTGATGGATCTCTACTTTTCACCGTGGTGGGGTTCTCAGGACTCTGAAAGAATACGATAAAGCTTTCTTCCCAAATTTGGAGATAAAATTTCATCTGACCTTTTTATAAAAGTTATAAAGTCCTTTAAAAGTTTTGATCAATCCCCCACATTCCCTGTCCTGTGAGGAAAGGAGGCAATCCAGAGAGGGACAAGTGGAGGTGACAGCCTTGGCGTGTGGGGAAGGAACAAAGGGCAGAACATGGAGCCAGGCTTGATCCCCTGCAGAGGAAGCAGGGTGGAGAGACAGGTAGGCCAGGAACCTTCAGATGAGGTCTGAACCTGAGTTCTCATCCCAGTCCCACCTGCTAACTTCGGTTGAACCCTCCAGGACCTCAGGCTCTGGTCATTCACACAAAAGGGTGGATTGGGTAAGCAAAACAGGAGCTACTCAGATTTCAGACACCTTGAAGGACCTACCTCCGGGCTCAGGTCAAACTCCTTGTTGAAGATGTCTCCCTGGCTTTATGGTCCTTATTTGTCAAATAGGGACCTATCCTAGATTTTCAAAAGCCTTCCTGTGTTCTATGGGGTTTTTCTTCTGAGTCTTTTTGATAATTCTATGGCTATTCATTGGCTGGAATTTCAAGGCCAGGGAAATGGCCACCTGGGCTCTAGGAGTTTAAGCCTTCATTTTTAGAGCAAAAAGAGAAGTTTGAACTTTCTGACCGAGCCTCTTTGACTTAAAGATCAGAAAGCCCCCCAAATTGCAAACCCAGTCTCATGAGGCCTAGTCCTGGATATATAGCATTGCTTTGCTGACCTCTGACCCCAGGAGACTTAGAGCGTTTTGTGGGTGAGCAGTTCCTTTAATAATCCTTATTGCTTATCCTTATTTCTTATTCCTATGATAATGTTCCTTCCACGTGAGCTTGAGGAAGTTGTTGCCCATCAACAGGGAACCCACTGACCAGGACATGGTATCATCAGAGTACTTGAGGTCATGCCAGAGCCCTGGGCACCACGGAGGGGGCGTGAGGGAGTGGATCTAAGAGGCTGGGCTTCTAAAGCTGATTTCTGTGCCAGTGTCCCTTGTCCATGGAGGAGGGAGGCCAGGTGGCCCCAAGGGACAATCAAAGGAAGCAGAGCTGATTATTAGACCATCTCATTGTTAAGCACGGATGAGATGGAAGACTCAATATTGTGAGGAGGTCAATTCTCTCCAAATTGATCTACAAATTCAAAGCAATCCAAATCAAACCCAAGCAGGGCTTGTTGCCTTTTTTTTTTTTAAAGTTAGCACAACAACTCTAGAATGTATTAGTGTTTGTTGAAGTCCACACACAATCACAGAAAATTTAAAGAAGAACAAAATAGAAGGACTTGAACTACCAGATATCAAAACTTACTATAAATTGCCAGGAGACAGCATGGAATTCTGACAGTCCTAGACAAGCCAATGGGACAGAAGAGAGTCCTGAAAGAGTTCGCAGGTATCCTTGATTTTTGATAAAACTCACGCTGTGGAAGAGTGGAGAAAGGATGGTCCTTTTAATAAGTGATACTGGATAAAATGTGTCCACATGGGAAAAAAATGAAATGTGATCCCTCTCTCTTGTGATCCTCCTGCCTCAGCCTCCAAAGTACAAAAATAAAACATCCCTTCTAGGTAAATTGAAGTGTTAGATAAAATGTAGAAGAAGCCACTGGTTTGAACGGATCTCCTGCACTAAGCTCCAACCAACAGAAACCAAACCAAACCAAATGGAGTTACTTGTGCTAAAGTTGCTTGTCACCAAATCAAACCCAAGTTGTTTTTCTGATCTTTTGAGAAACCAGAAAAGAGAGAGAATAGCCACATCTTCAAACAGGCAGTTTAGCCATCACATACAGAAGTCCCCTCTACTCTGACCCCTGTAACAAATGCACTCCAAATCAATGAATCGACAATGCTGACCCTTCCCATTTCTGCTCGCTGTTTCTGCCCTTTTCAGCCCTTCACAGCCTAGAAAGCCAAACTCACCTGCTTAGGTCATGGTCATATTTTTAGAAGAGATGCTGCCCTAATTCATGAATTGCAAATAAAAGCCAATTGAATTGTTCCACCAAATTTTTTGCAATTTACTCTTTTGACAAATTACAAAGCAAAACAATAAAACTTTTAGAAGATGACATGCCACATAGAGAGGTTTCTTAAACAGAATGTGAATGGTATCAATGCAAGAGGAAGAGGGGCCAGTTGGACTATGTTCCTGTAGGAACTTCTGTTCATCCAAAGACAACTGAGAAGAAAAGGCAAGAGGAAAGTCAGAGGGGCTTGTGCTTCATTTAAATAGATACAGGTGCCTTCAGCTCCGTAAGGAGAGGAGCCAGCTGCACCTACATATCCAGGTACCTGGTTCACTCAGAGGGTAAGTCCTTCCCTCCTGGGAATCAAACTGGTCACAATTCTATGACTCGACCTTTTCCTTCATTCGAACAGTAGTTTGGAAATAAAGAACCTCGTAGCAAAGTGATAGCAAAAACAGAGAATAAGACTTGAGTTACTTCAATTCTGTTATCCTATATGACTACCTGGAGTTTTTGTGTTTAAAATTTGAAATAATGAAACAGAGTTGAGATTGCAGGGTATAAATTTGCTTGCTCACTGCAAATTTTACGTCAGGCATTAACTACTTTTATTAAGTTTTAATAATATTTTAAAGCTTAAACTTAATATTATTATTATTTTTATTTTTATTATTATTATTTGCAATGCTGGGGATCCAACACAGAGGTGCTCTACCACTGAGCTACATCCCCAGTCCTTTTTATTTTATTTTGAGACAGGGTCTTACTAAGTTGTTGAGGCTGGTCTCGAACTTGTGATCCTCCTGCCCCAACCTCCCAAGTAGCTGGATTATAAGGGATGCTCCTGCGCCTGGCTGAAATTTATTTCTCTTAATTGTTAGTTTATTTTAAAATAAAAGGACAAACGAGGAAATTATTATTATTGATAATTATGTAGTTACAGCCAGGCACGGTGGCGCACATCTGTAATCCCAGCACTTGGGAGGCTGAGGCAGGAGGATTGCGAGTTCAAAGTCAGCCTCAGCTATTTAGCGAGGCCCTAAGCAACTCAGTGAGACCCTGTCGCTAAATAAAATACAAAATAGGGCTGGGGATGTGGCTCAGTGGTGGAGTGCCCCTGGGTTCAATCCCCAGTACCAAAAAAAAAAAATTATGTAGTTACTTTTCAAAATAATCTGGTCATGTAGAAGAAGTGTCATGATCCTCTCCAGGTATCAAAAGCTTTACAATCAAAAGACCTCTACTCAAAAAGTTACAAAATGTTATTCAGAGATAGTAAGAACCTAGAAAAGTTGAGAGAGATATTGGGTGGAGGGAATGGAAGACAATTATTATAAATCTATTTGTTCTCCTCAAATCAATTTATAAAGACAAATCAATATCTTCCCAATTTTTAAATGAAACATAAAAGAATATGAAAATAAATTTCACCACTTGAAGAATGTGTTTGCCAATGGTCACTATTAAAAGAGTAAAAAGATAAACAGAATCAGAGGAGTATTTGAAAACACATAATTGACAACTAACTCACATGCAGAATATAATACATCAAGAAACAAGAGGCTGAACAAAAGAATCCAAAAAGTCAGACACAAAATAATACATACAACATGATTTCGTTCATGTGAAGTTCAAAAACAGAGGCAAGCTTAAACTCCAGTTTCTTAGGTGTGTCATTGTAAGTGGTAAACCATAGCAAAAAGGACAAAAGCAGTTACTCTAAAAATAAGGAGAGGCCAGGTATGTGGGCAACACCTGTAATCTCAGTTATGTGGGGGGCTGAGGGAGGAGGCTAGCAAATTCAAGGCCAGCCTCAGGAACTTTGCAAGATACTGTCTCTTTTTTTTTTTGGTACTGGGGATTGAACCCAGGGTTGCTTAACCACTGAGCCACATCCCCAGACCTTTTCTATATTGTATTTTGAGACAGGGTTTTGCTAAGTTGATCAGGGCCTCACCAAGTTGCTGAGGCTGACTTTGAACCTGTGATCCTCCTGCCTCAGCCTTCCAAGCCACCAAAATTACTGATGTCTGGCACTACACCCGGCAAGATACTGTGCTAAAAGTAAAATTTTAAAAAGGCCTGGGGATGGAACTCAGCAGTAGAGTACCCCTGTATTCAATCCCCTGCAGTGAAAGAGAGAGAGAGAGAGAGAGAGAGAGAGCAGATGTCTTTTCCAGGGCTCAAGGTGGGGCTTTTGGGAGCTGGCAAAAGCTCCATTCCTGAACCTACATGGTGGTTTCATGGCTGGCTGCATTCGATTGTTTATTAAGCTGTACATTTGTATGCATGTCTCTGTTTTTGTGTTCTAGTTCACAATAAAAACATTTTTCTAATAGTAACAGAAAATGATAAAGGTATAAAGTGACGGGGCTTCCCTCTCAGGAAGTGAAAGGTTCTATCTTAGCCTCATTCATGAACCAACCAGGTCACAGAGACTCATGCTGGTGCCCTGTTGCAGGCCGTTTAGGTCACCTGCGGTTCTCCCTGGTAGACATCAGTAGCACCAGCGTGAAAGATTCTCACCCCTTCTCTGATGACATATTTTAGGTAAATCATCCATCATACGACAGTCTCTCACCCAGGGCCTGCCACGACCACACCCTCCAGAGCCATTTCAGGCCATGTCCTTGTTCTCTCCTCTCATTCCCAGCCCTGTGGGTTCTCCCTGCCCACCTTGGCCTTGTATGATGGTGCTTTCCTGCCCAGCCCTTTGGACAGGTGAGATTTTGAGCTGTCTACCTTATCTCTGTTCCTGGGACCTTTTTCTTATCACCATTTACCCCTGGGTCTTGCTGCAGCCCTCTAACTCGGATGGAATCGTTTACACCACCCACCCAAAGAGATATGCAGAGATTGTGGTTGAAATCTTGCAACGGCCAAGGTGCTTTAGATGCCTGGGTCCTGATGTGGCATACGGACCATGCATCTGATAGAAGTAGTCACGTCTCATGGGTCAGACATTCTGGTCTCAACTAGATGAACTTCAAACTATTAGCTCATAGAACTAAACAAAGCAAAGATCTTACTTGAGAGACGTCAGCTTGCTGGACTATTTTGGAGACCAATGCCCATTTCCAGCTCTTGAGGATATGAACAGTTTTTATTTAGTGAGCATCAAGTATATGCTTTAATGTTGTTATTTATGTTCAAGAAGAAACAGTATAAGCTAATACCTCACCTAAAAATATGCATGTATAATAGAAATTTACATAAATCATGTTAAATGCCTCATATCAGTTTTTAGTTTATCTTATTAGAAATGTTTGCATTTCCCTATCAATCAAAAAGAACACATTTTATTTTTCCACATCAAAATGTACTTCCCCTGCCTAAAGAGAATGACTTATTCCGGAACAGTGTTTTTAAAATCCTGAAATAGTTATTACTGATGTTTTTGTAAATGACAAATGACCCCAGTGCTCTGGACAGGGATAACTCATTGTGGGATGTTTTGTTTTAGTCCTCTTTTCAATGGACACAGGCTCTTTCTGTATAGAATCAGGGGGAAAAAATGAAAGAATCTTTCTCCCTGGAAAGCTAAATATTTTAGTCAGGCTTAAAAAGTATGTGTGTGAATCCACAGCCGCCGTAATGAGTGATAAAGGCCCCTCTCTGAGGACTTGGTGGAGCACGGTCATTTATCAACTCTATTATTTTTTTGTCATTACTTTAAAAAAAAATCCAGCCCATTGCCTTTTATGTTATTATGTGTGACTGTTTTTCCCCTTAAGATTTCTGGGCTGTTGCTAGACTAAAAAATAATGATGGAACTTTGCCTAAATTTTTCTGCTCCTGAATTTCAAATGGGACCTGGGTGGCCCTGCCTTCATCTCTCATGCTGCCTGCCCCTGGCCTTGTGTACCTGAGAGGAGGCTCTCCTCAGTTCTTTAGCCAGGCTGTTTATTTTGTTGGTCACTGATTTCACCAGTGAACAACCATTTCACCTTTCCTTCAACCACTGGAATTTCCACTGGAATGAAGACTAAAGTTTTGAATTGAATTTATATGGTGGTCCTAACATATCTTCCTCCTAAATCCCAGTCAATGATCCTTGGAGCTCTGAGGGGTGCTGTAACATACCTAGTAAGGGTGTGTTTCATGCCTTTTTTCTCTGATTTCACAACTATTTATTCTTGTGTTCCATTTTCCAAGAATTAGGCTAGGCCAAGGATACGACGTGGAAGAGACAGACATGGCCCCTTTCCTGGTTGGGGACAGCAGCTCATGTCAGTGGACTACTGAGCATCAGGAGGTTAGAGACTCAAAGAGGGCTTCCTGAGTATGGAGATTCCTTAAAAGATCAGGAGTGGAACCACCATATGACCCAGCTGTTTCACTCCTTGGTATTTATCCAAAAGATCTAAAATCAACTTGCTACAGTGATACATATACACCTGTGTTTTATAGCAGCACAATTCACAATAGCCAAGTTATGGAACCAACCTAGGTGCTCCTCAAAAGATGAACAGAGAATGTGATACACACAATGGAATACTACTTAGCCATAAAGAAGAATGGAATAATGTTATTTGCAGGTAAATGGGTGGAACTGGAGAACACCATGTTG
The DNA here is from genome assembly GCA_020662805.1 of Glaucomys volans. NCBI lineage: Eukaryota > Metazoa > Chordata > Mammalia > Rodentia > Sciuridae > Glaucomys > Glaucomys volans. The sequence continues at coordinate 218,514 of JAJEJO010000378.1, read as the reverse complement.
TGTGAAATAAGCCAGACTCAAAGTCAACGGCTGAATGGTTTTCCTCATATGAGGAAGCTAAAGAAAAAAAAAAGGAATAAAAAAGGGGATCTCACAAAAATAGAAGGGAGGTCAGTAGAGTTGAAGCAGGAGAACAAGGGGGAAGAACAAGGGGAGGGAAAGGGGAAGAACTGGGGAATGAAATTGACCAAATTATATGATGTGCATGTATACATATACCACAATGCATTCTAACTGTAATGCATCAATTTAAAACCACATAAATAAATAAAAGGAAGACCAATAGAGAAGAGGAAGGGGATCAGGGTGGAGGAGGGAGGAGGAGAAAACTGTTCAATGCACTTATGAACAAGCCAAACGAACCCTGCTATTATGTATAACTATAATGTGCTAAAAATTGAAATACAGTTTTAAAAAGAGGGCTTCCTGAAAAGGAGTGGTAGCTCATCAATGGAGATAAAACAGGCAAAAAGGAAATGACACCGACAAAGGGATTCGTCTATTCAAAGGCTCAGCAGCAAAGAGCGAGTGTTGGGCCCTTGGACTGGAGTGTGGGTGTCAAGGAGGTGTGCCGTGGGCAGCGAGCCAGGGTGAGGCTGGGCAAGTATGGGAGCCAGGAGCCAGATTCTGGAGGAGAGAATTGTAGGATTTTGTAAGCTGAGACAGAAATTGAGGTTCGACCATCTGGGTGATCAGAAGCCATTGGGATGGCTCTCTGGTGCTTTTCAGAGGAACAGAATCTTGAAGATGAGCCTCTAATGTACTCTTCCATTCCCATCTCACTGGAGTTCTCTGGGGCTGTATTAGTAAAGCTGCTTTTTTATTTTTTATTTTTCTATTTTATTTGTTCTAATTAGTTGTCCATGACAGTAGAATGCATTTATACATTTTGACAGTACATAAATAGAGTGTAACCTCTCATTTTTCTGATTATACATGTTGTAGGATCACATCGGTCATGCAGTCATACATGTACATGAGATGATAATGTCTGCTTCACTCTACTATCATTCCTTCCCCCATACCCCTTCCCCTCCCTTGAGGCCTCTCAGCTGTAGCACCCTCTGAGCTGATGAACAGCAGAAAGAACCAAGGGGAAGTGGCAGTTGGTCATGACTTTGGGACTAAATCTGTTTTGCTCATCAAGGGTGCTTCTCCTATGCACTCATGTTCAGAGCAAATTCAGAGGATGGAAACCAATGACCGGGCTGAGTCTGTGTGGGAAAGTTCAGTACATTGGTTCTTCCCGAAGCATCTCTAGTTGCTGAAAATAATATCAGCATTGCTCCATAGGGAAAGGATTGTCTATAAGGATTGTTTTCCCAGGGTTCTGAGAATGAATGGGGAAATGAAATGAACAACATGAAATAACCGGAAGATACTCCTGTGTCTGTTTTCCAGTGTAGAATGAATGAACCTGTATGGAGATGCATACACTGCGAACTATGGAAACTACTCCGGGGAAGATGTTTTCTGCTTGGAAATGTACCGAACACATAAGATTAGAATCAAATTTAATGAGTACCTGAGTGTTTCAATGCGCGGCTGCCTCTTCTCTCTGAGCTCCAAAGAGCCACTTCTTGGAGACAAATTCTCCTCCTTGAATTGCTTGCCAGCAGCCTGGCACCCATTGCTTGTTCTAGTAACCTCACCTGGCATGGTCTATCCGGGATGTTTTCCCACCCAGGGAGAACAGGCAGACATTTCTTCCTGAAGCTGACATTTTCATCAGTAAAGAAAGCCTGGGGACTCGGGTAATAGCTGATCATAGGCATCCTGGATGCCCAGCATGGCTCTCCCTCAGTTCTTCTCTAATTAGGTGATCATAGACATGTCTCCTGACGTGTCTGCAAGAGGCTGAAGGTACTTGGCAATGAACCCATCAGTCATGCAGAGAGAGCACAAACGGGCTGGGTCAAAGAGAAACCTCACCTCTGCTTCACATGGCTTCTCTGGAAATTGGTCCACAAACTTAAAAAGGAGAATAGGAAACCTCAAAAATACACCGTACATAGGAAACTTGCCGTATTTTACTCTAAGTTAAGAAGACCTGAAATTTGGGTTACTTGATAGTAATAACAATAAAGGCAAGTTTTGCATGAACCTAGAAATAACAATGAGAGCTATGAATAGTAAATTTGCTATAAACCCATAGTATTTTGGTGCGCTAGAGTAAGTTGTTATTTAAAGGAATTCTAGCATGGGTATTTTTGTCATAAGAGAAGCTCTCTCTCAGGTTTCTCTGCATTCTAAATTGTTTTACAATTTGGATTTTTCTGGAAGTCGTGTGCGCGGAGCATGCTGTTGGATGAGAGATGCTGTTATGCTTTGGCTGTGGTCCTTGCCCTTGCCTATCTCTCCCAGGTTACTTAAGCTGTCACAATGTAACCTAATGAATACAACCCAGGGAATTGTTTTGTACTTGGCTGTAACTCTACGGAGCTCCATTCCACAGTGGTTCCTTCTGCAGGTGAGGCATACATTGGAAGCCATCAGAGCACTCCAGGGCTGCCAGAAGTGGAAAGCGGCGAGGTCCCTCTGCCAGCAGGCATGGATCATTGCCCCTTTCTTCCCTGTGTCCTGTTCAACATGGGAATTCAGGTGTCTATTTCAAGGCTCCAGGTTTGGGCTTCTAGGAATGTTTCTGCCCTGGGACTCTCCTGGGGAGTGTGGATTCTTTGACTCTCAAGCACACATCCTAGAATGAGCTTAATTCTTCAGAAATCCAAGGACAGAGCAAACCAGAGACCTGTACAACTTGAGCTTCCCAAAGTGAGTAAGTACTGATGATGCACACAAGCCTGGTGCTGGGCTAAGCCTGCAACCCAGATGGCCTCCCTTAGTCCACCGAGCATCACTGTTACAGGCAGGTAAACTGAGGGCCCAGGGTGTTAAATTCCTCGCCCATAGTCACAGCTAGCATGTGGCAATGTCGGGATTTTAGCCTAGAGGATCTGGCTGCAGAGTCAGTGCTCCAAAATGACTTTCCTGGAGCTGTGATTTCCTATGGGATCCTTTTTCCAACTTTCTTTGACCTTGTCATGAAAGGAACCCACACACCTCAGCTTGCTGATCTTGTATCTCCTGGGGTCCGTGTAGAATGCACGGCAAGGGAATGGTGAGGGCGGCTGCTCATGTGTTGGCCCGTGTGTGACCCTGATTTTAGACAATGTACTTATCCTGACCCAGTCCTCACTTCCATCTGTCCTGAAGCAACAAGATGAAGGGAGAAAGTTCCCCTGATCCCTGTCACCACTGTTGAGCTCCACAGAACACCCATGTTGGATTCTCAATCTCCAAATCAAACTTTAGAAAGGGCACTGAGATCCAAATGCAGATGCATCTTCCAATTCCATTTTGAGATCCAACAGAACAGAATGAGAGTACGATAATCCCCAAACCTGAAATTTATCCTTAATTTCGATGACCTCAGTATCATTCTGTCAAGTACATGGCAATGCAGGGTTGCATATAAACAAAATCCATGTGAAAATACACAGCAAATAGTCTCAGAATGCCTGGTATATGTCAATCACTAGGGATGTGAATATGGATGGGATATTGACTCTCACAATGTGGCAGAGAAAATAGCAACTATATAACTAACACTAGCAATAAGTATTTACTAAGCTTGCAAACATTTTTCTCAATTCTACATCTCTCTTTTTTTTTTTTCTTTGCCCTCTACCACCACCTTCCCCAATATGGCACCCCTCACTTTTACCTACCCTGTATCTTTGGGGTGACCACTATCTTTTCTGGGCCACCCAATGCGACTTCCTATGAAGACCTCAATTTTTCCATAGTAGTGCATTTACTAACCTGTCCTACCTTATCTCTCACAATAAAACTTAATCTTTATGTTTTCTGCTTCCTTGAAATAATGGATGGTCTCACCCAAAGAAGTTAGTTACTAATAAAGGTTTAACAATTATTTATGTTAACAACAACCTATAATACAGTATCTTGACGTCTCGGGGCAAGACTTTGGGCAACGGCCAGCAGAGAGGAGGCATATTGAGAGGCATGAACACACTGGTAAGAAAATAAAATTTGTAAAATTGTTTCTGGGCTTTTTAGCATTGGATTTTCAAATCATGCCACAGTTTACAATTCAAGATTCCCATCATTTATCTGGGCCTTCTGGAGCCTTCTCTGATCTGTATGTAGTGTTAGTGAAATTTATTTTCTCCCATCAAGACTGATGTTGTTAGACAAAGGCATCAACAGTGTAAATTTGCATTTTAAATTTAGAATGATTTATTTTCAATGAAAAGGGTCTATTGCTGTTGCAGCTATTCTGACTGTGACTAGAAAACTGCAGATTGATATTGAGAGACGCTTAGAAATGTGAGCTTCCCCATAAAGGGAAAAATTGGCACATTTGACATCATGATTTAAAATCTCTGTATGACAAAATACATAAACAAAATTATATGAAGATCGATAGGAAGAAAATGCCCACTACATACATCATCAAAGGGGCGAGAGGCTCCTAACGCTCAGTAAGTGAAAGGCAGACTTCCTGACGTATAGGGAGAAAATGTGAAGAACACTGGGAAGAAAAACACACACAATTCCAAAGAGCATGAGACTCCATACATCAGGAAACTGAAGGAGCTTCATTTCATGACCTCCATTTTCCAGACATCTTCGAAATTCTTTATAATGAAGTTTTCTTTCTCTTTTTTCCAAAGGTGCTCATCTGAAGCTTTGTGTTAATGGTAAGTTCTTTCCCTGTTGGTTCCTGACGTGTTCTTTCATTCCTCCTTTGAGCCTTCAAGTCATCTTGAGGACTTACAGTCTCCTGCAGCTTGGTTCTGAACAGCAGAGGACATTCCATCCATCTAGAGGCCACTTCGGACAACAGGGACCCTCTGAAGTCCTCGAGATTGCTGAAGTCTAAAGCATTTCTTTTTATTACATCACCATCTGTGTCGAGCATTTTGTTTTTTGGTTTTATTGTGGTGCCAGGATTGAACACAGGGCCTCACACGTGCTAGGCTAGCGTTCTACCACTGACCTGCATCCCCAGCCCTGGATCCAGCACTGGAAGTAATGGTTAGTAACTCGGTAGGATGGAAAGCCCAGTTGCTCACTGATTACTTACACACAGTTACACAATGTGGTGTCAGGGAAGGTGAACAAGCATTTGTGGTTAAAAAAAATAATAATAATACACAAGATCAGCATCAATTCCTAAGTTCTGATGTTCCCACTAGAGCAAATGAATTTAAAAGCTTATTATAGATTTCTTTCTTTTGTTTCCTATATCTCACAGCTTTGTCGTGCATTTCATTTCAGATAAGTGAGCTGTCGATTTAGTTCTCTTTAAAGTAACATGTAAATTTCAACATCCTACATGGAAATAGAATAGAAATAGAATAAAGTATTTACATAGTTTTTTTTTTTAGATTGTCAATCATTTTATTTAGGAAGGTCACCTTGAAAACATTCTCCTTTGGAGAATATAAAGTCAACGTAAACAAAATTCTGTCCTTTTGTCACCACTAATAGATGCAGGAGGAGAAATGCTATGCTTTCTAATTTGTTACTGAACAGAATATCTTTCATGACATGGAATTAGACACATTACCATTCTCTTCTATTGGTGACATCTGTAAATCTCAATGATTTACTTTAGGGTATGTTTCCTAGGATAAGAAAATCTAAGAATAATTAACATTAAGTAGCCATTTACATAGGATTTTTTTTAAAGTGCATGAGAAGCAGCTTAGCTTAACAGGTCTGAGACATGAGCTTTCTGCCTGTCAAATTAGCAAGATTAGAAAGCATTGGTATTATTGCTGATGGAACTTCCAATTAGTACAACCACTCTGGAAATCTGTGTGGAGATTCCTCAAAAACTTGGGAATGGAACCATCATTTGACCCAGCTATCCCACTCCTCAGTATATATCAAGAAGATCTAAAATCAGCATGCTATAGCTATATAGCCACTTCAATGTTCATAGCAGCACAATTCACAATAGCCAAATTATGGAATCAGCCTAGATGCCATCAATAGATGAACAGATCAAGAAAATAAGGCATATATACAGAGTGGACTTTTACTCATCCATAAATAAGAATGAAATTATGGCATTTACTGGTAAATGGATGGGACTGGAGAGCATCATTGCTAAGTGAAATAAGCCAGACTCAGAAAATCAAGAGTTGAATGTTTTCTCTCATATGTGGAAACTAGAGCAAAATAAGGGAGAGAGAGTGGTGGAGGAGGTGATCAAATATCATAAAGATGAGGGAAGATCAGTGGAGCAGAAGGAGAATGAGAGGAGGCAGGGGGGCAAAGGAGGAGAAGGGAAAGAATTTCACAAAATCACATATATAAATATACAGGGAATTTCACCTTTAAAATAAATGAGTGAAAGGAAGATCAATAAAATTGAGGAAGGAGAATAAGGGGAGGGACTTAAGGAGGGAAAGCAGGGGATAGGGATTGAAATCAAACTCCATGCATGAATGATTTTGTCAAAATGAACCCAATTATGAGGTATAACTATAATGTCCTAATAAAAATATATTCAAATAGAGAAAAGGTTGGTATTTAGTGTTAATGTGGGCAAACCGCCCTGCCAGTGGAGGGAATGTGAACTGACCTCCCTCCAATGGAGAACAACTCAGCCACGTTTATCGGAAACAGAAGTGTCTTTTTGACTCAGCCCATCTTCCAAAGATTCATCTGGTTGAAATATGAAAAGTAGAAAAACACATATATTTAAAAATCTGAATTGTAACATTGGAATAATGACGACCTGGGAATTTAGTCAACGTGGCCCAGTGGAGGAGCAGATTGACACACAGAGAAACAGCCACACCACAGGAGTGAGGGTGCAGTCACATGGGAGGACATTACCTTCTTTATTTTTCAAGGTTCCAGGACAATATGCACACTATTGACTCCTTTTTTAATAGAACAGCAAACACCATAAATACATATGTGAGTGTAAGTGTAGGTGTCTGTTCACAGGAAAATATCTGGATAGTTCCAATTGTTAGCAGTGACCTTTAGGGAGGAGCTTGGGGTCTGAGCAAAAGAATATGTTCATTTTTATTTTGTTAATTTCTAAGTTGTATTTTCAAAGGTTACTTTCATTACTAACATATTAAAAAGAAGAAAAGATTGTAATTTCCTTATTAAGTAATATCCCAAATTACCCTGATTCCATTAGAAAGTTTTTATGGTCTAGAAGAATTGGTAGTTCTCTTCAAATGCTCCTGTTCATAATGCACATTTACTCCTATTTCTCACTGAGTATTGAAAAGTTTGGAAAGAGCATCTCACTGAACTTCAGATGTGTGAGCTGTGGTCCCTGTCTTCTCATGCCCTCGCTGTCTGTTTATAGACCATTGTTTCACTTCTTCATATAAAAAAATAAAATAAAATAAAACAGGAAGTTGGCAAGATGGGTGGTTTTCTATCCCTGTTCCTTGCATATGCAAAAACTCCCATCCACAACCACAACCCACCTCCACCCTGCTTCTCAGCCAGGGCAGTTCTGTTTGTTTTATTTCATTTTACATATTTATGTCAGATTGCATTTGATTTCTGGAACAAATATAATTTGAAAACACCCTCAAAGAGATTTATTTCAAGGCTCGTTCCAGAACCAAAGCTTTCTGAGTCTATGAAATCCAGGCCCTAGCTGGGGGATGTGGATTTTTCCATGAACCCTTACACTGCTCCCACTAGGAAGTCGCCAGTTTTCTTCCTTTGGGGCCAGAGGCGTAGATCTTTATTTTTTCTGAAACATGAAGTTGGACTGTCTAGGCTCCAATGGAGATGAATGGAAAGGAATTAAGTGCATGTGTCAGAAAACTGCTGGGGAAAGAGGAATTCTTGATCTTCCCGTTCTTTAAATGTCCAGTAGACCCCTTGGCATCTCTCCTGGATTGATGGTTTTGCTTTTGCTTATGAACATGCTCTGTTCAGAAATAATAGTTGGCAGCATGCCCCTAGAATACATTCATTAGGGAGTTGTAATTCATGCCATGCAAGGAAAGGTCAGCCGAGAAAACGGCACCAGATCTTAATCAACTGCTGAGTAGGGAGAGGGGTCAGGCTCTGAGCTCCACTCTCAGTGCCAATAAAATGGAGTGCTTGTGTTCAGAATCAATGCCATTCATCCCAGCAAGTTGGACGCATTTTATGGGATGTAACCTAACAATTGGTGATCTTTTCTTTGACTTAAGTGAAAAAACAAAGCACTTCTGGATAGTCCTAAATGAAAGTAGCTACCAGCAGAGCTAAACCAGATGCTATGATCCTGCTTCCAGCCATCCCATCCCTTCAAGACACAGTATTAGAGATGCTGATAAATTCCATTCTGTGCCTTCACTGACTGTATCAGGAGGCAAATGCCCATGAGACCATTTGCCAAAGTAAAAGGTGGGACTGCAGACACACAGCCTCCCTGGCCCCCTTCCAATTCACAGCGAAAGTGGCCACATTGGAAGTGAAACCCAGAGACAGATCATTTATTCTGTCATTCTTTTTTTTCCATACGTCTTCATATCATATTCAAAAATCACAGACTAAACCTATTCGACTCCAACTCTCTGCATTCCCCAGTTGCCCTGGACACCTCTCTACCAGCTACACGTCACTGAAATGAGTTCTCATCCTGTGGATTTGTGTTATTAACGAGAGGGCTCTGTCTCTCACTTCTCTCACATCCCCTCTGAAACCCAAGCAAAATGCAAACACACGAGACTCCATGTGGCAGATATGTTTTACCATTAAAGAGCCAAAAATCAGTGTAGAAATCATTTGAAACATGTTAAATTGCCAAATAAGTGTATTAATTTAGCAGGGCACCCAGGTTAGATGCTTTAAAGAATGAGCTGCAAAGAAGGAGATGAGTAGGCTGGGGACGTGGCTCTGTGTAGAGTGCTTGCCTGACGTGCCCCAGGTCCTGGGTTTGATCCCCAGCACTATAGAATTTAAAAAGTCAAAGAAAGGGAAGAGTGGATAAATGAGGAACTGTTTCTTTGATTAAAATGAAAATGAATTTGGATCATCAAAGGGCTGTCAAATAATTTTAGGTGTCTCCTCTGAGTCAAGTTTCGTGCGGAAACCAGCTACCTCAAACCTCAGTGGCTTAAAACCCGGCCATTGATTTAGTCCAACTGTAGATCCATCTGTACATGAGTGGTTTCGATTGGGTTCAGCTGGTGGCTCTTCTCCTTCCTGTGTGGCCCACTCCTGTCTCTGGAGGTGTGTTGGCTGTCGGCTGACTGCAGGGCGTTGGGAGTTAACTGGGTTGTGTGGTTCTCCTCCTCCAGCAGGCTAGCCTGAGCGTGTTTCATGGTAGTGTCAGAAGGCAAGAGCCAGAACAAGTCCCGATGCAGGTGCCTTCCAAGTCTGTTTACACTACATGTGCCAACAGCCTCCTGGCCATGGTGAGTTACAAGGCTGAACTCCAGGGCAGCGTGGGAGGCACTTCAAAGTACACTAAAGAATATGGGTGTGTGAAGAAATAAAGAATTAGGGCCACGGATGCCGAATCCCCACAGCCTCTGTGCTAATTTATTTGAAGCCACCTCATTTAACTTCACATTAACTCTAAGAACTTATTACTAGTGTCCCCATTCAATACCTGTGACTAGTAAGGGTAAGAGCAGTCCAACCAGGTGGTGACTAATGAGCCATTACTTCTTCTCCTCTCCTTTTTTTAAAAAAAAAAATTTATTTGTTCTAATTAGTTGCACATGACAGCAGAATGCATTTATACATTTTGATAAATCATACATAAATGGAGTGTAATCTCTCATTTTTCTGATTGTACATGTTGTAGGATCACATCGGTCATGCAGTCATACAGGTACATGAAGAAATAATGTGTTTCACTCTACTATCCTTCCTACCCACATACCCCTCCCCTCCCTTCACTCCCCTCTACCTAATCTAAAGTAACTCTATTCTTCCCTAGCCCCCGCCCCCTTATTGTGAATTAGCATCCACATATCAGAGAAAACATTCAGCCTTTGGTTTTTTGGGTTTGGCTTAGCATGATATTCTCCAGTTTTATCCACTGACCTGCAAAATGCCATAATTCATTCTTCTTTAAAGCTCTGTATATATCACATTTTCTTTATCCATTCATCTGTTGAAGAACACCTAGGTTGGTTCCATAGTTAAACTATTTTGAATTGAGCTTCAATAAACATTGTTGTGACTTCATCACTGTAGTTTGCTGATTTTAAGTCCTTTGGGTGTAAATCAAGGAGTGGGATAGCTGGGTCAAATGGTGGTTCCATTCCAAGTTTTCTGAGGAATCTCCACACTGCTTTCCATAATGGTTGAACCAATTTGCAGTCCCACCACAATGTATGAGTGTGCTTTTTCCCCCACATCCTTGCCAACATTTTTTGTTGCTTGTATTCTTAATAATTGCTATTCTGACTGGAGTGAGATGAAATCTTAGAGTAGTTTTTAAAATTTTTTTATTTGTTCTAATTTGTTCTACATGACAATAGAATGCATTTATACATTTTGATAGATCATAGATAAATCCTTTTGATTTGCAGTTCTCTAATTGCTAGAGATGTTGAACATTTTTTCATATATTTGTTGATGTGGTCTCCTGTCCCCATATTTTAGAGTTTTTAAACCTTGATTATTTACAGAAAAATAAGGAAAATTACAGGACAGAGAGAGGCTTTCAAATGACAGGTGGTCAGGAAAAAGAGAAGAGTCAAGTTAGGAACCAAAGAAACTGGTCTCCTTGTTTACTTAACACAGGTCCTGATTCCTTTTGGAGAAGAGTGAATCGACTTATAAGTAAAAGACAAAAGAAAAGGAAGAAAGGGAAAAACTAAAGGAGAAAGAAAGAAAAACAAATTCTATTGAGTTAATCTACACAAATCATGGATGCCAGATGGATTTGGGGTGGTAGTGAAAACAGCCAAGATGTTCCTAAAATACAAAAGGAAAAAAAAAAAAAAGAATACCCGGGGCATTCTGAAAAGTCCTAGTATTGGAAAGCCATTTGTCTTCCAGATAGTGCCATTCGTCATAAAGCTACAATAATTAAAATAAAGCAGTACTGTCACATGGAGAGACAGATCAACAGAGAGGACGAGAGAGTACAGAAGTAGGCCCAAATGCACACAAGAATTTAGAATGTGATAGAGGTCACCCGTCGAATCAGTAAGAAAATGATGGATTCTTTAAAAAATGATGCTGAGATGACTCAAGAGTCGTCTGAAAATTTTATTCTATTTCTACCACAGCTTACACTTGAAACATTCTAGATCTGTCAAAGAAGTAATAGTGAAATAGAACAATAAAGTCATGAGAATGAAACAAGAGAATGTATTTTAAAATGTAATCTCTAAATGGGGGAAGATACTAGGTTTGACACAAAAGCCATGTGTCCCTGGGAACCAGCTGAGACACTGATTATCAAGTGGAGGGCCAGGGAGCCCTGTTATTCATCCAGGACTCCTGCTACTTCCGGCTCCTCCTGGGGCACTAACTTCCAGCTGTCTTTTGTGGGCAGTCTCCACAACGGGCCAAGGGGACATGAGAGGGCACCAGTGACTTCTGATAAACATGGGAAGCAAAAACTGTGCTGGTCATCAGGTGAAATAGTGAGAGATGACCTTCCGACTTCCACCCCCTGGTCCTATACTCGTGAAGTCTGGATATGGGGGAACAACACCATACCGTGGTCACGCGTTCAAAGTCCAAGTAACATCTTGTGAAGCAGCCCTCTAAATTGCAGAAGCTGTAGTCTGTCAGCTTCCACTGTATTTGCATCTTCCAAAGGCCATTCTTCCTTTTTTTAGGTGAGCTTTCCTGGGTGATGGGATCCATGGTGGGATCAATGAATCTCATGTGTATCAGCTGATTACCTCTCTTTTTTCTGCAGTAAAATGTACTCCTTGTTTGAAAGTGATATACTACCACCTGTGGGTTTCTTGGGTCAGGAGGACCAGATGGAAGAGCTGCTTCCATTTCAACTTAACCCATGGACAAAGCCTCTTTTGGCTTTGATCTGCACTCATGACCGGCTGATTTAAGGGTTGCTTGACAGCAGGCTGGAGCACGGTGCTTCTTTCTTAAAGGTAGAGAGAACAAAGAGGTGCAAATTGACTTTGACTTGGAGGAACTGTCTTGAATATCTCAGATGACCAAGCCCGATCTTCTGAATTTTCATAAGAACTATCACCCATCCCCCAGCATGTACATATTTCACTAAGATGTCTGAATTGTTTGCTAGTCTTGCTCAATCAGCATGGTCTACTCAATACAAGGGGACAGAGTTGTGTCTATGGGATGGTGGAGTGATCAGATCCCCATAGACTGGATTAAGGGAGCCAGCAGGATGCTGGTGAAGATGTATTGCTGCTGGATGAAACTGTGTTGAGTGGCATCTGCTTACTGGTATTAAAAAAAAGTGTTTGCCAGATTCTCATCTGCTTATCAGACTCCAGGGATTGTGTTGATTTGCTCCATAAAAACAGATCACAACTGTAACAGCATCTGCAATTAAAGCTGCCACCAAGTTAAGTTTCCTAAAATCCAACCATGCTCCCCATCTTCCCCCACACTTGAACAGGCCATAGCCAGGGTAAATAGGGATATGAGTGGAGTCAATTCCAACACACTCTCTGGATCCTTTCTGTTGGAATCTATTCTGCAATCGCTTCCAGGATATGGTATTATTTGGGTTCACAATTTGGAGGGGAGGCCCCAGGGAGCCATAGTATTCCTCATTCCATGACTCAGAGGACAAATGTGAATGTTATGCACTCAGGAAATTGTTGAAATTTGCCAAATTATGCATTCTGGGAAATGGGGAAATAAACTCAAGGAGTACACATGAAGCTCATTGTGCTCATTGTAAGACAAACTCCAGTCAGAATTTCTTGTCAGATCCCAAGATTCCCAGTCTGACTATAGACTTGTCCCAGGGTCCCATGGAATTCTAGATCCAAAGATGTTTGTGATATCCCCACAAGATTGCTTCTGACCAAGGAACTCCTTTCACTCCAAGAATAGAAGTAATGAGTTCACATGCATGGAATTCAACTCAAAGAGGGTGTCCAGAGCTGCCCCAAGTCTGGTGTTCCTCTTTTCCAGGGACATAGGATCCTGTAAATGGCTACAGAACTTGTTAGGGAAGGCTAAGAAAATTTAGAGTATACACATGTATGGAACTGAATCCTCATAATGAACAGTTCCTGTACCTCAAGTTGCATCAGTTAAATGCATCAACCTTAATAGGTTGCCCATCTATTTCAGAGCTACAGATGCATGATCTATGATTCATCTCAGAAGACTGCTAAAGGGTAAACCATTCTGCTCACTGCTCTGGCACTACTGCCTTCACCAGTGGCCATATCCCTCTTGTCTCTGGTGATCAACTTGAGGTCTCAACATCCCCACTGACATCAAGGATCCTATACCAATGGCAGCATCTCTCACCTTTATCCCTGGCCTCCTTGTCAGAGCCAACTTCATAGCTAGAACACTAGCTGCAAGGGAGTCTGGGAAATGGCATTAACAGCCTCTGGCTCCTGTGATCCCAGAAGACACTAGAAAGAGGTGAGAGTTCAACAGAACGGTCCCTCCCAATGAGAGAGAGACATTTTCTGTGAATTTGCTAAAAAGACCGAGCTTATGCTAATGATAGGGTAGATCAGGAATGTGTGAGGGTGAACAAATAAACTGATTCTGGAGGGATATAGGAAGTGTCCTTTTGTAAAAATAGCCCACTGATCTCCCCCAAGAAGGGTATAAGAAGACACACATGAACCCAAATAGCAGAGACCTTCCATATACGAACTTCCGCAGCCAATAAAACTCATATTTGAAAAGAATATTTAATGTCATGAGAAAATGTCAATTACATCCCCAGGTGAAAAAGGGAGTATACAAGACCACATATCCAGTTTCAATGTGCGTAGGTATGCATACACACACACACACACACACACACACACACACACAATGGTACACACACATATATTAGAAAGATGCATCTCAAATTCTTAGAAAGGTAGTACAAATGATACTTTTCCTTTGTATTCCCTTTTTTCTAAATTTTTTGCATAATTTTAGAAGTTAATATTATTTTAATAAAAATGTTATAAAAACAAAAAATGAAATTGCTAATGAATATGTTCTAAAATATAAAAACCACTACCATCCTTATTATTCTGCAATTGTAGAATTTATATATAAGAGGGTAAAGAGGGAAACACTTTAAGAATTAGGCTGGAATTAGAAGGAAAAAAAAACATGTGTTACCTAAACCCTTGGTGTGGATTCCATTTAAGAATTCTGGAAGTAAAAGCTAGGTTTAGGCATCAAGTTCACTGACTTTTCACATTTGATTTTAGGAAGAAAGAGAACCCGCCCCCCCATTGTTTTTAAATGAAAATATAGATGAACCTCTGACACCTAAAACAAAGTAAAGTTGCTTCATTCTAGAAAACTCTCCAGCAGGATTCCAGAATTCTGGAAATCTATTTGAAATCCAGTGACCTTGTCCAATTCATTGTTTTCTAGAGGAGCAAATAGCTCTCCAGAGAGAAGGGGCTCATCCTCCTCCCCTGAAATGGTAGGTAAGAGAAAACCCCATGATAGCATGGGGGTCCAGGGCCAGGTGACTCTTATCACCATTGCAAGGCATGAAGTCAAAAGTAGAGAATAAAATCATGTCCCAAAGAACTGTGAAACCTGTACACCTGTGTAACCACGTACACTTCCTGCTCCCATGCTCTCCCAACGAAACTGGCCTTATGGAGGTCCTCAGCAAACTCATTGCCAATCCGATGGATAATTCCATCCATTTTCCTACTTGATCTTGCTTTTGCTCTTTCCTTGGACCACTGTACAATTTCTCAGGACTGTAGCCCCCTCTCTCATTTCATCCAGCTATGGTGATCTTAAGGATCGCCTGGGAAGCAGGACTAGACTGATGTTGGCATGGAGGAGCATTGCGTGGAGAAGGTTCTTGAATCACAATTTGAAAACCACTGGACAATGTGGTAATGATCCCCAGAAAAAGCCCCCAGCCTAGATCTTTCTTCTGGGCTCAAGATTTAAAATTTGAACTGCCTGAGAAATCTGGATGAATCCTGTCACTTTCAACGCGTTGTACTCTCACCGCCCCACCAGCCTGCTGCATCTCTTCCTCCATACCCACTGTGGTCCTGCCACTTCCTGGGATGCGTTGCAAAGCAAGGTCAGGTCCTTTATAATTGTGAGCCTCACCTTCCCACTCCCATTGCTGGTCTCCACCATCTCCTTTCTCTCTTGTTCATTTCTAATGTCTTCATCTTGCCCAGAGATAGGAAAGCCACTGACTATATAATGGTCTGTCTTTCTGGAATCTGAGTCCAGTCATTGTAATGGCTGCTACCTGCTTCAATGGAGGGAAGGAGGAAACAGAGAAATGGATGTATGAGTATTCCCATGCCCGTCTGATTTCTCCAAAACATTATTCTTCCAAGGTGGCCAGGCAGTCAGCGTTTATGGAAGCTTGAGGATTAGCTGAGGAACAGGGACGAAGATCAATAAGCGGAGACACTACACAACAGACAGCCTAAAGCTTGTTCTTTAAAACCTTTGGGTCCATTTCCTCCCGATGTCCCCACCTGTTCAGGCTCCAACCTCCTACCACACGGCTTTGGACCCTCTTCCCTTGAGTCTTCTTCCTTTCCTGCACATTCCCTCACTGGGATCACCTCCACTTCCTGGCATTGCTTCCACAAAGCAGCTGAGCTCCCCCTTCATCTCACTCTGAGCCCAACCAGACCACACCTAGCGATCAGCCACCCCAGTGACAATGGACCAGTGGGTTCTCAGATAGAGATGTTTTGCCTTCAAGAAAAACATTTCTGCTGCCAGCTCTTGTACTATTTTTTCCTCTTTCTGTGGCAAATCATTTGTTGGCTCTTCTGAAATAGTTTTAATATTAGCTACCATCTGACCACAATGAGGTTTTGCATTCCCTTGCTCTTGTGTCTGAACAAAGCAGTTACAGTAAGGTGCTAAGGAGGCCAGTGTCCATTCAGTCCCCCTGAGGTCTGGTTAGCTAATCCTCCTCCCTCCAGCTAGCTCTCTGGCCAGAGCATGTCTTTTGCAAAGAGGACCAGTGTGCAGGGAGGTGGGGGAGGTTTTCTCAATATTCTTGAAATATCCAGAAAATTGGAATCCTTGTGGGATCCATGCTTCACTGAGTTCCAGTTAGTGGATTATATGATAACATCAGTGGCCCTGGTGCCCCAGGGCTTCCTGAGCATGATTGGGTTGGTTTCTTGTAAAATCTAATCTTAGACAAGAAGCTGTGCATATGCTAAACAATAATTAGCCCCTTCCAGTTTCTACTGATGGTAACCTTGAAGCAATTATAGCTTTGCTTTTTAAATTCAGAATCTGAAAACCTATATATACATAAGTGAGTAGGTTGATGGCAGAACTTAGCCCTTGCTTCCACTGGGAAAAGATCAGATGGGCATGCTTATTTTCAAAGAAGAAAGTCATTCAAAAAGTCACTCAACAACAATCACTTATGAGTAGAGACACGAACCTGAGGGTCAAGTGGCTATTTTAATATGGAAATAATTCAGAGAAAATTTATTGATGCAATTTATGGAAATATTTTAAAGAGATTTAAAAACCTTAGAAACATGTTTTTATGCCAGACATGGTGGTGCACATCTGTAATCCCAGCAGCTCAGGAGGCTGAGGCAGGAGGATTGCGAGTTCAAAGCCAGTCTCAGCAACAGCAAGGCCCTAAGCAACTCAGCAAGGCCCTGTTTCCAAATAAAATACAAAATAGGACCAGGGATGTGGCTCAGTGACCGAGTGCCCCTGAGTTCAATCTCCAGTATATGAAAAAGAAACAAGTTTTGTAATCAGGTACAAAAACTAGCAACTTGATGTTTTTTAAAAATATCCATCAATACATCTGATAATAATTAGATAATGTCCATTGTTTTTGATCTAACAGTGTTAATTCAGTATTAAATTCAGTTTTGTGGGTGATGATGAGAGAAGATAGGGCCCGTGTGTTTCTGTAAGGACTTAAAATCACCTGGGTGATCGTGAGCAGCTTGCTGTCTAACAGGGGCCCTGGTTCCAACTTCTATTAAACAAGGGAAGTAGTATTTCTTGATCCACTCATCCCTACTGCTCTATGACCCTTCCACCAAATGGAAAATAATTTTTAGTGGGACTTGTATCACAGCCTGTTACCATGACCATCACACACCAGGCTAGGTCTCAGCATCATCCTTACATGGCAAATTCAAAACTGTTCCCCATTTCTACTAAGCTTTAGGCAGTGGTCTTTATTTATTTATTTATTTACTTATTTATTTGCACAGGGGAAGGGATCATATATCCTCTTGAGAAGCTGATGCTCTGGATCTTCTCCTCAGGGTGGGAGAGAGATGAATCTATGTATAAAAACCCAACATAATACATACAATTTTAGAAGATCCATTGAACTTCTGAACCCTGTAAATGGGTTTTGTGAAAGACCATAGACCCACTTTTTTTTTTCATACTGCGTTTTGATTCATTGTACACAAATGGGGTACAACTCTTCATTTCTATGGTTGTGCATAATGTAGATTCATACCATTCGTGTAATCATACATGTACACAGGGTAATGATGTCTGTCTCATTCCACCATTTTTCATATCCCGCCACCTCCTCCCTCTCATTTCCCTCTACGTAATCTAAACTTCCTCCATTCTTCTCTCACCCCTGACCCCCTCAACCCGATTTTATACCATCATCCACTTATCAGGAAAAACATTCAGCCTTTGGTTTTTCCAGTTCTAGTCTATTGGATGAATACAAACAAGATAATAGTGAAAAAGAATCTTCCCCCCAACCATGCTTTGCACTACCATCAAAAAAAAAAAAAAAAAGAAGAAGAAGAAGAAGAAGAAGAAGAAGAAGAAGAAGAAGAAGAAGAAAAAGAAAACAATCATGGCTGAGTGCATTTGCATTTCTTCCTGCTTCTACCCTCCCATGGCTGCCATTGCCCTTCGAAGTGAGAGTGTCCACCTCTGCATGGCTGGTGGGACTCGGCTACTCTCCAGCCTGTGGCTTAGCACTCCACAAAGGCCACACCTGTCATGGTCTTCAGGGAATCCTAAATACATGGCTCACAGCCTGTGACCCCCACCTCTGTGCCTTTCCCCAGGCTTCCCCATCATCTGGATTGCCGCTCTCTTCCGGGGCTTATCTATGGGCAACTTTCCGTTGCTTGCCTAAGATCAAATGTCACCTCCTCTTTGAGGTTTTCCTTGAGCCCTGCAGTTGACTCCAGCCTTCTTTAAGTCGCAGGAGCACTGTATTATCACATGTAAACTTAATTCCTTAAATTGATCCTTGTGATGATACATACTGCCTACCCTGCCTGTGTCATGTGTTAAAGGTGATTGAATGAATGCATGATAATAGTTATTAAATGAGTGAATAAATACCTGTATTTCAATGGCAAAAAATCTGACAGAATTAAAAGAAACCAATTTGAGACACTAAAATGCAAATGAACTAAGCAATTAGATGGTTAACGATTAACTGTGGTCTAAGAGAAGGATTCCAGGGTTTGGGCCCTTGCTCAACCATCTCTTCTCTGAATCACCTTGAGTAAGCCATTTCATTTCTTTAATGCTCACTTTTCTTTTGTAAATTAAGTAAAATACATATGTTTATGTGAATATGCTTTGTAAAATATTAAATGATGTTTATGTCAAATCTTTTATTACTATTGTGCTAATCAGCTTTCTGATAAAACCAACTCTAAAGGTAAAAAAATTATTTTGGCTCAAAGTTTCAGAGGTTCTAGTCCATGATCACTTACAGTATATCATAGAGGAAGCATATGACAGAGGAGGCCTGTTCACCTCATGGAAACAAAGAAACAGAGAGGAAAAGAGAAAGGGGGCCCAGGATTCCAATATCTCTTTCAAGAGTATGCCCAAATGACCTAACTTCCTTCCAATAGGCCCCTCCTCCTAAAGACTGTACCACCTCCCAATAGTGCCACAGATTGAAGACCAAGCCTTTGGCCTTTGACACAAGAGCCTTTGGAGACATTCATGATCTTAACTATAGCAATAATCATCATTCTTCACATGACAATCAAGAAGGAAGTGGGAAAACCAGTCAATCCCAATGTCCAAATAATGCAACTGTTTCAACTGCCTAGACTTCCTTCAAGTTTCGTAGACATTTGCAAATTTAAGTCGCAAGTTCAGTCAAGTGATATTTCACAATGTGATTAATGATCTCCTCCCTCCCAACTTTCCTTTTCCATGAACTTTTCTAAGCCAGGTGTTTGGACTCAGTCAAAGTCTGGCACACACCAGTTGGTCTAACCAGGTTTTATTGCAGAGATCCTTAGGGGTGTGGAGCCAGGGACCACAGGGCTGTCGATGTGCTGTGGAGAGTTCCAAGAAGCTCTGGAACTTCCTGCAAAAGTATATGAATCTGTGTTCAAGAGGGTCTGTAATTTTCATCAAACCCTGAAAGAGATCCATGACCTCAAAAAGTGGAGGAACTTCTATTCAAGTTTTATTGAACCTGGAAAACCTGTTGGACATGAACTTGCCTAACACAAGGATAGGAATCGGTCCAAAACTTCATGGGAATGGGAACCCAACTGCTAAGTCATCCACGGAAGCCCTGAGAGGGTGTGACCCACAGCTGACAGTGGAAGACCAAAGACTGAAGGGAAAAGGCGGCTCTTAACGGCCAGGCCACCCTCAGGTGCTTTGTAGAATTCGTGGATGAGAGATCCTCTTGGGTCGCTGGCTCTTCTTAGCTCTATCTGCAAATTATCTCTGTCTTGGTCTAGGGATTCCATCTTCCTTCTGGCCTTATAGCCCTCTGAAGCTTAATGCATAAATAATGTATCCTATTTTAATATTGGGAGGATATAACTTGGGTCTCCCAATGTGTAAGAGAAAAAAAGATGATTCGCTGAGTTTGATTTGAAAATTGGTATGGAGAATAGAAGCTCTCTAGGGAGCAAAGTGGCTGGAGAAGTTATTGGAGGACAAGGGAGCTCTGGGAGAGAAAGGGTGGGGGATAGAGGAGTATCCTTAATAAAAGGAACTTTAGAAAACAGGAGGTGCGTTAAGAGTATTTGAGGAACTTTGCTGTGTGGTATATAATGGGACCCTTTATACTACTTCCTTGTTACATCAGCAAAAGCCATTGTAGATTGGCATGAACTCATAAATACAGGCTAATTTTCAGCACAATTACCTGAAGAATGTCTAGTAAACACCCAGCATCTTGGCTTGGACCCCAGATGTCTTAAGTGGGGCTCCAGCATCAGTGTTTCTTAAATACTATGCAGATGATCTAACGTGGTTTAAACCGCTGATCTAGGATCTGGAATAGTGGGTTTCAATCCTCTGATGCATCAGAATCTCCCAGGGAGCTTTTCAACAGTCCAGGTGCACTGGCCCCACCTCAGAACAGTTTACTCAGAATCTCCGGACATTAGAGGTAAGCTTCCCAGGTAATTCTGATGCAAATTAAAATGGGAAAATCACTGGTTCTAGAAAAGAAGTATATCAGGGCCCAAAAAACAAGGCAATCCATTAAGAAGCCATATAGACTACTTCTCTTTTTTCCAATAGCAATTTTTTTCTTTGCTCTAATTGGTTATTCATGAAAGGAGAATGTGAACTATTAATAGCACTCAGTCACTGATCTCCCATGAAAGACATCTTAGAAGAAATGAGGTCTTCTCAATATTGGCCTGGTATAAAATTATCAAAGGTATCCTTCTATAGCAAGAAGGCCTCTGCATGTCTCACCAAATAGTAGGGGGCATTGTTCACTAGTAAAATATTTGGGGCTCAAATTTATGCACAAGCATACACACATGCACACACACACACACACACACACACTTCTGCACATAGGCACACACATGTAATTTCATTCACATGCATAAACTCACGCGTGTGCTCACACACGCCTCCCTACAATTTCTTTCATCCGATTCTGCATATTCTGCTCTTGTTCATAACATATAGAAGCAGCTGACTGTTACCGCAGTGACTATTCCAATTATTAGGGCAATGAAATAGGTTGCCAGCAAGCCATAAAAAGGCTCATTAACTTAAAAAAATGCCAGCGCTTTGGGTTTTGGTGAGATTAGCTCTCTACTTGCAGAGGGCAGAATTATAATTTCTCCATACACCTGCATCTCATCACTCTGAAATGTGCAGGCACACCATGTGTTTAGGAAAAGCCACGGCATTAGCCTAGTAGTTCCTGAATTCTAGATAAGCTTTTCCAGTGCAGTAGTTTCAATGTGAAAAGGAAGGAAGGAAGGAAGGAAGGAAGGAAGGAAGGAAGGAAGGAAG
>JAJEJO010000378.1:107590-197120 GCA_020662805.1 Glaucomys volans | reverse complement strand
AAGGAAGGAAGGAAGGAAGGAAGGAAGGAAGGAAGGAAGGAAGGAAGGAAGGAAGGGTGAGTTAAGAGTCTAATCCTGAGAACTTGGTAGAGCTAGTGGAGCCCGTGGGCCAGGGCTAGAGAAATGCAGGTGACCCCCGTCATCCCAGATCAACCTGGACCTAGCCCAAGAGAGCAATGCCTTTAAGATCCTATTGATTATCAAAGGATCCCCAGACCAGGAAGCCTAATGATGTGAAAAAAATGCCCTTTTACTGACACATAAAAGATAATTCAGGCAGGAATTGTTTTGCTTTGTTTTACCATAATGAAGCAAACAAATAAAATGGAAACTTTCATCACAATACCAAATGCCATTACAGGATTTTTTAAACTCAGTGTGAAGACCATGGTAACTTCTATACTGCCTTTTCGGAGTACAACCCACTTGATTCAGTGATCAGAAGGGATCTGCTTCCAGCACTGAGCTTCCTTTCCCTTTGCTTCTGTGGGCCAGGATCAGAGGGCCATTCCATCAGCATCAGCTCATTCAGTATCTAGTGAACAGGCAATGGAGAGAAGAAGCCACTCTGACTGGGAACTTGGGTGAGGGTTTGGAGGTGGGAATGAGCAGGACAGTGTGGAGAGCGGTATGGCAGAGGACTCTGGAGAGACCTGGGTTGAAACTCTGAGATCTCCTGTCCGCGAGGCAACCCTGGAGAAGGTGAAGAGCTGTGTGCCTCAGTTTGCTCATCTGTAAAATAGGGACTCTGGTAGTATCTACCCCGTGGTTAGAAGGATCAGTGAGTTAGCACGTGTGCGGTGCTTAGTGCAGGCCTCAATAATAAAGGCCAGCGTCTCTCGGCCCTCTTTCTTCTACCTCCCACATCCAGCCTACTACCAAGACCTGCAGAGTCTGTCTGCACGGTGACTCTTGCATTGCGTCCATCTTTTTTATTCCCACAGTACTGTCCCTGGATCCAGCGGGTCCTTGTCATTTTGAATCTGAAGTCTGTGGCACCCTCCTCAATGATCTCCTCACCCTCTTTTCTGCCCCTCCAGTCGACCTGCACACTGAGACTAAATGGATTTTCAGGAACTACAGTTCGGCTCTCAGTTTTCCCTGTGTCGCCCGGTGTGTGCCCAGCGACCAGAGAATGAAACTCCTGGCCTCAACAGTCTTCCCACCTCGGACTCCCGCTATTCTCCCAAATGCAATTCCAAGCGTGATGCATACAACTGAACAAAATGTGGGGTTTGCCTCTACTACGCGCTCCTTGGCATAAGCTCCCTCTCCCCACTCCTCCCTTCCGCCCCACTTGAAAACTTCTGCCTGTAACAGTGCCAGCTCTTCTCCATGGCTGAGCTTACACGCAGTCTCCTCTATGAATCAGCCTCCCTTCCACCTCGGCGAGTAGATTCCACGTCTCGTCCTGGGAATCCTTGCAGCACTTTCTGGATATTTCTGTGAAGTAATTTCCTCCCCCTGTGACACAGCTATGTGTGTCTGGGCAATCCTTCTTTGGCTGTCGTGAGCTTTCTCAGGGCCCTGGCTCTTATTCATCTTTGTCCCCACTATGCTATCTGAACTGTTGTAGCACTTAACCCAGAAAAAGGGCTCAAGACGTGGATATTCATGAAAGATGCTCATCGCGACTGATAAAGAATTGATTTCGCAATGGCCAATGTAAACACATTGGTTGGCAGCTTACAGCATGAGAGGCTAAGACTAAGAGTTTGAGAATACATTTCTGGCACTGAGCTTAGGCCACTTGGCATGGATACAAAGATTGTGGAAGTGGTATCATGTAGCCTCTCAAAGTATACGAAGATATTCCTTAAGGAACCTTTGCCCTTTGTCTTAATTACTAATGAGATTTCCAAGGCATCTGGGCTCCTACGAGGGTGTAGATTGTTTAGAAGGGACCACCCTGGTCTCCCTGATACCTACATGTTCCCCAGGAAGTTTATAAACTGATGCTTTGGTTTAGAAACCAGTCCCGAGCAGAATCTTCTGCCTTAGCCCGATCCTGGCTGGCAAAGTGCCAAGGGCTTCCAGCTGTGCCCGTGGCTCACACATAGTGCTGGGCTTGGATTCCTGACTCAGAGCCATGGAAGAAAAAGTGAAAGGCCCCAAACAAAAGCAAACAAATGGAGAAGACACCCCTCCAGGGCCCACCTCTTCTTTTGTTAAAACAAGTCTAAATATTCCTTTGGGCCTCAGAGTACTGGGTGTTCGGATTCACTCAAAGTCTTTGTAGATGATCCTCTCTCCTGTCCCCTGTCCTCTCCCCAGGGCAAGTCTCAGTTGGATGGAGAGGGCGCAAGAGGGATGACCTGAGACCAGGAGGTTACCAAAGCCAGATCTAATGAGTACCCTGCCCTCTTGGCCTCCCATCTTTCCTTAAGGACCTCTGGGTTCCCCTGAACCTCACTATTCTGGTGCAACCCCCGCCTTGGTGGGAGTGTGGGTGTCAGCCTGTGTGAGTCTGTGTGCATCTGTGATGCTATTACAGTCGCTGGGATTGTGTGTATCAATATGCAAATGTATGCAACAACTAATGCGTAACTTAGCATTCTTACTTTTGAGCCAAAAGACTACACGTGACTACGTGCAACCATTTTATTTCCCCTAGAAACTTTTCCGTTGTGAAAAAGAATCTCTGTGACTTGTCTGGTTTAGCCATTGTCTCTTTTGCCACCAGGAAAAGGCAGCCAGGGGGTATGTATGTTCCCCAAAGGGCTGAACACCTTGGAATTAAAACAAAAACAAAGCAGAAAGAGAGGTGTACAATCTGCTGGCATATGGAAGCCAAAGGGGAATTTTAGGCTGAAGACACTGAGCATAATCATTTTTAAATGGCACAGTGTGAGCTGGAAAATGTTTTGCTAACCAGCCCTTAGAGAATTGAGCTCTACGCTGGAGAAGGGGGAATCAATAATCTTAAATGACCTGAAAAGAAAGCAAATACATAGAAACACTCATACACACCATAAAATTAATGAGTAAAGCAAGCTCAAGTTTGCTATATGGGTCTACATACTTAGCAGAAATAGATTTTTCATAAAAGCAAAGTTCTGGTATTTCCTATTTATTTTATTATACAATAAATCAAGAGAGTTAAAGAAGCTAGATATTTGGGGAACTTTATTATTTTGAGAAAATATCAAAAGAGAGGGGTTTTTTTCTCTCTCTCAATTTGCTGCCATTACTCTTCAAGGATGGTCAAGGTCATTTCTTGCTGCTAGAACAACCCCTTTCTTCAAGGATGGTCAAGGTCATTTCTTGCTGCCTCTCCATACACAGCTAGACGTGGGCTAATAATTCATGTATTTCATTTCTTTGTCAACCAGCTGCAAATTCCTGTTTTAAACTACTCTCAGAGGAAGGCTGACTATCCAAGCAAGATGCTAAAAGCCCTCAAGGGGATTGAGCAGAGGTTGGGACGTGCCTGTGGGTGCAGAGGGCAGCTCAGACTGTCCAGCTTCAGGCCCACAGGTGGACACTGAATTGGAAGGGACATGAGAGGTGGCCTCTGCCCTGAGTTACACACACACAGATATTTCACCAGTGCAGTTGCCTCTGTGACACAGCCGATCTCTCTCCTCCTCTGCCTCTGTTTCCCCTTACATGCAGTAGGTTCTAGATTCCCACATGTCAGCGTGTTTCATTGTTTGTTTGTGTGTGTGTATATGTGTGCATGCATGTGTGTGTGCATGCATGTGTGTGCATGCATGTGTGTATGTGTGCATGCATGTGTGTATATGCATGTGTGTGTATGCATGTGTGTGTATGTGCAGGCATGCACACCACAGTGTGCCAGGTAGGATCACTTTGGGACATATATATTAAAAAACCAACCACAGAGGCTTAATCTAAGGGATCCTTAAGTCTCCTGACTGAATGAAAAGTCCAGATGTCAGCAGAGCAGGGTGGAGATTTGGAGAAGCAGCAAGGGCCCTCTGACCAGCAGGCTTCTGCTTCTCTCTCCACTGTCCTTGCAGCAACCTTCATCATCGTGGTCGTGGGGTGGGTACCAAAGGTAGGGACGCAGTCTGCATTCTACGCAGAAAGAAGGGGAGAGCACAAGAGGCCGGGCACATACCAACTGAAATGGCTCTTTTTTTTAAGATTTTAAAAAATCTGTTCTAATTAGTTACACATGACAATAGAATGCACTCTGACACATCATACATACATGGAGGATGACTTCTCATTCTTCTTGTACATGATGTAGAATCACACCAGTTGTGTAGTCATATATGCACGTAGAGTGATCATGTCTGGTTCATTCTACTGTCCTTCCTACTTCCATGCCCCCTCCCCTCTCCTCACTCCCTCTACCTAATCCAAAGTACCTCTATTTTTTCCCCATCCCCCACTTACTGTGAATTAACATCCGCATATCAGAGAAAGCATTCAGCCTTTGTCTTTTTGGGCTTGGCTTATTTCACTTAGCAGGATATTCTCTAGCTCTATCCATTCACCTGCAAATGCCATGATTTCATTCTTCTTTAAGGCTGGGTAATATTCCATTGTGTATATATACTATGTTTTCTTTATCCATTCATCTGTTGAAGGGCATCTAGGTTGGTTCCATACTGAACATAGTGGCTATTGTGAATTGTGCTTCTATAAACGTTGATGTGGCCACATCACTATAGTATGTCAATTTTAAGTCCTTTGGATATAAATCAAGGAGTGGGATAGCTGGTTCAAATGGTGGTTCCATTCCAAGTTTTCTGAGGAATCTTCAAACTACATTCCAGAGTGGTTGCACCAATCTGCAGTCCCACCAGCAATGCATGAGTGTACCTCTTTCCCCACATCGTCACCAAAATTTATTGTTGCTTGTATTCTTGATCATTGCCATTCTGCCTGGAGTGAGATGAAATCTTACAGTAGTTTTGATCTGCATTTCTCTAATTGCTAGAGATGTTTAACACTACTCTTTTTATGAGATACACAATAGCTTCCCCAGGAGTCCCTCCCTATAGACCTTTGTCACCAATCTGGTCACACAACCACTCTATCTCCAATGGAGCCTAAGGAAGTGAGCATTTTCAAGTGGGAACATCATCATCCTGAACAAGTTTACCTTTTCTTTGTAAAAAAAAAAAAAAGAGAAGAGAGAAAGAGTAATAGATATTGGGTAAGCAATTAATTAATCAAGAACGTTTTAGGATCACTTATCCAGAAGTGGTACAAGATATCATATATGTGAGATAGAAATGTGTAAGACAACCTGTTACTTCTTATGTAGCATATGGGAGAAGCAAGAATGCTGTAGGTAGGCACTGGCTAGGCTAGGGGCCTGCAAAGTCAAAGATATTTTACATTTAGAAAGATACTCCACACCATTAGTCACTAGGGAAATGAGAATTCAAACTGGATGGAACTCCTTCTGAATTGCTGGTAGGGATGGAAAAGGGGGAAATCACCATGGCAAACAGTTTGGTAGTTTGTCAGAGGTTTAACAAAGAAGCCAACCCATGACCCGCCGATTCTGCTCCTAGGTGCATACCCCAGAGAATTAAAAGCAGAGACTGAACTGGAAGACAAACTTGTAGGCCAAAAGTGAAGGTGTCCATCAACAGCCGAATGGACGAACACGTCTCACATTCAATGAAATTATTAATCCTGCCAAAAAAGCAATGAGGCCCTGATAATGGATCAATAACCCAGATGTCCAGACACTGAAAGACAAATTATGCAATTCCACATCTATGAAATATCTAGAACAGGCAAATGTATAAGGCACAGAAAGTAGATTCGAGGTCGCCAAGGGCTGTCAGGAGGGAGAATAAATAGTTATTGCTTGATGGTTACAAAGATTCTGTTTGGGATGACAAAAAATTTTAGGAATAGATGGTGGTGGCGGTTGCACAACATTGTGAATGTAATTAATGTCACCGAACTGTTAACTTTAAATGGTTAAAACGGCAAATTTTGTCATATATATGTATTTACAGAATAAAAATATAAAATTACTTTATAATCCTATAAGACACCATTCGCCTCTCTTTACTCTTCCCTCCCTCAGGCATAAGCAGCATTTCCCAGGGGCTGCCTGGGGGGTGATGATGTCATTCCCAACAGCAAATGGAACGTGTTTGAGTAGTGTTTTTAAGTGTTCTCAGTTTTAATTTCCAAAATAGTAAGTATCGATATCATCCACATAAACAAAGGTATTTTTAGGGACCTCAAGAATATTGGTGTAAGTGAAGAGTCCCAAGACCAAACGGTGAAGGGCCAGAGCTGCCCCGCTTAACATGTGGGTGTGACTCGGGTTTTCTTGAAACAGAGCCCACAAGGCTTTTTGTCCTGTGACCAAAATACTAGACATAATCAACTTAAAGGGGATGTGTTTCTTTGGTTTCACTGTTTCAGAGGTTCACTCCATGGTCAGCTGGCTGCAGGGCTTTGGACCTGAGGGGAGGCAGAACATCATGGCGAGAGCTCATGGCAGTGGAGGAAAGATCCTCAGCTCAGGTGCCCAGAAGCAGAGAGAGAAGAGGAAGGGACAGGGGCAAGATATAGTCCCTGAGGGCACGCCCCAAGTGAACTGCTCTCTCCAACCAGGCCCCACCTGCCTACAGTTTCCACCACCTCCCATTCACTGGGATTAATCCATCAAGTGGATTAATCCACTGAGGAGGTTAGAGCCTTCATGATCCAATCATCCTGACAGCCCCCCATCTGATCACCGCTGCACTGGGGACCAAGCTTTCAACACATACGACTCTGAGGGACGTTCCAGATCCCATAACAGCCAGATGCAGCAGGTGTGATTCCAGTTAGACTGAAATCTAAGGGGAGTGCTGGGAACGACCTTTCAGCCTGGGACAGCCACCTGGATCTGTGGGCTTGAGCTTCTCCCTACCAAACACAGAAAACAAACGAGACTCTTAAGTGTGACGTACTTTGCTATTTCCCTTAAGGAAGTACATATGCATACAAACAAGTGACAATATTGCAAGGTATCCTGGGATTCTCTTCATTTTTTTAAGAAGTCCCTGACATATATCCATGCTTTAAATATTACCCATGACTCTGATTCTATTGATTATAGTGTGTAAAAATGGCTACTTTTCATTGCTTTGAGATCTGTCAATAGTGGGGGACTATATCAGGGAAGTGCTTCAGCTTTACAGTGACTTATAAGGGAATTATTTCTCTTTACAAATCACACCCGAGACTCAATTTCCTCCTCTGTCAAACAAGTGCAATGAACTAACCTCTGAGGCTCCAATTCGAAATATAACAGTGGAGCAAATGTCAGTCATCCTAAAACAGGGGTGAAAGGGTTACACTGCAGCCCTGCCCCTCAACTGCTTCAGCCAGGCGTGTGCACTCACTCGCCCAGGGAAGACTTCGGGAACACATCTGCTGTGGGGCCACAGGGACCTGCACTTGGCTTCAATGTTCTGTTGCTGCCATCTTGAAATTATGAGTCTTCAAACAGGAGTCCTGCATTTTCCTTTCACACTGGGCCCACAAATTGCAGGGAGTGTTATAGGGAGTGGCTAAGAATCCAGACATGGATAGGCATGTCTGGCCTGAACCCAGGGCCTATGTCTTTCTAACTGAGTGGATTTCCCAACTGATTTCGCCTCTCTAAATCTCCTTTGAGTTTTACCTTTGAGATTTTCCAACACCACAGAGGCATTGAAAGAATCAAATATGGAAATGTGTTAAAAAATACTTAGTGCAGCTCTCAAAAGGTAGGAAATACACAACAAATAACAGCAATTATGATTGGTTACATTTCATTTCTTAAATTTATCCAACAAAATATTTATTGAGCACCTACATGCCAGGCCCCCTCCTAGGCACTTGACTGTCTGTGAACAAAGGAGAGTGGATTCTCATCCTCCCAGGGCTGAGGTTTTGCTGAGTGGAAGAGGAACTTCACTAAGCACCATGAGTATCAGAGGATGGTATCCTCTGATAAGAGATAAAGTGCTCTTTTAAAAGGGAAAGTAAAGCAGGATAAACACGACCAGGGAGAAGTCAGGGGTGGGGTGGGATTTGCAGCTGCAAATGGGGAGCTGGAATGAAAAGGTAAGGTCAATGAAGGCATGAGGGAGGGAGGAGAACTTGCAAAGGAGGCATCTGAGGAAAGAATTTTAGCAGCAGTTTCCTGAGGAATGGAGGGCAATGCTGAGAGGCAGAGCCTCCACTACAGTCACACCCTTCCAGAGGCAGGCCAGGGAGGCCAGCACAGCCTCTCCACCACAGGGAGGAAGTGTTTTGTAATTGGCAATTGCTAACACGTCGTGTGGATGGAGGTGACAACTAAGCAATCACATGACGCTCTGTGTAACTCTGAGGAATAAAGACAGAGACTGACTGCCATTATGAAACACCGGAGGGGGATTCCTCAAAAAATTAAAAATAGGACCCACCACGCGATCCAGCAATCCCACTCCTGGGTATGCATCCACAGGAGGTGAAATCAGGACTCTGAAGAGCCATCCGTGCTTCTGGGCTCAGGCAGCACTGTCCACAAGAGCCAAGCCATGGACAAAAGCACCAAGCATCCACCCATGATGAGTGGTGAAGAGAACGTGGTGCACACACACCGTGGAGTGAGAAGGAAGGAAGTCCCGTCATTGGTGACGACAGGGATGGGACCTTAGATCTTGGTGTTAAGTGAAAGAAGTCAAGCAGAGAAAGACCAGTGTCACATGGGCTCATTTATGTATGGAATCTAAAACAGCTGATCTCAGAGGAGCTGAGAGTAGGCTGGGGTCACCAGAGGCTGAGGGAGCAGAGAGGAAGGAGGATGGGGAGGGGAGCAGGGGACCGGGTTACGGTCAGACACCGGGAGGGTTTGGGTGCGCTATTGCAGAGGACGGTCACCAGACACTGTGCCCTGTGCATTCCAGAAAGCTAGAAGAAAGGACTTGGAACACTTTCACCTTAAAGAAGTGATAAATACTTGAGGAGACAGATGTTCAACTTCACTTAAACACTGTACTATATGTATACATATGTATATAGATATATGTATATATAATATGTATTATATATATATGATGTGGTGCCCCATTAGCATGTACAAGTTTTTTGTATCAGTTAAAAATAAATTTTAAATGCGAGACCCTGGAAAATCCTTACAAATATTATTTCAGAGAAGCAAGAGAACAGTTTCTGGCAGACAGACCAGCTTAAGACATGAACAGCATGACCAGGGTGGATCGTGAAAGTGGAGAGAAGCTGTGTAAGAGCAGACAGAGAGAGAAGACCAAGGTCAAAGTCAGGACAGAGGTGTGGTGAAGGATTGTTAGAAAGCACCAGAACTGCCCTGGGTGCCAGGGACCGAAGGGTTTGCATAGTGAACGATTCTCAGATCCAGGGCACGGGATCTGCTCTGCTCAAGAGTCTGAAGCAGATGACCCAAACCAGAAATCACTGTCCAGATTCCGGTGCCTAAGGCTGGGGAGAGCAAGTGAGCAACCTCCTTTACAGACAGATTCCAGACAGGATTCATTCCTATTGAAAGTTCAAAATTACCAAACAACAAAAGGAGGAAGAGAGAGGAAGGAAGAAAGGAAAGGGAGCAAGAGAAAGAGAAAAAAACCAAAACCACAGCAAGGCTGACCTACTGCTCACACCATTTGAGGCTCAGGTGTGGAAATGGGAGGTACCCCAGGCAAACTGTCTGCAGATTGTTTAAAATATAACTTGAAGACCGAATAGAAGGGAGTCCATTTTGACTCTTCTACTGAAGAAAAGAAAAAGAAACCATGGAGTGAGTGTTGTTTGACTTTCTAAAGCCAATATCCTCATAACTGGTGTTCGGACACTCCCTGTGTTCTTATGTGTCCGTTTGTCCCAAGAAGAGACTCACCTTCCAGAGCTGCCCTCTGACCTGGAGGACAGCTCGATCCAGTCGAAGCTCTTTCCGGAGGACGTGAGAGGCTCACAGTAGAGATCTCAAGCCAGCATGGAGATTCAGGCTATGCAGCCAAATAGCAATAACTAAACCCTGCCAATTCACACCAGAACTGAGCTAAACCCTACCTCTGTGCCTTCTCAGAGGAATTAAATAAGGACTTGGGTGGGTTATGTAGTTTATTAAGAAAATCTAACCCTCTTTAACAGCACCATTCACATTTAATATACT
Source organism: Glaucomys volans (assembly GCA_020662805.1). NCBI lineage: Eukaryota > Metazoa > Chordata > Mammalia > Rodentia > Sciuridae > Glaucomys > Glaucomys volans. The sequence continues at coordinate 187,009 of JAJEJO010000378.1, read as the reverse complement.
AATTTATTGTAAAAATTGAAAATTGCATGAGTGTACATGGCTGGCTAAATTCACTGATCTTAAAATACTGTGTTAGATAATTCAGATCGCCTGTCTTCACTTTAAATTAGTGAACTTGATATCATTTCAGGCAGATCCGAGTTCTGGCTGGGGCCCGTAGGAGAGAGAATGGAGCTGTGTGGGGCGGGTTGTCCTCAACTTAATACAAACGAGGGTTCTGTCTAGTAAGTTCTTCTCAGGCTCACTCGCTGCAGGATAAAGCCAGTTTCCCCTGTGTCTCTGAAGATGACTTCTAAAAGGCTGACAGGTGGCAACTGTCAAGCTCCCACCTGAAATCTGGTTCCCTGGACATCCAAAACTATTTTTAACCAGGTTTGTGAGATTCTCCCTCCTCAATGGTCGCTCCAGTCCCACTGTTGTTCCGCGGCTCATCTGCTTTACCAAGCACAGTCCCCACGCAGGCACGTGTTCCTGTCTCACATCTGCTGCACCTTTTGGTCTCCGCGTGATGCTGTCTGCGGCAGGCTGAGGCACCTCCCCTCTGTGCTCACGGGCACCGTGCTCAGCGACAGGGTCTGAGCTGAGCTCTGGGGTTAATTGCCCACCTGTCCTCAGAAGCCGGTCAGCTCTTCTCAAATGTCTTTCAAGTGTCTGAACTTGGTGGACACCCACATTCTCAGCAGTGCTCACAGAGAAAGAGCAAACGTGTGTCACGTCCTCCGGAAAGAGCTTCAACTGGATCAAGCTGTCCTCCAGGTCAGAGGGCAGCTCTGGAAGGTGAGTCTCTTCTTGGGACAAACGGACACATAAGAACACAGGGAGCGACCACATCACTAACAACTAGGAACATGCAAAGCCAAACCAGAATGAGACACCATCCCACACCCATTAGCATGGGCTAATGCTAATGCTAAGAGTCAGAGGATGTGGAGAAATTGGAACCCTTGTGCATTGCTAGTGGGGACATAAAATGGCTCAGCCACTGAGGAAAATAGGGTGGTGATTTCTCAACAGTTAAACACAGATCCATACGGTCCACTTCTGGGTATATATCCTCCAAAAGATTGAAAGCAGGACTCCAATAGATATTTGCACGCCAATATTCAAAGCCCCATTATACACAACAGCCAAAAATAGAAACAACCAAACGTGTGCCCACAGATGGCTGGATACACAGAACATGGTATATCCACACAATGGAATATTAGCCAGCTGTATAAAGAAATGAAATTCTGGCACTTGCTACAACATGCTTGGAATTTGAAGACACTACTCTAAGAGAAAAGAGGCCAAAGGACAAATACTGTATGATTCCACCTATGTGAGGTATCTGAGTAGTCAAAATCAAAGACACAGGAAGAAGAATGGAGGCTACCAGGGATTGGGAGTGGTAACAATGGGGAGTCATTGTTTAATGGGTTCAGAGTTTCAGTTTACAATAGTGAGAAGGTCTGGAGTCAGATACTAGTGCTGGTTACACAGCAAATTTAATGTACATAATGCCACCAAGTTTTATCCTTAAAAAAGCTTATAATGGTAAATTTTATGTTATGTATATTTTACCATGATTTAAGAAAATGTAAAGAGCAACTGTGAGCCCCAGGGCCAAGAGGGCTTCCGCAAGCTCTATTCCCTTTGAATGACAATGGAAAACAGGCTTATGTGTAAAACAGCTTTTGCTAACTCCTTAAAAAGTCAAAAACTTAACTTGCCCTTCATCTTTCAAAGAGTGTATTGGATTGAATCTTACCATAAAGATCAGATAAGAATGTTTAGAAATTCAGAACATCAAAGGAGATTATATAATTTCACTGCTAAACAAGATTAAAGTTCTGTTTTATTGTGGCATTACCCACCTCCACCACCTTCCCTGGGGAGGAGGGATGGTGCACGGACGGAACACCTGCAGACAGGGCCTCACTGAGTGTCAAGGCCACGTGGGGTGGAGCCACTGCCAAGGCACCCAGCACCCACCTGGGCCAGGGTCCAGCTTCCTTAAGTGAACACCCTTGGGTGGGGCTTATTCTTCTTAACCAGTTGTGCCCTGCCTTCCTTGTGACTCCTTTGTCTGTTTTAAAGAGGTCAGTTCAGTTGTTGTTTGTCAAATCATGTTAAAGTCAATCTACCTCTTATCTTTATTTTTTAAGAATAATTAATAATTTTAAAATGTGAGAAAAAAATTAAGTCTCAGTAAGAACTCTTGTCAAAAACTGCTGTCATTGAAAATCTCCAGAGTGGTTTTAGTCAGGAAGAAAATGCTTTCAAGTAAGCCAATTACATTTATTTTGTGCAGAGACACCTAACTCAGGCTTAGAACACGTTTCACCTGGTTTGAAGACTGCAGAGTCCAAATCTTCGTTCCCAGACCTGATTGCAGACCTCTCTGTGGCTGTCTGAGTAAATCAGAGGGTGTTATGGTTTGGAAATGAGGTATTCCCCCAAAACTTTTGTGCTGATTCAGAAGTATTTAGAGGTGAGAGGATTGGACTATGAGAGCTGTGACCTAATCCGTTCACCTAGTTTGAATGGACTGGCTGGGTGGTAACTGTAGGCAAATGATAACTGTAGGCAAGTGGGTCGTGGCTGGAGAAGGTGGTCTCTGGCACTGTGCCCTGGAAGAGTTCATCTCCCCTTTGGTCCCTTCTGCTTCCTGGCCACCATAAGTGGAGCAGCATTCCCCCACATCCTGCCGCCATGATGTCCTGCCTCATCTTGGGCCCAGAGTAATGGAGTCAGCCAACCATGGAATGAACCTCTGAAAACTGTGAGCCTGAAATAAACTTTTCCTTCTCTAAGTTGTTCTCGTTAGATATTTTGGTCACAGTGACAAAAAATCTAACACAGATGGTAAGTTTTTAAATTGTCATGTTTGGGCCCAAGAAACTAAAGGGACTTGTAAAAATATATATTGTCATGGCAGTGTCCTAATAATATGATCCATCCTGAGGAAATCATTTTTGATGAGTAATGTTCCTGTCCTCTCTTGGGGGACTTTTCAAGATTTCATTGGAAGCTTGAGCAAAGCTAAGTGATCATCTCACCCTTGTGATGTGAAGAAGAATTTCATACTCAGCTCTCTATCAACAACTAAGTCATCATCAAGACAGGGTTATTGCTTCCACTTTCATTTGACCCTCTGACCCGAGGAGATTTTTGCTGTTTTTGCAGAAGTTTAAATGACCCACACTTTTTAAAAAGCGAAGAACTTCACAGATTTTGTCTTATCTATTTCCTTCCTTTAAAACATCACAAATAACGACGACAAAGAGGAAGGCTGTTTAAACATCAATTCTCTGTTCTTCATTATGCAGCTGCCCTTCCGAAACCAAGGAGGTCCACAAAGGATTTACTAGGCTCGAAACTAAGAGGTCTTTCATTTATGGCAATATTATGGATCAGATCCTCTGCATAACCTGCCTTCTGCAACAACTTGAAGGACTCCGTGAGTTTTTGTTTTTTAAATCATTGAAAATACATCACTGAACTGGCAATAAAGAAGGAGCTGCATCCAGGCCACCATAAAGTGGGGAGGAATGCAGAGATTGAGGGGCACACATGCGAGCCTTCACCTTGGAGCAATGGCCCAGACCCAGTGACCTGAGCTTCTACTTTGAACAATGCATGGGGTGCATGGACCAAAAACCAAAGACATGGGCCCACCCAGGTGGGAGTATAACAAGAGACCCTACTGAAAGCCCCAGGGAAGGGGACACAGGACTATTTGCAAGGTGAGGGTCAACCAGAATGAGCCTACCTGACAGATGGGGAAGTGCTGCTTCCTGCTTGACTGTAGGTAGAAGGGAGGAAAATTCTAGTAGAAAACGGATTCTTTTGAACATCTGCTGCCCAAACCCATCTACTTGTGCTATCCACAAACTTCAAGCTGATGATTTATTTTGAAGTGTACAGAGTAGTAATGAACCTGGAAGCCCAGAAGAAACCAACATGAATACCCACTGGGCAAAGTGGAAGGAGTTATCTATCAATCCTCAAAGAATCACTGCTAGTAAAGTGTGGACTTCAGAGTCTCACACACACACAGCACACAGAATGAGACCACCAGGCGCAAGAGCCAACAGAAGCAGCACAGAGCAAAGTGAAATACATAGGAACTTCTTTAAAGTACAGCAGATTTATGTAAGACCATTGAGGAGAAACACAAAGACAAACCATTGCAAATATGGGTAGACTTAAATGTAAGCTTTTGTTAAAATCCCTATGGTGGTCATGATGAAATTTCTTAGAAAATATAAGAACAAAAAATAAATGCTATTAAATTATATGGGAAAACAACCCCAATAAATAGGAATTTTAGACATTCCATGAATACTAAAACTTATGTATGGCTTAATTGTTCAAAGACAGAAAAGAGAGATTGAATCACAAGGGAACAAAAATAATATAGAGAAAGGAAAGAAATGTTAACTCGTAAAAAAATATAATTTAAATGTCTATCTTACCAGTGGATTAAGCTCAGTTTAAGAAAGACATTAGGGAACTAAAAAACTGATTTGAAGAAATTACTCAGAATGCAGAATGAGAGACAAAGAAATGAAAAACATGAGAAATTAACCAGCATCCTGGAAATTACAGTGAATTCTCATGTATATCCAGTTGCAGTTTATTAAAAAAAATAGAGATTAAAGAAGAGGGATATTCAAGTAGACAGAATTTCTTAAAATTGTTCCAAGACACCAATCTTCAGAGTCAAAAATCCAAAGGAAGTACTGTGAACTTGTATTAGGTCCATGATATTCTCTGCTAAAAGTTAATAACCATTCACGATTTAGTCCTGTATGTCAGGCATTGTAACAAACAGCATTTTATATATCAAGTGACTTTGCAGTGACAGAGTTGGTATGCAAAAAAAAATGGGGGATCCTTATCTTTGCAAAACTCAGTGCAATAAAATTCTGCTGCCAAGCCCCTATTTTGTCCAGTGCAAATACTTAATCCAGCTGTTCTCACACCAGCTCCATCCATTTGATTGACTTCTTAGTCAATTCTGAATTGTAATTTGATCACTGTCAGGTTGGAATTCCCTCTGAGACAGGTGGGGTCTTAGGGAGAGAGAGAGAAAGAGAACCCCTAGATGGGGACCCGGGTCTCTGAGCACGACCAACCATGTTTGTCTCTGGTTAGATGAACAAAATCATGAGTGTGGACTTGAACCAGATCAGTTAGGACAAAACTATAATCGACTTAAATGTCACCACATTCAAAGACTTATACACTGTGCCCTTAAGTGATGAATGGTTGGACTGCTCAACCACTGAACCCCAATGTCAAATGATTGACAGGAGATTTGATCTTCACCAAACTTAGCCTAGGAACCTGCACTTTTCTTCCCAGGAAAATCCTATATATAGTCAAAGAGCTCGACGCTGGGTGTATCATTCATGTTTCTCATCTTTTAGAGATGGGGCATCTGCACCCTGACTTTGGAATGTGTATACCTTGGCTTTATTGTCCTTTAATAAATCTTTGCTTATGCCTGGCTTTTGATGCTTCATGAAACTCTTTTCAGTGGTGTTCACTGGGAACCAGCCCAGGCTGAGTTGAGGTCCCTCTGCCCCCTTGGATCTCCTGGGACCCCCGGACAATGATTCCTCTTGCTTGTTTCCCAGCCTTTTTCTCCCAGAGATGTCAAGAGGGAGGGGGCTGTTGGTTTATGGATCTAAATGGGCAAATGCCTGGGCTTTAGCATCTTCCAAAAACACCCAGCTGCTCATTAAAAATAAAGAATGCAAAGGGAAAATCCTAATCGTAAAATTCTGGTCTTCCAAGAAAATTGATTTCAACCAATGCTGGCATCTGGATCTAAGGTCAGGGAGGGAATTGTACTGGAAAACCAAGAGCAAAAGAGTCATCATTTCTGCCCAGCTGCCTTCGAGGTGTTCACACGAGAAGTTGTTTTTCACTTTTATGCCTCACAAAAACTCTCAGGAAAGACAGACTTCTAAAAAACAAAATAGCCTCCTCCACAAAAAGCCCTTTCACAGAAGCATGGCTTTTATTTCAGCTTTTACAGCACTCTTTGCCCTTCTGTGCTTTGTCCTGAGATCTTATAAAACCAAGATTTAGCTCTTTCATAATTCAAGCATGTGATGTTTTCGGTCCTTGAATTTTCTTTAGAAAATGAATGATGATACAATTCCCGTCTATCGCATAGAGCAGAGCATCTTTATTTTTCTATGAAAGCTGAGGATTTAGACTTTTTTGGTAAAGTCAGATGTCTATACACCGCCATTGCAGAGAAATATGATCAAGTGTCACTTCCTTTCAGCTAACGGGGTATGAGACGGACTAAATCAATAAGAAGTTTGAGTTATGGACTACACTCGAAAGGAGTACAATTTTATTGCTTTCAAGTACACATAAAGTATAGTTAGGCTAATCAAGTGGTGTGTGATAAAGGTCCTCAGAGGATTGTCTTTAGCATATAAACAAGGATGAACTGCAATTATCACAGTTTGCTGACTAATTAATTTTCTCCATACCACTGGTTGGTCACCATTACACTAATGCCACAAGTTTATCGGTAGCTCACTAGGGACAACTCCTGGTCTATTTTTATTTCATAACAATCCTTCTCCTATAGAAAAACTCTCAAGTTTGTTCTCTGAAGTAACTTTAAAATCCTCGGTGTAATCTTTTTTACATTTTGAGTTTGCCTACTAAGGCTTGATTTAAACCTTGCCACTTGCAAGCATTAGATGGGTCTGCAGCTGATCTTTAACTGGCTTGATGATCCCCTTCAATCAACTGTGGTTTAGTGAAGAAAGAAATTAAAGGCCTGGGCCACAGCCAAATGACTCACCCTCCCTGACCTTATTTCTTCTTCAGATCAGAACTGGTACATCCCTCAAAGACAGTGTTAGAATGAAAGAGGTTTTACCTATGTGATTATTCTGCTCTGTAAAGAGAAGCTCTGTCCAAATATTGGTGATTACTTTTTACAAAATCTGGATTAATGGAGCTCAAGTTAATGAGATTTTTTTTTTTTTTTAATGTATGAGAAGAACTTGTACAGTCAAATTCTTCCCAGGGGAGTCACTCCTGGAGAGTCATGAAGGGTTTTAGGAAGCCCTCTGTCTCTTCAGGCCTCTACAGTGCCATTTTGTTTACAAACTGTAACCCATGGTTTATAAAACAGACACTTCTCCTTGGGGACCTAAATTAAGGTCTGCCTCCCTCAAAGCTTGCTGTGATCACCGCATTCCAGTTATTTCTCTGCCTCCTCTGGTTGTCTAGAGCCTGTGTCTGGAAGAAATTCAACCAACAATTACTGAGAACTGCTGGGTGCTGATTGGGGAGGGAGGAGGTGGTGGGATCCAAGGTGAAGAGAGAAGCCAGTCGGGTCCTCAGGAATTTATCATGTGCTGAAGGACACACGAGGGACATTTATACTCTAGGAGGCAAATAATGATAAGTGCAAAATGGCAATAGAGAAGGTTGAACACACAGAGAGGAGAGATTCGTTCTGAGCTGGTCTGTCTAGTAAGGCTTCTAGGAAGAGATGGGATCCTCGACGAGTCTTGAGAGATGTCTCAGATCAGAGGAAGGAGCTCGATCTATGGTTAGACCCAAGCCTGTGAGCTCCGGGTGGGTTTGGGGGCTGGTTCCCAGGGTGTGTAGCCAGATGCACTGTAGCAAGTGACATGTCTAAACTGAAGTGTGCGAAGATCACAGTTCTTCACTTAAATCCACTTACTCCAGATCAGGAGTCACCCAGACACCATCAGTTGGAATGTCCCACCTCAGCCATGACAAAGCTGTCGTTCTGGTCCCCAGGAGGGCGGAGTGCCTTTGGGGTCTTCAGAAAATGGGGCAGAGGCCTCTGTGCTCCCTTCCACCACAGTCACCACTGAGGGGTCTGGTGTTGAAGTCAGAGGGACAGGTGGGTGCTTGCTCCTGTGGTCAAGGTGAAGAGCGGGTTCTTCTACCCTAGCTGGACACACCAGCCAGCCATTCCCCGCTGAGGCCCTCACCTTCCTGGGACTTTACCTGAAAGGCTGCCACTCCCAGGACTTGAACTCTTCTCCACTTTGGAAAAGCACCTCTTTCCTGCTCTTGCTCTAAGTCTTTCCCTTCTGCTCCTGCCTCAGGGACCCCTGGTGTGATGGCACTGGTCCACTCAGGCTAATGTAACAGCCCACAGGGGTGACACACATTTCCTCAGTGCTGGAGTCTGGAGGCCTAGGATCAAGGTGCTGGCTGATTCAGGTCTTGGCTGGGGCCTTTTCCCGGTTGTATAAGCTCACAAGGCCTTTCCTGGGTGTGCACACTTGGACAGGGAGGGAGAAACCTCACATCTCCTCCTCTTCTTAAGGGCCCCATCCTTACCATCTCCTCCAAACCTAATTATCTCCCAGAGTTCCCACTTCCAGACACCATCACAGTAGAGGCTGTGGGTTCAGAAAATGAAATCTGGGGAGGCAGAAGTGTCCAGGTCTTAATGATAACCTATGTAAGAGTCCCCTGCAAATGGCAGGAGTGTTGTGGGCTCCGACCTGCTAGGCCTAGTGAAGGCCCGGCTCTCTGTTCAAATTGGGCAGAAGGATAAAAATACAGAAACAAAACTCAAGGTCATAACATCTCAGGAAAGAAATCAGCCCCGTCTTTCATGGTTTCCTCATAGGGCTGCATTTGCTGTGACCTCTTTATTTGAATAAATTTTTCAACCCAATTGTATTGTATGAGACCAATAAATACATTTTCACATCTTTTTATCCTCCATGGCACTTAGGCAAGTTGCATGATCAGAGAAAGTGCTTTTGATTATTTGTTGAGTGACAGGAAATGGATGCTGTCCAGGACCACCCAGGGTATGACCAGGGCTGGCCCTGTGTGGACAGGAGTCTAGGGCATCTCATGAATGGAACTTTCCCAGCCATTGCCACACACATGCACCCACACATTCCTTGAAGAACACATAAATAAGTGCGGAATTCAATGTCACTGGAGACTTTCTTATTTTGTACATTACTTCCTTTTTAGTTTTAGGTAATGGAGAAACTGGCATCTCTTGTCACCGCAAGAAGTTCTAATTTGTTGTGTGAACTTCACTCAGGCCACTTGCCCCACAGAAAAGTTAACAGATATCAAAGAAAGACCATCCCCCAGAAGCCACTTTTCCAAAGGCTGACATGGCTGAGAGCCAGGGGAGCACAAACTGTTAGTATCTTTATTATCACTAAAATCAGCAAAGCTACAGGGTCCCCCTCCCCTCTCCACAGGCACACTCACGTATGTACCAAGTAGAACCCTGAACAGCCAGGCATGGTAGCACTCGCCTGTAATCCCAGCAACTTGGGAGGCTGAGGCAGGAGGATCACAAGTTCAAAGCCAGCCTCAGGACCTTAGCAAGGCCCTAAGCAACTTAGAGAAATTTAAAAACTAAAAAAGTAAAAAGGGCTGGGGATGTGACTCAGTGACTAGGTATCCCTGGGTTTAATCCCCGGTACCTAAAAAGAAAAATCCTGAACAAAGATCACATTGGTTTCCTGTGGCTGGTATAATAAATCCCTACAAACGTGGAGCCTTAAAACCACAATTTTATTTTCTCACATTTTTTCACCTCGTAAGCCCCAAATCAGTATCTCTGGGGCAAAATCAAGGTGCCGGCAGGGCCATGCTCCTTCCCCTTTGGGGCACAACACATTCCTTACCTCTTAGCTTTTGGTGGCTCTGGCATTCATCAGCTGTGGCTACGTCACTTCAATCACGGTCATGTGGTCACCGTCAACCTCTTCACATCTCCTCCTCCTCTCTGTGTGTCAAATTGCCTCCTTCCTCCCTCTTCTAAGATACAGATAATTGCATTCAGGGCTGACCTGGATAACTCAGGACACTCCCCATCTCACGATCCTTAACTCGATCACCTTTGCAAAGTCCCCTCCCCAGGGACTCTTTTTGGTACATTCACAAGGAGCTGGATCAGGATGTGGTGATCTTTGGGGACAGCCACGTTTCAGCCTATCAGAGTTCTTATTACCAGCCCTAGAACTCCCCGAATTATAATTATTAATGGACAATCATCCAATGTGCACACTAGTTTATTTCTGTTTCTCTTGGGCCTTTTTTTGGCCATGTTATCCTGGGTGTTGGGAAATTAACTCAAAGAAACCAATTTAACAACTACCATTTCTGGTAAAAAGGTTGTTGAGGAGTTTAATTAATTGACTAAAATGAAAATAACATTACCTGGGATTTGTTTATTCTGTGCCCAATTTAGCTCAGATAGTCAAGAATCAATAATACGTGTAGAGTTGAGAACCAGAGGTAGATCAAATAAATTCTTCATTTTCTTTCCGTATTTTCTTTAGACTCTTCTATTGCTCGTTTAGCAAATTACAAATTAATGAGCCGTAGAGAAGTAGATTATGGAATTCAATCTAAGGGGCAGGAGTCTCAGCTCCGTTTCTGTTTACTCTGGATTTATTATGACCAATCACTTAACTTCACTGTGGGAAATTTGAAAAATGAAAAGAATGATTATATTTATTTACTTTATATGGCACTAGAGTTCTTTAAAGATAATGGATCTTTCCAGCTGACTCTAGAAAATGTATGCTAAGCACTTTTGCTTTTCTAATGGAGTATTTAATACGATGGGCTTAAATATTTCCACATTCATTCTCTTATCTGTTTATTCAGCAACTATTTACTCAGCGGTTGCCAAGAGTTGCTGCTGTTCTGGTTGCTGGGGCACCTTCAAAGTCTGTGCCTTTTTGTGATCTTGAAGCTTAAATATTGGTAGATCCAGTTTAATTAGTACATGTTGATTTGCCCTCCTAACATCCTAAGAAGGAGGGTTGCTGGAGAAGTCCAACAACGTTAGAGTCAATATTGAACTTGACTCGTTCCTTTGCCTCTGGTGGCATTGAAAAGATCTCCAGGGCTGCCAAGCTCTACCAGCTAGGACGAGACAGCTAGGCGCGCAGAGGTTGAAATATGTGAAATACAGATCTCATCTGTTCGCCAGTTCATTGAACTGATGAAGATGGCAGTTGGAATCATCCTGGTTCCAGAATTAGGGAAGAAAGGAATTCTTTACTATCTTAACATCAAGCAAACAGTGAGATCATTATCAAACTATCCGAATGAACGCCTCTGTGATTTTTAAAATGTACATGGAAACCCAATTCTTACCAAGGTGTAGGCTCTGCTTCTTCTGGACCTTCACATGCTATAAATTTTCTTATTATAAATAAGTTAATATTCTGATGGCAATCCTGTTTTTATTAAGCCAATTTATATATCAGTCTGGATCAGGATGGTTGGCTTTATGAATTGCTTTGGTGGACACTAAGATCAAAAAGAAAATGAACATAATTTAAAAAAAAATAGATAGGGCTAAGGTTGAGAGGAGGGTTAGGAAAAACACATTGACAGTGTGTTTCACCCAGAAAACAGGAATGTTCTCCTTCCATTCTGAATCACTATTTTCAGGTGGACAAAATCACCTACTAACCCACTGGTGTCTTCTCTTTCTTGATTTTTAAACATGAATATTGTACCTAACTCAGTATAGCTTTTAAACATCAAGAAAAAAGTACTAAGGCATCACCAAATCCATCAAGATGGATTTGTAGCTGTTTTGTAAGACTATATGAAAACAAAATGAAATAAAATGGACATAGTGTGCACCCAAAGGTTGTTTTTGTTTTGTTTTGGTGCTGGGGATTGAACCCAGGGTCACTCCACCACTGAGCCACATCCCCAGCCCTATTTTGTATTTTATTTAGAGACAGGGTCTCACTGAGTTGCTTAGGGCCTCGCTAAGTGGCTGAGGCTGGCTTTGAACTCGTGATCCTCCCGCCTCAGCCTCCCAAGTGCTAGGATTACAGGCGTGCGCCACTGCACCTGGCTAGGTTGTTCTTCTTTTAAACATGACTATAGTAGCTATGGTGTGGATGTCAAATGGCCTCCAAAGGCCACATGTTGAAGGTCTCGCCCCCAGAATTGGCAGTATTGAGAGGTGGTGGAAACTCTAGCAGGAGGATGTTAGTGGGAGGCAGAGTCAGCCTCTCCTGCCTCTCCCTGCCTCCCAGCTACCATGAGATGTGCAGCTGCCTCTGCCGTGTGATCCTGCCATGATACGCTGCCTCGCCACAGGCCCCAATCAACAGCCAACTAACCATGCACTGCAACCTCCCAAACTGTGAGCCAGAACAAATCTTGTCTTCCTTGACTATCTCAGATTTTTTGTTGCATCAACAGAAAGTCGACTGGCACAATAGCTGAGTTTATGCATCACATTTATATTGAGTGATTTTATGTGAAAGATCTCCACCTCCCTCCTTGACTTCAGAGCAGATGAGGAAAAAAGAACCAGAGAACTTTTAGAAGGCCTTTCTGAGGTTGTTGAGCAACAGCAGCTTAAATGCCTTTTTACTGCAAGAAGTACCTGTAATATAGTCACGCACCTTATAACACTTCGGTCAGCAGGAGACCATGTATACTGGCAGCTCCATAGGATTGTGCTGCCTAGGGACATCAAGGCCATCTTGGTGTAAGCACAATGCATGACATTTGCACAGCAATGAAAATCAACTGATGCCTTCCTCAGTATGTGTCCCTGCTGTTAAGCAGCCCGTGACTAGACTGCATGTCCCTTTCCTTTCCACCTTCAGGCATCTCTAAGTAAGGAGGAAAAACCAAGTTAGCTTCAATTGAGACCTGTGGCTTAGAACCCATTCTTAGCCTGAAGGATGCAGGCCATCTCTCCTTCACTGTTTTGCTCTCTGAGTTGGAACAGTCACTCTGTTGTTGATTGACGGAAATGCAATGGTGCTCGGCAGCACCGCAGGCGGTTCAGGAGCCTTATTAGCTTGCATCCGGCCCTACCCACCAGGCCGCAAGCAGGTTTTATTTTACCTCTTGCCATTTGGCCTGAGTCCTTGATGATGGCTTTAGGTGACAGGTGGCAGGCACGTGAGTGTAGCAGGAGACCCAGCTCCTCGGTCTGTCGTGGTCATATATGAACAAGTTTGGAAAGCCGATTAAGGCGTTTCATTCATCAAACCTTAAAACCCCTGAAGCCAAATTCATACCAACGTTCTTACTTAACATAAGGTCCTTGAAAGATAATCTCTTTCAACATTTAGAAAGCTAAGAAAGGCACGTTGAAGGGAAGGACTGTCACCTACAGGTTGTAGGTTCTTCAACATGACAAAGAAAAGGCAAAGTTCCTTCTTTAGGAACCTGGGTCTCCTCGTCATTTACTCTGCCAAAATAATCTGACCTCAAGATGTGAATGTCTCCATAACCTGCCTCTCCGAAGCCATACTAAAGGGAATGAATAAATAAACACCAATCACTGGGATGTCAACTGGTCTGATCAGATGGACCCGACAGGCCATTTTCCAGAACCTATGTTAGGCCAAGTCTAAGCTCAGTCACTACAGACCAATCTAGGATTTTCTAGAAAAGGCTAGACCTCTGCACCTTTTCCAGACTTCGACATCAGCATTGGGTCTCCATTGCTGTTCTCACTCGGGTTACCATGAACCTGTGTCTTTCTGCTCTGAGCCCTCAACGCTGTGCTTACTCCACGTTGGCTGTGCTTGGGATCCTCGGGGGGAGCACCTCCCCTGCTAAGGAAACCACCCTTATCCCAATGACAAAGAGCAATGGTAATAACAACAGAAGTCATATGGCCAGCGCTGCTGTAGTTCCTCCATGCACATTATTCCAAGCACTTCAGACAGGTACTATCCCCACTTTGTACATGAGAAAACAGAGATTGGGTAATTTGCTCAAAGCCCCATACTTGGAGTTGCAACTGAAACCCAGGCAATCTGTCATCAGAGTCAAAACCTATACCCACCTCACTCCAAGGCCCTGGGGTACAATGAGCATGGTATATCAGGCTCCTTTGGATCTTACGCGCACATGGGCAGGGCTTGCAAATGCTCCCGGGGAAGCCTTTCCAACATGACCAGGATTCTGTGTGCCCTCTGGTCAATCCACAGCTCTGGAAGGAGTCCACACTTCCGCTCCACTCCCACCATGCCTGGCAGCAGCGCTGTGCTCGGGCACAGGAGCGGGTACCGTTGTGGATGCTCAGGATACACCTGCAAGATGCAGAGCATTGTCGAACAGCAAAGGTAGATGGCAACATCTTGTTGATTATAACCAGCAGAACTTCCTTTTATGGGATAAGAAATTACACTGCATTAGCAGGCTGTTTTCCTTGCATATATTATAGTAACAGCATAGTAATGTTCACAAACCAAGAATGAGTGTTTACTGCACAAAACGTATTACTCATGGCCTCATTATTTACGCTGGATTATTGTAATTTAAGCTGGTCGCTGTTATAGTTTGATGTTCATCCACTGGCATTCTTGGTTAACCAAGATAAACTCAGCTGGAGCCTTGCAGGGATTCTTGTTTCCAATATGTATGTGATACAGTGATTTGGTATGGGGGTGTCAATTTGATTATTTCAATATCTGTTACCTAAATATTTCAAAAAGAAAGTCGGTTTTATCTTGTAGACTGTTAGAAAATCAAATGAGATCATGTGTGTAAACAGCATTGAGCTCTTTGGTGGAAAATGCATTCTAAACAGTAGGTCTTCTTAAGAGACAATTGTAACGTGTTGCTGGTAAAGAGCTCAAGATTATCTTACATGGAATGTGGTTTGAACTTGAAAGCCAGTCTCCTTTGCACTTGATTTTGGGAATTGGCAAATTTTCTAAAACAAGAAATAAAGTTCCGTGGGTAAGTGGTACACTGTTAGAATACGTTTTCTTTCATGTAAAAATCTTCTCCAAACTAAACAAACAAAAGCGACCGAGGTGTGTGTGTGTATGTGTGTGTGTGTGTGTGTGTGTGTGTGTAATGCTGATGGAGCAAAACTGGATCCACCCATCTCAGGAACTATTCTATCACCACACACGCGGAGGGTTCGCTGCTGCTATATTTTGGGTTTGTTGTTTCTGAGCCTCAATGTCAATGGCATTCCCATTGTGCATGTGATATGCACCCTGAGGTTCATTCCGCATTTGCAAAATAAACTGATGACCACGCCCAGGTTTGTGATCATTTGAATGGAAATAATATCATCAATGTGTCATAACCACCTAACACATCAGATGGGCATACTGGTCAGTGGCAGAGGCCAGGCTGGGCCCACTGGGTCACTTACTGGGATCCAAGGTTGTCTGAGACCCCAGAGCAATGTCATGAGCAGGTAGCACCACGGCCACGACTGAACGGCAAGGAGGCGCCAGGAACCCATCAGAGCCCAGGGAGACCAATCCAGGCATGAAGCTGAAGTGGGCACCAGAAGGGTGACTGAGGGCCTGACATATGGAGGCTTGCTGGAGGGAGCAGAACATTCCGTGGCCATCTCAGCGGGCTTCTCTGCCTACCTGTTCTGGAAGAGACTTTGGCTCCTTGGAGACTTACAGGCAGTGTGCAAACTCTGGCCAGACATTTTACACAAACAGAAGCAGCTGTACAGATTTGTGTCATAACAATTCATGTCACATGGCTGAATTGAGTCTGAGACCAAAACTTAATTCAGGAGAAACAAGTTATTATCCCTTCCAGAATTTTCAAAATTCACTTCTCCACTGATTTCGTTAAAGCAGAATTAAGTCGTCCTCAGCAGGACAGATAGGGGGAGTAGGCCGATGGGAATGGAAACCTAGCTGGCAGTGCTGTCACGTAGGTATTGACACCCAGGCCACCCACTGCTCAAGATGGGTCAAAGGTGTGTGTGACACGGGAGGCCAGGCCCTCAGCAGGTCAGAGGGGAGCAGGGCTGAGGGGGTCTGGGCCAGCAGGGAAGGTCGCAGCTGTCCATTGCACAATTCGATCTTGGGTCTAACAGGATGGTCCTGAAGAAGGTTCTGTTCTCCCTGCTTTCTACTCAAGTTCGACCCTTTTATTTGGATCCTAAGAGTAGAGGATGGGGAGGAGAAGAAAAAGAAAAACAGTCCTTAGCAATAAAAAAAAAAAGTCATTGCTCAAACTAATATTCCCGTCAAAAGCTGTTATTTAATCATATTGATATTATTGACTTATTTATTACACCAATAAAGGAAACAGGAAGTAGTAAATATTAAAGGATCAGTTAGATGGTATTTCTGATTCAAGGAAATTATCAGAACAAATCCCATAAAGTTGTCACCTGAAGTCAGACAAAGTCATGTAAAGAATCCACAATTCCAGTGAACATAATTTTAGCTCTGTTTAAGAATACATTCCGACAAATATAAAAGGAATGCGAGACTCTGCCAAGTTCCACGATCTTCAAGATGGTATTTCCAAGGGTTCCACTAAGTTAAATGTGTAGAGTTAGAGAATGGCACGTATGTGACTTGGGGACTCACCCACTGGAGGTTCCGGTGGCAGAGAGAACAGGGCAGTTGTTCAACTCGAATCCAGGCAAGGGCACAGATGCACTGGGGTTTTGAATTTAAGGAGTCATTAACAAAACCAGTGTAAGTAGGTTAAGTCCCCACCTTGGGGCTCCCCAAGGGGAATCCAGGCAGCTTCCCGCTGAAATCCCCATTAGTAGATGTGATCAGTTGCAATAGAACAGGCCACAATGGGCCTGAGACCTTCCAGCTGTGGTGCACATCTGCCTGCTGACTACACTTCAAAGGACTGTGGAACTCAGCATAGAGGCTTCTCTTCTCCAACCGTCTTCTTCTTGTGACCCTGGAGAACAGGCTGCTGTAGGTATCAGTGATTTCCTCAAAAGTGTGGGCTGCCAGGGCCAAACCAGACTATCATCAGCACACCCACTCTGGCCAGGGGACTGAAGTGCAGGGATTTTAAAAACAGGTTGCCTGAGCCCAGACGGACTGAACCCTATGAAATTCTCTTGGCTGTCCTTAGAAAGAGATGCATCTCAGGGTCAGTGTGTCCTACACCACTTCCAAAGACTCTCAGAACCCTATCAAAACGGCCATCAAACATGAGACTGGTATTCAAAGAAATCCAAATAATCCCGTCCTCGGCCAAAATAGATCTTTATTCTCAAGTTGGGGAGAGGAACTGATACCGGTGCCACCATTAAGGGGGTTGACAAACTATGCTAATAACCAAACACACACTTAGAATGTTTTCAGTGATCTTTTCAGTAGTCTGTGTGGTCAACATCAACTTATTTCATAATGGTCTGCACAGATATTGACGAGGAAATAGATGCAAAATAACTCTAGTAAAGTTTGTTTTGAAACAAAAGCAAATGAAAACCGACTCTTCTGCATATTTTGGATACTATTTAAGACTTCAGGAAGTCTGCAGGAAACTGTCCACAGCCTAGCAGCGACTTCCTCCTGAGAAATCAAGTGACAGGACCAGGAACCAAGTCAAGCACTGTGTGTTGAAGAACTGTGTGGGGAGGCACAACGCAGCCTCCGTCCTCCTGGCACACCTGACAAGACCACGGGACCTGAGCAATTGCAACCTGCAAGTCCCCTTTGCTTATGGCCGTGGCCCTCCTTCCCTCCGGCTCACCTGTCCGTCTCCCCCAGGTATCTCTTATGGTGATGGTGAATAATTACAGCCCTTGGAACTGAATAACCATAGCCTCACGACTGTACAGAGATATGTGTGGATCCATCCATCCGTAGGACAGGGTGACACCGAGGGAAGCCAGTCCCTTCATAATCAAAATGGCTTGATAACACATATCACATGTCTGAAATCTTTAAAACACAACTAACCAAAACATTCCTGATCTCTCACTCCCTCAAGGGCGTAGTCCCTTTGTTCTTCAAAAAAAGACCCTGACTCCGTTTTCATAAAAAAAAATATGTATTTCTGAACCTCTTTTCTTTTTAAGTGTAAAACTCACTGGTTTATTACCCTTGATTTGGAAAAGTGTGCTTGAATTTGATTTCAAAATATGCGCTAGGGTTCCTATTATGTTTGTTACCTTGTGAATACACAAAATCCTATCCTTGTGGACAGCAAAACAATTTCCACAAAGAAGAAAGTCCTGGGTTGGACTCAGAAGAGAACAACTTGTAAAATTGATGTGTTAAGAAATCAGAGAGAGCAGTCTTCTGACTGTCACCTGCCTGGCAGGTGCCCCCTCATTTCTTCCTGAATGATTTTCTTTTCTTTCTTAAAAAAGAGCAAAAGAAGAAAGTAATTCTAAAAACTTAAAAAAGTCTATTCATGAGAGTGTTTGCTAACAGATGTTTAAAAGATCCACAAAGTGTGCTTAATGCTTCCAAAAATCCAAAGCATTGGCATGAACAAGAGCAGTATGGAAAGCAGACCCATCACTGCTGGCTTCCCATCTCCCTCCTGTTACCCTGTTGTCACATCCACATTACAAATGGGAAGGAAGTTGATGTCAGGTCAGAAAGGTTTCTAAAGGCCAGAGCGGGGGTAAGGACAGACTCACCATGAGCCGGGTTACCTTTCTCAGCATCCATTCATTCATTCAGTCAACATCTGCAGGTTGCTTCTGTAGGTCAGACCCCACGACCACTGCCTCAGTCACAAAGCTTCATAGAATGACATAAAGAATAATTAAAATGATGGAAGAATATATAAGATAAAGGTTGGGGACATAGCTCAGTGGTAGAGAGCTTGCCTACCATGCACAAGGTCCTGGGTATGGTCTCCAGCACCACATTGGAGAAAGAAGAAGAGGAAGAAGGAGGAGGAGGAGGAGGAGGAGGAGGAGGAGGAGGAGGAGGAGGAGGAAGAGGAGGAGGAGGAGGAGGAAGGGAGGGAGGGAGGAGGAGAAATGGAAGTACAGAGAAAAGAGTGCTTAATTCTACTTGGGAGAAAGTACTGAGATAATCTCTAGGATCTTTAGCTAGTTTTAAAAACTGAATTTTTTTCTATTGGAATTCAGAGGGAAGAAAGGAAAGAATTCCAGACAAGAACAAGAGTAAGGCCAAGGGCACAGAGGCGTAATCCAGCCGGGTGCATCTGTGCAATTTCAGTTTTTATTGGAGTACAGTTTGTAATGGAGGAGGCAGCAGGAGAGAGGCTAAGATTTCAGATAGTATCCAATCAAAGGTCAAAGTTATTTTAGAAACAATGGAAGTGATGGGGTATTTTTCAGTAAGGTGTGCTCTGGTGGATCATCTTTTAGAGGGCTCAGCTGGTGACAATTTTTGGGCTGGGCAGGTGCAGGAGAAAGGGTAGATTAGAAGGAAAAGAGGTGGCAGAGTGATAATCAGTCATGATTCTTTCAAGAGAGGCTGGACCTAACCTAAGGCTGGGCTGTGGGGGCCGGGAGAATACATATCCAATAAATATTTGGAGGAAGAATTGGCAGGTTTCCTCACAGTAGACGCCATGTGCAATTCATCATATGAGTTTATCAGTATTTAAACTGGTTTTTCCCTCTTGGATGAGATGAATCCCTTCATCGCCCTTAGATGTAAAGGCAAATTATTACAAAGCCTCTCAATGTTTACTTTAAAATTTCTATACTGCCTTTTGCAAACTAGTATGACCGTTCATGATTCCCCTCCAGTCCTTTTATAAAAACAGATTTAAGTAGCCCCAAACGTCAGTGGCTTAACAGCCTAGAATTTGTTCTCTGCTTATTATTCACTTGACTGTGTGGGGCGGCTGCTCCTGGTGGGTAAGTGGTACTCCTCCACACAGTGACCAGGGATCTAGGCTCCTTTCATATTTTTGGTCCACCATCCTCTGGCACTTCTAGCAAAAAGTAAAGAAAATGAAGGGAAACACCCACTTCGTAAAAACTGTGGCCCAGAATGGCACACATCACTTCCACTCACAGCCCAGGGCTCAGAACTCAGTCATGTGACCACACCTAACTGCAAGGCAGTCTGGGAAATGTAGTCCAGTGGTATGCTAAAGCGGAAGACGGAGTGGATTTGAGGAAACTGGTTCACAGATTCTGCCACAAGACCACTCCTGATGACACTCGGAAGGACTCTGCTAACAAGCCACGTGATTCCTTCCACAGAGCGCTCAGCCTGGGATTGTGGTGAGGCCAGAGACACAGCACTCAGAGGAGCTCAAGGTTTCCCCACAGTCTTGTGCTTCAACAAATCTCACGGTTTTGTTTGGATTAGCAATAGTTCAGATACAAGGGAAGGCATATCTATGACTTGTGCACAGAGCCTAAGTTCTGCTTAAGTATGCAGGAGGTGCCACATGCACGTGCACGCCCACTTGGAGGCAACACACGACTGGTTCTCACGGCGCGGGAATGGATGCTTTGTAAGCCCAGGGATTTACAATCTGTATATGTCTGCATATGCCTTTTGCTTTTGGGCTTCATTTGGCAGCCAAAAGCACTGGGAGTCCAAAGCATACCTCTCAGGGTGGATCAGACTGACTGCTCTTTCATGACAGGCGAGGGGCTTGATGAGAGGAGCAGGACCGTCTCCAGCACAGGCCGAGCAGCCACAATGTTCAGTATATTTTAGACTTATTTGTCCTATGCTCATTTAATGACTAGATAGCCTCTCGGCTCATTAGTTTGAAGGGCTATTGCTACAGCTAAATCATTCACATTTCACAGCAAATTTAATGAGTGTGATTTAAAATGTCACCCAAGTAAAAAAATGTAAAAATGTCACCGTGTCTCTCCGTGTCCTCTTTATTTCAAATTCAACAACTAGTTTCCTTTACTACCATTTCATTCGCTCAATAATTTCCTAGCAAATGGAATCAAGGGAAATGTTTTTAAGGGCCACTGGGTCAAATTCCAGACACTTAAGGAAAATGTTGTCACCTGCTACTCTCAGGCAGCACCTCCTTGTGCTACCATGCTGCAAGGCACGACATATTTGGTATGAGTGCTAAGAAGAGGGTCATTTTCTGTGGAGGTGCAGAGTTGGAGACCACATCAAGCTTCTCTTCTTCAAGCTCTGTGACCTGGGTAAGTTACCAGTGCTACTGTTGTGTGGGAGGATCTCTCAGCACATGAATGAAAAAAGGGTTAACTGCTGGAGGATGATGTTGGCTGTTTATCAATCAATTACCCATAAACTTATCTAATCAATAAACATACAAGAGCCAATACTCTTTTTTAAATGAGAGGGGGTGTGACAGGTCTGACCATACCAGAAATGGCCTCTAACAACATAAAGTAGCCCAGCTCTCTTTTATTTATAGCACACAGGTAAAGGGGGCCAAGACCAGGAGGAGCTTCTTCCATGATGGACAGGTTAGGGTGGAGTTAGGGGAGCCATTCTCTTAAGGGGACTATTCCAGAAGGAGACGGGGAACCACTCCCACGCAGCACCACATGCTTCCTGGCAATCTGGCACAGACCTCGTGGCTGTTAGTTCCTGGAAGCCAGGCCTCTGCGTCCCATAGCCCAACCTAGTCTGATTCTGCTAAATAAGGATGGCTTCCCACAGTTGTGGTGGTGATTTGTGCCCATCCAAGAACAGGCTGCAGAGCCTGCCACTCTTCAATCTTTAAGCTTCCATGAGAGCTACAGGTGTATTCATCACCTGTGGCTGCCAGGACAAAGCCCTACAAACCAGGTGGCTTCAAACAGCAGAAGCACACTCTCTCACAGTTCTGCAGCTGGGAGTCTGAAATGAAGGTGTCGGCAGGGTTGGTTCCTACTGGCGTCTCCGAGGGAAAACGTTCGGTGCTTCTCTCCAACTTCTGGTGGTTGCTGGCAGTCCTTGGCCTGCCCTGGCTTGTAGACACATCCCTCCATCCTCTGACTCCCTCTTCACCTGGTATTCTCCTCGTGTGTGCCTGTGTCTCTGTGTTTTAGTCAGTTTTTCATCACTGTGACCAAAGGAGAAAAATCTCACAGTTTCAATCTCAAGTTCCTAGCCTTGGCCAAGGTGTCAGGGGCCAAGAGAGCATTTCCTGTGGAGAACCTGAGCCCAATGACCTTACACCAGGCACCACACGGGCCTGCTCCCCTTGGTCACAGACACTGCCTGGCAGCATCTTCGTCAGAGCTTGTTTTCCTCTTTATCATCAACAAACTTTGACAAGGGCTCAAAATTGTCTGTGGGCCCACTCCAAATCTTCCATTTATGCTTGGTCTTGACTCCTTTAACTGAGGGATAGTGGACACGTAGAAAATTGTCTGCCTGGGAGGCTGAGGGGGGAAAGAGCACTTTTACCCTGTTGGTGGGATTGTCAGTTAGTAGGGCCACTATGGAAAGCAATATGGAGGTTCCTCAGAAGACTAGGTGTGGAACCGCCGCACAAGCCAGCTCTGCCACTCCTCAGTATTTATCCTGAAGAATTAAAGTCCTCTCACTGCAGCGACACCTACATACCCATGTTTATAGCAGCGCCATTCACAGTAGCCAAACTATGGAACCAGCCTAGGTGTCCATCAATGCATGAATGAATAAAGAAAATTGGTGTATATACACAATGGCGTTTTATTCAGCCATAAAAAATGAAACTATGGCAATTGCAGGAACATGGATGGAACTTGAGACCAGTATGTTCAGTGAAATAAGTCAAACTCGGAAGGTCAAGGGTTGTATGTTCTCTGTCATATGTGGAAGCCAGAGAGGACAAAAGCATAGAAAGGTGGCAGATGGGAGTGGGGTTCATGAAAATTGAAGGGAGATCAGTAGAGTAAAGGAAAGGGACCAGGAGGAGGGAAAGGGGAGATAGTGGGAATGTTACTGGGCAAATCATCTTGTTCTAGTGTGTGCATGTACTAATTTATAACAACAAATCCCACCGTGACGTGCAACCATAATGCACCAATAAAATAATGTAGGAAGAAAAGCAAAAAGAGAGGAGAGAAAGAAAGTAAGAAAAAATAGTTTATGAAATATGCTGTCTTTTGCCAACTCTGTTCTTTCCAGCTGGGGGTGAGTCAGGAGGTGGCATGATCTCTTTGTGAAAACCTGCCCTTGCACCTGAGGTGCCCCTTTAGCTGAGGATGGGTAACCTTCTCAATTACGTTCATTAACCCTTCAAGGTTCGAATATATTGCCACACCTCAATTCCTGTATTTTCCTCTTCGTCTGTTAGACTCTTCTATGTTTGTGATGAGAAACAAACATTGGGAAAGAAAAATATACAGGGCATTAAAAATATAAGCTTATTTGCATGCATGAATAAAATATCATTTAAAAGAACAGAACTGCTTTGAGAAAAGCTTTCGATTCTGGATCGAGAGCACATTGTGAGGCCCTGGGATGGAGAACAGGTGCCTGGAGCAGCTGTTTACATTTTTTCAAGATCAGCAATGGCCCCAAAGCCTATGGCAATTACCCTGTTGACAAGTTGTCTTCAAAGATGAGAATAAGACGACTCAGCTCCCTGAATTCATCTTGGACGCTATTTTCATTGTTGTTAATATGATTTTATCTTACAGATAACCAAAGTAATGGAGACCCTAGTGTCTGTATCACTGGCTTGTTGAAATACTTTACTGTCTTGTTCAGCCTTTCTTTGTAATTATAAAGCAAGAATCAAAGGCACAGAGCACAGAATTCTCTGGAAGCAGCAATGGACTTATTTTCCATAAATACCTTATTGGACTCAGAACCCTCAAGAGGGGACACATTTGTATTAAAACATTTTGAACAAATGAAGGTGTAAACAATATGCTTTCTTAATTGCTGAGTGTCATTAGACCTCTGATGTGAGGGGCAAGAATGAAGTCAGCCTCCCAGGATCCAGACTGCCAGGCTGCACAGCTGCAAGGTCAGGCTCCCCTCAAAGGTCAGACTGAGAGAACAACAAAAGACCAACAGGTGGGTGAAGTCTGGTAGGTTAAAGGTCTTGCTGCAGATAAAGTATGGGGGAAAAAGACCCACAGCTTTTGCTGAGACTTTTTAACTACAATAAAAGGTAAGAGTTGAGTTTTGACGTTGCTATGCCAAGTTAATTCAAAGAAATTTCTGAACTTAGTTTTTTCTAATGCTCAGAGAACTTTAAGATGACACTAATGTAGCTGGCACAAAACAGGTACCGACATGGATGCAAACAAAGATATCAACTGAAAATAAATGGACTTAGCCTTCTTTAGATTGTTAGGAAAGCTGTTATCCTTTCATGACAGAATGAAATGCCCAAAGAAAAAAATAGTAATTCCATGTTATATTAGAACACAGGAATATCAGTTGTTGTTGCTATTGTCATATGATAAAACTTAGAAGGAAGTGAAACCTTGACTTTTATAAGAAGGAATAATAAAGCACTGAATTTGAAAGCACAAACTATCTCCCCTTTGAAAATGACTGTCCCACATTAGGAGACAGAAACCAGTTTCTTAAAATTTGTTTGGTCTAATATATGACTGAATTTATGGCTTTATCTTAAGGTGGAATTGACTAAAAATTGATATGTAGAGAAAGTATAAAAATTTTTCCTAAGCATTTAAAACTTACACACTAAGAAGTTTTCTGGAACATGCATGTTTGTGATAGCAAATATACAGCCATGTACCACCTGACATTTCAGTCAACCACGGACTGTGTATTTGAATGTGGTCCCATAAGATTATATCACATAGTGACATCATACCTGTGTGAGTTTGTGTGAGTATGCAAAAAGAACTATGGTGTTTGCAGAACAACACAATCACCTAATGATACATTTCTCAGAATACATCCCTCCATTAAGCTAGATATGATTGTAGATAGATAAGTGGTGACTAATGAGAAAGAAACATTCCAAGGTACATTTTAGATATCTTAATTCATCATTGCCTTCAAGTTAACATGTTATATATAAGTGTCAGTTTTCTGTTACTGTAACAGAATACCTGAGACTGGATAATTTATAAAGAAAAGGCTTATTCTGGTTCACAGTTCTGAAGAAAGGGAAGTTTAAGATGGGACAACTGCATCTCACAGGGGCCTCATGCTGTGTTCTAACATGCTGTGTGTCTTTACATGGTGGAACTGTGTGTGAGGGTGGCAGGTGGGTGTGTACAGAAGGGAGGGAGGGGATAAAGGAGCTGACCTGCTTTATAATAATCCACTCTCTGCACAACAAATCCATTGCTTGAGACCTAATCCAGTCACCCAAGATATTAATCCCTCCTAAAAGCTTTGCCTCCCAAAACCACTACACTGGCAATCAGATTTCAATGTGGATTTTGTCAAGAACAAACTGCATACAAACTATGGAATTTATTTGATTCCATTTATTTTTGTTCACCATGAGAACACTTTCTATTATAATGCTGGGAAGGGTAGAAGAAAATCTTTCCTTGGTAGCTATAAAATGCCAAATAGTACTGTCTATCAAACTCATTTTGGTCAGGCTGGTCACTGTGGCACACACCTGAGATCCCAGCAACGTGGGAGGCTGAGGCAGGAGGATCCCAAGTTCAAGACTAGCCTTAGCAATTTAGCAAGGCCCTATGCAACTTAGTGAGAGCCCGTCTCCAAGTTAAAAGTAGAAAGGAAAGGGTTGGGGATGTGCCCAGTGGTTAAACACCTCTGGGATCAATCCCTATTCAAACCAAACTGAACAAAAACCTCCTTGTGGTACAAGTCTCCAGATCACAGAAGCATACTAGGTAGTCATTTCTGCTCTGGGTCTCTGAAGCGTCGACCCAAGGTTCTGGTCCCACTGTGATCCTCTTTCAACCCCTGGGTGCTGGGAGTATCCCAGCTAGGGGGTTTGCAAATGGCCAAACCAGATGGCGAGTGTCACAGTTCTCCAACAAGGGCTGAAATTCATTGTTGGCAAATTGAAAACAGTGATTGACACAGAAATAGCTGACAAGATTTCCCCCTGTATCCCAGCTGCCGCTTATTCCAACATCTGTAGATGTTAATTTCCTTAAGTAAATTAGGGATCATTGGTTATGAGTGGCAGTGGTAATGACAGAGCCATTGTGTGGACTCCTTTGGGTCCTGGTACGGAAATCCAATAAGAGGACCTCAGAGTGGCCTGGAAATTGATTAGACCTCACTTCGGAGAGGAGCAGGGCTGTCCCTGCTATTTCAGTCACACTGGAGTGAACGTGGAGTCACGTTCACTCCACATGAACGTCAGGTGAAGCATTGTATCAGGACAGTTATTTGTTGGAAAAGGACCGGCCTGATTCAATGGCAGCGGGAAGAGTGGGTGTGGGAAGGCTACCCCGACATGAAATCAAAGATTTATTTGTGACCCTTAGGGACTGTGTTGCATTATTACAGACTAATTCTCTCCCTTTGTAGGTAGAGGTGACAGGGCACAGACGGATGTGAGTAGGGGGAACCTGCGGTCAAGGGGATGATTCTATAAAGTGGCCCACTGTGCTGACCCCCCATTCCAAGAAGCAATTCACCTGCGGCCCTGCCTGGCTTAAGTGGACAGGCCATGTCACATTCCTCAGCAAGCTACCTGTTATCTGCAGGAGATGCAGGCCCAAAATAATGTCCATGAGCGGACCCAAGTGACCCTGAAGGAGGAGGCTTTTGTGACTCTTTTCACAGATGAGATCCTGAAACTCAGGGAGATAAGGATAATTCCTCCTAACCATAAAATCTCCAAGAATCCAATAAGAACCTGTCAGCATGGGCCAAAGTGACCTAGAGTTGTCATAGTGGGGTCTTGAAAGTCTGATGTCATCCTGCTGTCAGTGAAAAGTCAAGAGTGGATGTGGGGGGTGGGGACTCTGGAAACTTCTCTGGGTTTCCCCAATAAAACTGGATTGCCGGAGAGGCATGCTGTCCCTCTCTCTGAAAGGACCCACTCTGTCCCTTGAGAGTGTCCCCTTTCCTTTTTTCTATCCTTTGAATAAACTCATTCCTGTTACTCTGAGTGACATGACTGAAATCCTCTGGACTTGATTGCAAGCGTGGGGGTTTGAAGGTGGGGAAGACCTCAGCCCTGAAACAGAGCCAGGAGTAGGCTCCACTCCTGCTAAACTGGTCAGGACACGCTCAGACTCTCAAGGTGTAAGTGAAGCATAAGCAAATTTGAATGCCACCCCCGTTCAATTGCCAGCAAGGAGTGAACTAGAGGTTCTGGATCTTACCAATCCCGGGGGCACTGAGCATGCCAGCAGGTGGACGGCCATCCCTAGAGCCTGAGGGCACATCCAGGCAGCAGTCTTCTTCCAACAGGTCTGGCTGGGTGCCTCCCAGCGGCAGCTTTGTGTGACCACCTTGTGAGAGGGCCATCAGGATCTCTCCACTTACAGAATCACCTGTCTTTGAGAATCCCATGGCACAAGAAACCCACCAGATTTTTTCAAAATATATGACTACACACCCCAAATATTCTTCAGGTTTAAATAGTGTTTGCAGCTAAAGTCAAACTGCTGTCCTAAGTTCAAGCACACTAGGCCAACATTTTACTTTTGGCTCATGGCCTTCAGCTAACACTGGGTTTCTGGACCAAAAGGAAGTCTCATTACAAGGTGGCGTGAGTTGGAGGAAAATACAGAGACCAAAAGTTGCAGGGTTCTCCTCCTGCCAAAATGCAGAGTTAATAGCCAAAGTTTAAAGAGTGTCCATGGATAATTGGCAAGCATCAGTTTCATGGTGAGTCCAAATAAAGCATATGGTGCCCAGTATTGATTATGGAGTTCAACCTAAAAATAGCATCATGCAGCTAAGCCTGACCCACTTCAGTTTAAGAGGCCTAAGGTCACTACCTGATTAAGCCTGTGTCCACTCAGAACCTCCCACACAACGGTAGACAGAATGGAGGCTTTGTGGCTCAGGTTCTTGTCATGGAGACTCAAGGAAGCAGTCGGATGTCCTGCAGACAATCCTAGGAGAGGGAGGCCTGAGTTCTGCCAGTGGCCCCCAGCTGTGTGATCTCAAGGAAGCTCCTTTAAATCTGTGGGCCTCCTTCCTCAGGCTGCACAGTGAAAAATTACATCTGGTTCTCTTAAGACCCTACTCAGCTCGAAAGTTCTAGAAATATCTAATTGTACTGTAGCCTAGAAAAATTGCTTAGCATTTCATTTTCATATCCATTGTCTAGAAATAAACTTTTCAAAGGTGGCTTAACTGTTCAGTCAATATTTGTACAGAAGAACTTGCATGATAATATTTTAGAGGAGTGTTCGCTCCCTGCAGAGGGATGATCTTCTGAGCGCTTCCTGATGTGACAGGCGTTTGTCACAGGACCAGCTGCTTCTTCTTCCTTTACATCTTGAAACATTAAAATAGTGTTAACGACTGTGTCAGCCACAGGGCCATACTGTGAACCAGGGTTGAGTTCGCCTGAGTGAAGAAAGAGCTGATGTTACCCTCTGCCATGGCTTGTTTTACTCTCCTGTCACTTTTGGATTTACAAGGTGGAAGTAGGTGGACATTTTCAACCAGTAGTGGCAGGTGAAAACACACACACACACACGCACACACACATGCAAATAAACATATGTATGTATATTTAATATATTATGTATATATATTTACATATTATGTGTATGCAAAAGCCAAATTAATTTTCATCAGAAGTTAAAACAAATTACACACGCCACTTAAACAAAGCCCTAAAGCACAGGCAAACCATGCCATAGTTATAAGAAAAGTAACTTTAGTGGGAACAGTTTCTAAAACCACAACCTATAATATTCAAAGCAAGACTTTAAACACTTTTTCCAAATCTCTACCTGCTTTATCTCAGATGCCAGCAATGCAAACTTACTCTTCCTGGTCTTATAACTTGAAAAATGGTTTTGCCTTCAGTTTCCTAGGAGATGCTGTCTCGAGAGGCCTCCTCATGGTCTTGATAGTTCTGTGACAGTATCCATGGAGGAAGGCCACTCTAATCAGCCTGGGATGGAGAGCAAGGGATGCCCCTCCCCCACCCCACTCCACCAGACAGCTCTTAGGTGTGTGGGGATCCCCCTTCTCACTGTGTGGGGATCCCTCCTCTCATTTTGCTGGAACAAATAGAAACAGAAATGCCAACTATTTGTTTACAGTTCCAACATACCTAAATATGGCACAATAAAAATATTTTAACCTGTTTTATCGCAGTAGCTTTAATACCCGTCTTCAAGTTGCATTCCGCATCTGCCACAAGTCACATTTATTTTTAATGCAAGTTGAATTCACTCACATGCTGATGAAATAAAACTATTTTTAACGTTGTAGTACGATCATTTATCCACTGTACAAATAGTTATGTAGCTCCTGGCACGTGCCAGGTACTTGGCTGAGGCCTGTGGATTCATAAATCAAAAATAGAAGCAAAAAATAACAATAATAATAATGAAGACATTGCACTAAAAGGCGCATGCTGTCTGGTAGGCCCTTACTCCAGCTAGATATTTCTCCATTCCCATTTCCTTCAGGAACAGGTCCTAAAATGTAGAGCATCAGAGCACTGCTTGGGTTCTCCCCACATCCTCTTCCCAAGCCTGTCTACTTTTAAAATACTCAAACTGTGTTTATATGAGTAACTATGGTCAAAATGAAAAACCGTGATTCCAATGTGCCAGAATGTTCTCTAATCAATCTTATGTTGCTCTTGAGCTCTAAAATGATTCATTCTCTCAAGTGAAAAGTGACAAATTCTTTTAACACATCATGCAGATAAGAGTTAATGTGGCAGACCTGAAACTGCTGTCTTTGGACAGGCTGGTTTCCAAGGTTGGCCCTTGGCTGGAGTCTGGGAATTTGGGTGTGGGGAGGGTTCCCATCAATCCCAGAGCTGATGAGAATGGCTCACGGTGTCTAAACTGTTCATGCAAATAGTAGGATTTCTTCTAAACATGTGCTTTCTTTCCAGGGTTCTGGAGTTTGGGATACACCAGGCCTGGTACCTATGTGACTAAACTTCAATGGAAACCTTGGGCCCTAAGTCTTGAATGAGCTTCAGACCTGTCTTCACAGCTTCTGTCTGGAGAAAAGAAGTGTATCCTCTATGATTCCAATAGGAAAGGATCCTTGGAAGCTTTAGCCTGGTTTCCCCGGACCGAGCCCCTTGCAGCCTCTTCCTTTGCTAATTGTGCGTGGTATGCTTTTACTGTCATAAATCTGAGTGGTGGGTGGGGCTATATTCTAAGTCCTGTCAACTGTTCTAGTGAAGCATCAAGTGGGGCAAGGTCCTGGAGCCCCAGACACACACAGAATTGCTCAGCATCTCCTGTGCCGAGTGCTTTTCCAGGAGCTGAGGATATGCAGCAGTGAGCAGAACTCTCTTGCTGTGTGGATCTTACATTGTCAGGAGAGAGGACGGGAAAAATACACAAGGAAACGACAGAATGTGCCTGATGGTGAGAAATGCCCTGAGAAAAGTAAAGCAGAAGAGAGGGTAGGGAGTGTTAGATTGGGAGCTTGCCATCTTAAATAGGGGAGTGGTGGAAGGCTTTGAGGAAGATCTGAAGGAGATGGGGGAGAATGTCATGGGGCCATCTGGGGAAAGAGCTTTCTAGGCAAGGGGAACATCTGGAGCAGAGGCCCTGAGATGCGAGCATGCTCAATGCAGAAAAAACAAGGAGGCTAGCAGGCTGCAGGGTAGTGAGCAATGGGCAAAAGCGGTAGGAGATGCGGTCTGAGCATGCAGAGGGCTATCAGTGAGCCAGCCTTCTGGCTTTTATTCTGAGTGTGAGAGGAAGTCATAGGAGCATTGTTAGCAGTGGACTGACATGAAAAGACTTGCTTTTCAAAGCATCACCAAAGCTCTTTATGGAGAATGCTCTGTAGAACTGCAAAGGCAGAAAGGGAGGACAGGTAGGAGGTGATTGCAATGGTCTGGGGTTTGCAGACAGATTAGATGTGCAGTGTATGAAACAGAGAGGAGTCAATGTTGATTCCAAGGCTTTTAGCCTGAGCAACTGATGAAGCTTTCATTTACTGAGGCAAGGAAACTGAGGAAGGACAGGATTGGAGGGGGAACTGGGAATTTAGTTTTGGGATGTGTTAAGTTTGAGATGCCTAATAGTCTAGAAAAGATGTACAGTTGATATTTCCATTGTGTAGATAAGGAAATTGAGGAATAGAGGTTAAATGGTTTGCACAGGGCCACACAGCTGAACAGGTTTATGTCCAGAGTCTGGATCTAGCATATATTCCTCTAACCCTCCGCTCTAACGGACTTGGAACCCTCAGAGCTAAAGTGACTTCCCATGGCATGATTCCAAATATACTTTAGTAGCAATATGCAAACATTACTCAAATAATATTGGTAAAATAGAATAGCAAATAATGTTTATTTTTATTTTTAACATGCTACAGTTTATCAAGCATATGGTTGGCTACTATGTAATCTATAAAGCTGGGTTTCCCCCAGGAAATTGCCTCTTAGGAATAGAAGTTCTGATTGGACATGGATTGCAGTTTGACCCTGTCATGCAGACTCTGCTTCACTAATGATAACCTACCCATAGAACAAAGAGAAAGAAAAAAAGGGAGAAGATGTTATTTAGAAACCTAGGAAGGCTTCCACAGTGGGAGTTTACTGCACCGCGTTCCTTGCGGAGTTGCTCATAATTGTGAAATAAGAGAAGCATCCGAAAGGCCTGAACAGGAGGGTGTTTGAATGAACTACAGCGTGTCCACACAATGGAGATTCACGCAGCTGTAAAACGAGAATGGAGCAGATCTCTATGAACTGATTGTGACTTCCAGAACACACTGTTTAGTATTTTAAAAAAGCAAAGTGCAAAATGATGATCTCTAGAACACTCCTTTATGTAAGAAACAATGTATGTATGTATCTGCTTCTTTTGAAAGAGAAATCAGGGAAGAAAGGTATTGGTTACCTACTAATACAGGATGGGAAGAATGAGGGGGTAGTGTCAGTTTTCTAAGTATATCTTTAATATAATTTTAATATTTGATCCATGTAAATGTTTTACATACTCACAAATAACAATAAAGCCAACTAGAGCGAAAGCCTAAAATGGAAAGTACCAGAATCAACAAATAATAAACAAATGAACTTAGTTGTACTCTCAATGAATAACAAACTACACTAGGGAGAGGAAGAAGGAGAGTCAGCCTAAATAACTTTTATACACAGCACGTATTTCAATTAGATACTCTCAAACCAAAGACAAAAAGAGTGCTAAACTGATTTGAACTCCAGCTGGTAGGTTTGTTTCTGCAGTGGAATGACTGACCTTCTGAAACTAATTTTAGCAAATTATAAGATTCAGCCTAGATTGACAAGGGGTACCAGGTTTCTCGCTATCAGAAGTGGAATTACAGGTATGGAAAGAGAAAACTATGGATTGAACCCTGTGGGCATATGCCTGGGATTGGAATTATCACTATGAACTCCTGGTTTTTAGAGAGGTGGGTGGGTAGGTAGAAATATGGACGGACGGATGACAGACACTGACAGACAGAGATAAGTATGTGTGTGGAGATGTCATGCATGCTCTACGCTACCCAGACTCTTGAGGACTGAAGGCTTTGTTACGAAAAATTCTAGAATGTGGCTGATTGACAGCTCCCTGCTGACAGCCGTCTTAGGAGTTCCTTTAGCTGAAGAGAGCCACCTTGTCTGATTTCATGAATGCTCATGGAGCAGCTCATGTCCAATGGCTGATCTGGGTGTCCAGGCCTGGACTCCTCAGCCCAATGCAGAGCTCCCCTGGGGTCAGCAGAAGCTTTTGTGGAGGTGATAGCAGAGCCCATTTTTCCCTTTTGCCCAATCCCACTTCCTTCCCTTGCATTCCACAGGAGATTATCCCCAGAGCACTCCAAAATAAATTCTCTGCTCAGGGAACCTGCCCTGCAGAAAACACAGGTGAGTGCACACATTTCTGAAAGAGCTAGAAAGTTCAAATTTGATACAATTTGAACACCAAGATCAATAATGTTAGCAACAAAATAAACCTCATTGATTAAGAGAGGAATCCAGGAGTCTATATTGTTATAAGTAGATAAATGAATAAACTGCATGAATGAATGAGAAGGAAAGCTCTTCCCTAGAGTAGAACACCAGAAATAAATGTAGAAGGAAGGATGGCGTGAGAACATCACCATTTGACATATCACAGTGAAAACTGACCTGGGCAAGGATTGTCAATGGATATCAAAACTATAGGGTGGGCGTTTGGTAGGAATAGGACAGCACATGATCTCAGAGAACCTTCCCCCAAAGTGCTCATTAGTTACAAAGGGGGAAATGGTAGGCTTAAAGCAAAGGAAGCAGGTAGACACCACCTTAACCAAGTTACTGACGTCAACATCCCACAGGGAACAAACTGACCTCGTCTCCTGATACAGGGCACTGAGGACACATCATATTCCTGCCCCTAAATGCATGGCATCAGTCTAATATAAAGAAACATTAGCAAGATAATAATAAATGCTGGGGAGGATGTGGAGAAAAAGGAACTCTTTTACACTGTTGGTGAGATTGTCAGTTAGTACAGACACTAAAGAAATCAATATGGAGGTTCTTCAAAAGTCTAGGCATGGGACCAACATACCACCCAGCTATACCACCCCCGGGTGTTTATCCTAAAGAATTAAGGTCATCTTACTACAGTGACACATGCATGCCTGTGTTTACAGCAGCACAATTCACAGTAGCCAAACTATGGAACCAGCCTAGGTGTCCATCAATGCATGAATGGATACAGAAAATGTGGTCATTGGAATATGTAACAACGAATCCCATCATTTTATTTTGTTTGATTTATTTTATTTTATTTTTTTTGGTACTGGATTGAACTCAGAGGCACTCCACCACTGAGCCACATCCCCAGCCCTATTTTGTATTTTATTTAGAGACAGGGTCTCCTGAGTTGCTTAGGGCCTCGCTCAGGTGCTGAGGCTGGCTTTGAACTCGTGATCCTCCTGCCTCAGCCTCCCAAGTGTTGGGATTACAGGCGTGCGCCACCATGCCCGGCAAATCTCATCATTTTATACGACTCTAATGCACCAATAAAAAACTGTGGGGAAAAAAAGAAACAGACATATTCAATTGAAAGACATTCTACAAACGGATTGGCCAATTCTTGTCAAATATCAAGGTCACATAAGACAATGGAACTATTCCACAAGACTAAAGAGATTTGGGAATGTGTGGTCCTGAAGTGGACCCTAGATCAGATTTATTTCTTTCTCTGTTTTATTTTACTTTAGGCATAAAGGACATCATTGGGACAGTTGGCAAAGTTTGAACAAGGTCTGTAGATTAGATAATAGTGTTTGATCAGTGTTTTTCCTGTTTTAATAAATCATACTGCAGTTATTTTAAGAGAACATGCTTGTTGCTAGAAAATGTACACTGTGGTATTTAGGGATAAGGGGGAATCAGGTCTGCAAGATCTATTTGGTTTTCTTTGTCCATTCATCTGTAGATGGATATCTGGGCTGCTCCCACCAGAGGCAATTTTTGAATATCCTACTTAATTGCTTTCAAAATTGAGGATATTTATTATTGGGGGAAAAAGAGCTTGAGACAAATATTTAAAACATTTTTATCTTTTTTGCAGGAAGGGTACTGGGGTCTGAACTCAGGGGTGCTTTACCATTGAACTAGATCCCCAGTCTTTTTATAGTTTATCTGGTAACAGGGTCTCACCAAGTTACTGAGACTGGTCTGTAACTTGCAACCCTCCTGCCTCAGCCTCCTGAGTCACTGGGATTGTAGGTGTTCGCCATGGCTCCAGGTTCAAGTCAAATACGTAAACATTTGGGGCTGTACGTTCACTAAAATGACAAATTTAAGAATGTTGAACCAGAAAATTAAATTAGCATGATCAACCAAATTTTCAATATTCCATAATTATACAGAGATGTCATTCTGTTTGTATGCCATATACACTATGGAAAGCATAGAATTTTTTAAAATATTGTAATTGAAAAGGTAGGAGATAATTATATGCATCAAATGATTATAACTGAGTTAGCTAGCTAGAGCTTGGAATTGATGTTGCCTCAATTATAAAGATTATTTAACATTTTATATACTTAAGTTTTAGAACTTTTTCAGAAATATTTTAATATACATTCTCATGCAGTCACTCTCTATGTGTGTGCATATTTATTTTTGTAATTTTTTTTTCTTGCAGTGCTAGAGATGAAACCCAGGGCCTTGTGCATGCCAGGCAAATGTTCTACCACTGAGCTACATTCCCACCCCAGCACAGGTATTTCAAAATAAGTAATAAATTGAATAATTCATTCAAAGGAGAGAAAGAAATACCACAGAGATGAATGTAGAGTCATTATTTCAGTAACCTTTGTGCAATTATAGCTATTAAAATTCAGTACTTGACATGTGTCAAGTTTGTGTTTGTAAATGTCGAAGTTTGCTGCACCGGGAGCCTGCTTGGACAGTTCCATCTTTTAAATGAGCAACGATTGCCTTACCTGATAGACACTATCTTCACCAAGGGCTCGAGGTTACTGATAAATCATGTTTAGTTTTTGTATTCCTTTATATGATGCAATGAAAATGGCCTCTCACTCCTGTGATGTCCTTTCCTGAAATATATGTTGGATGTTTCATGAGAAAACGTCAAATTCAGATTTAGCAACAGTCTACAAGATGCCTGCCAAGCACCCTTCTAAACTGTCAAGGTCATTAGAAAAGAGGAGGGTCTAATATGTCCTGGGCCGGGAGTGGTGGCGCAGGCCTATAATCTCAGTGACTCCGGAGGCTGAGGCAGGAGGATCAAAGCCAGCCTCGGTAACTTAGCGAGGTGCTAAGCAACTCAGTGAGACGCTGTCTCTAAATAAAATACAAAATAGGGCTGGGGATGTGGCTCAGTGGCCAAGTGTCCCTGAGTTCAATCCCTGGTTCAAAAAAAATAAAAAAGAAAAAAGAATGTCCTGGATTTGGAGAGACTAAGGATATATGGATGTAATCTGGCATCCTGAGGGGATCCTGGAGATGAAAAAGGGCATTAGTGTGAAATCCAAACAACAGCATATTGGGGGAAAGAACATCATTTTGAATTCCAAAAAATACCTATATTTTCTTTCATAGAAACATACCAATGTTGGTTTCTTCATTTAACAAAAGTTTTAAGACGTTGAGGAAATTGAGCTAAATGTTAGAAACTGTGCTAAATTTGCAAACTATCCTAAAATAAAAAATTTATTTTAACCATGATTTCATTAATACATATCTATGCATAAGGTTGCTAAAACACAACTTGCTTGAAAGTTGAACACTTAAAAAGTAGTTAATGTATTTAGAGATACCTCAGAAATGACTGTTAGCCTGCTGAATACGTTATTTAAAAACTGGGAACTCAGACCAGATGGTGTCCTATTTTCTACTTTCAAGATCAGAGAAGGAACAGTTTAGAAAGCTGGAGTTGGAAGGAGAGGGAACCAGACAGAGGAGAGGGAAACCGCAGACAAAAACAGCCATCAGCAATGATCCCCTGAAACAGGAAGTTTGGAAGAACAGCAAGTACCAAGAGATTGGATTGCCAACCTGGAAAATAACTTCCGGTTGAGGGGAAAAGGCCACGCTATTAGATTCTTTCTCAGGAAGATAGAGGAAAGTAGAGTGCTTTTATCTGTTCCTTTTGAGCCATACAGGACAATCCCAGAGATAAGATGCTTCTCTTCTTCTCACCTGCTTGACTTCAGATTGTATGTCAGCACCCACTTCAGAGAACCTGTAGGAGGCACAAAAGTCCTGATCAGGAAGGTTGAGGCTAAGAAAAAAGGAGAGGTGTCCTTAAAAGGAAAGAAAAAAAAAATAGGAAAAGAAAATTTCAGGATTGGCATAATTTTGAAGGCGTATATAATTTAAAATTCTGCATTTAATCTTTTTAAAAAATTCTTCCAGGTCCTGTTTTTAACTCTCTTGGATATATACCCAGAACTGAGATTGCTAG
Source organism: Glaucomys volans (assembly GCA_020662805.1). Classification (NCBI taxonomy): domain Eukaryota; kingdom Metazoa; phylum Chordata; class Mammalia; order Rodentia; family Sciuridae; genus Glaucomys; species Glaucomys volans. The sequence goes on along the minus strand of JAJEJO010000378.1, from coordinate 150,363 downwards.
ATTATATGGTAATCCTATCTTAAAAATTTTTTTAAAATCTTTTAGATGTAGATGAACCTTTATTTTATTCATTTATTTATATGCAGTGCTAAGGATCGAACCCAGCACCTCACACATGCTAGACAAGCACTCTACCACTGATTCACAACCCCAGCCCCTTTTTTCAATTTTTAAATTCTATTTGTTCTAATTAGTTGTACATAATAGTAGAATGCATTTATACATTTTGATAGATCATACATAAATGGAATATAATCTCTCATTTTTCTGATTGTACGTATTGCAGAATCACATTGATCATGCAGTCATACATGTACATGAGGTAATAATGTCTGTTTCACTCCACTGTCATTCCTTTCCCCATACCCCTTCCACTCCCTTCACTCCCCTCTACCTAATATAAAGTAACTCTATTCTTCCCTATCCCACCCCTTACTGTGAATTAGCTTCCACATATCAGAGAAAACATTCGGCCTTTGGTTTTTTGGGTTTGGCTTATTTCACTTAGCAGGATATTCTCTAACTCCTCCATTTACCTGCAAATGCCATAATTTCATTCTTCTTTAAAGCTGAATAATATTCCTTGGTATATAAATACACCACATCTTCTATATCCACTCATCTGTTGAAGGGCGTCTAGGTCGGTTCCATTGCTTAGCTATTATGAATTGAGCTGCTATAAACATTAATGTGGCTGTGTTTGTGTGTGTGGCTGTAGGATGCTGATTTTAAGTCCTTTGGGTATAAACCGAGGAGTGGGACAGCTGGGTCAAATGGTGGTTCCATCCCAAGCTTTCTGAGGATACATTGTAATCTTAAGGTCAGAATTGTTATAACTCAAAGAAGTGATTTGCTTTTGCTAATGCCTGAAGCTCTTTTTATGTTTGTTTTATTTTATTTTATTGATCGATTGGTACCAGGGATTGAACCCAGGGGTGGTTAATCACTGAGCTACATTCTCAGCACTTTTTATTTATTTATTTAAATTTTGAGCAAACAGGATCTCACTAAATCTCTTAGGGCCTCACTAACTTGTTGAGGCTGGCTTTGAACTTGCCATCCTCCTGCCTCAGCCTCCAGAGCCTCTGGGATTACAGGTGTGCGCCACTGTGCACAGTTTGTTTTGTTCTAAGGATGAAGGTCTAGCTAAGCTCAACAATAATGAAGTGACCAACATGGCAGATGAGTGTAACTACTAAAGAGTAGTTACATAGTGAAACAAAATACCACATAAAAAGAACCCTAATTTAGAGCTACGGTCTGCACTGATCATCTCCAGGTCTCTTAATTGAGTTTTATTATCTGTTCGTGGTCTAGAAATGTTTGTCCACTGCTCAGCTTAAACCATACCTCCTGCCTGAATTAAATTAGCAAACAAACTCTGCTGAAAATGTGGTCACAATAGATGAGTGGGCAGGCCTTGCTTCCCAGGGCCTGGAGTTTATTTGGGACAAATGCACCCAGTTCAAAACAAAAATAAATCAAGTTGCACAACAACAACAAAAATGTGACCCTGGTAAAATATTGTCTCACATATTCACTAAAAAATCATGGGGAAAAATATGAATTTGAAATTAGTCAATTTAATCTCAACATGACATAAAATTAATAATTATAGTTTTGGCAAAGAAATTTCATAATATATATACTTGGCCAAAGATGACTTTAGTCATTTTCAAGTAGGCACTACTGAAGATGAACTCATTAGAGGCAGTGGGGATTTTTTTTTTTTTTCTTTTTTTGAGACAGTGTCTTGCTAAGTTGATAAGGCTGGCCTTGAACTTATGGTCCTCCTGCCTCAGCCTCCTGAGTAGCTAGGATTAGAGGTGTGCCCCAACCATGCCCAGTAGTAGTGAGAAATTTTAAAAATGATTTTGTAGGAAATCTAATTTAGCTGCCTCTTTTTGCTAATTGAGGAAACTATGGGCCAAAGAGTTGTAATAACAGCCAATATTCATTAGAGAGTTCTGGGTGCCAAGGACTCTGCTTAATTTCATTTTATGCTTACCAAAAGCAAACAAGCATGCAACCCTTCAAAGACTAATCGGAAACCAAGGCTAAACCAGGAGAATAATTTATAAACCATCATATAAGAGTGACAGAATTGGGTCTCAGGTCCTATACCTACAGGAATGAAGAGCATGGTTAGTTTTCTGGAAAGCTGTGTATCTGTTATGATTTTATTAAAAAATTTTAAGTTTTATTCAGTACAACTGGGATCATTTTAATAACCTAAAATCCTAATAATTCAAAATTCAGTTTTCTCCAAACTCCGACTTAGAGTTAAGGGTGGTGATTGAGAAAAGGGATGGAAGTTTTTCAGTCTACCAGCTCACCACCATTAGGATGAAGACAAGTATCTAGAGATTTGAGCTGCTCTGGGGCAACCTGGGCTGGAGGCTGGCTGTAATAAAACAGGGAGAAAAACTGGGATCTGGGTCTTGGTTAGAAAAGAAATTAGGGTGTCACTGGGAGGAAGAAAGAACTAACAGCAACACTACACAAACTCTTCCAGAAAATTCGAAAGAAGGGACAGCGTCCCAACTCATTCACTCAGGCCTGTATTGGCAGAACCACAGACACCGAGTGAATGACACTACAGTGTCATTCATAGACAGGGACAAAGCCTCTTACCTGCCATTAGGAAATCAATGCCACAAGAGAGAAAGGAAAAGTAGTCAAGTTGTATTGGTTTAAATTTTTGCTTAATAATTTTTTTTCTGGTAACTTTTTGGGGGCATCAAAACAAGTCTTAGTCATGGATTATAAGTCCTCTTTCTCTTTGTGCCAGTAAGGAAGGTGGTCGTGGATGCTGCTCTTGTAAGTCACACGAAAGAGTTGGCAGAGAGGACCCATTTTTCTATGACTCTTTAAAAGAACACACACGTGGATTTTGATATTGTGACCAAGTGAATTGTTTTGGTAATTTTACTTCTATTATCTCAGATACCTTAATCCTCTAAATTTAAGAAATAGAAAATCAAGCATTTCTTCCATTATCCATTAAGGAAAATGTATCTGCCTCCTGTTAGGTGGTAGTTTAATGTAGCTCATGTTATTTATATCTTACAACCACTCAGTGTGTAACCAGGGCAGTATTATTCCATTTTGCAGCTGAGAAAGTTGAGCCTCTGACTGTGACTTGCAAGGTTGGCATTAAAATCCACAAATGCTCTTTTCTAGCCTGTCCAGCTGAAGGTCACCAACTTTGAACCGATGCAATTTCCGGTGGTCTCAGGGAAGCAGGTTGGGAAATCTAGGAGGCTGGAAACAAATGACCTACCATTGAACTTAGCCTTTATTTCGCTTCTGAAATCCTTCCAACATTATTGTGTTAGAACCTAGACCGATTCTGTGTGTGGAAGGACGATCCCTCTGTATCAAGAAGCCTTTGGCAGGCTACAGCTTGTTTCTGCAGTTAAATTCGTTCCTGCCTGTGGGTCTGTACAGGAAGAACTTTAGCACTTGCCTGGGGCATTGAGATGCTATTATGATAATTAGCAAGGTTCAAAGGCTTTTCAGGTAATGAGAATGTACAGTGTTTCAAAAATAAGAATCATGAATTTAGCAGAATTTAAAGATAACCAGAACTCCTAATCAGAACTCCTTAGTACTTTTCCAGTAACCTACTTGTCCAAATAAAGATACCTGCTAAACATTACTTGGGGAAATAACCTGAATAGTTAATCAGAACCTTAAATTGGCAGAGTGGGTAGAATAATATTAATATTTATCCTTTGAAGTGCAACTAATGGAGTTTCAGTCTGTTCGTAGTGGTTCCACATTGAAGTTTAAATTCTTTGGATAGTTGAAAATGCCGCATTAATATTTCAAGTCACTCTCAGGAACTGTAACAGTGGAATTCTTTATTTATTCATTGTTATTGTGGTTTGGCACTGGGGATGGAACCCAGGTGGGCTCCACCGTGGAACCCTGTCCCCAGCCCTTTTTATTTTTCGTTTGGGACAGAATCTTGCTAAGTTGCTGGGGGCCTCACTCAGATACTGAAGCTGGCCACGAACTTGAGATCCTCCTGCCTCAGCCTTCCGGGTTGTGGGAATTACAAGCGTCTGCCACTGTGTGTGGCTTATTCATGTATTTTTGTGACGGGGTCTCTCTGTTGCCCAGGCTGGCCACAAACCCCATGATCTCAAGGGATCCTCCTGTCTCAGCCTCCCTGGTGTGGGACTACAGGTATGCACCACCATACCCGCTTTGGAATATTTTTAGGTATCATTTTTACCTATTAAAAGCAATGGCCACTCATTAACATGGAGTTGTAAAAGAAATAAAATCAGATGGTTCTTTTAAAATTATTATTACTTTTTAAGATGGCTACCAATCAAAATAATCACAGCTTACATTTTGCTTATTTCCTTGTGTTATTTTCATATGTAGATGAGGTGTGTGTTTTACAAGCTGGGCAGACTAACACTATGCTGGTTGTTAAATCTTGAGTCAGAGGGAAAGGAGAGAGAGGGCGTGATCCTAAAAGCTCTGCCAGCACCCTCAGGTTCTGTCTCTGTGCATTTGATTCTCTGCTCCCTTGCCTATGATTTGGGCTGAGCATGGGGGATGCTGAGGGCCGGATGCCACTCACCCCAGAAGCCCATGGGAGAATCTTGCTCCTAGTGAAATCTGGGAACAAAGGTGAGAGTCCTATGAAGTAAAATCTGAGAGACCCTTTATTTTCCATTGCCACACAGGCAGGGGGGCCGAGAGCTGGACCACAAAGGGTCTGAGAAGCAATGTCAAAAACTGACCCTTCTCATTATGAAAGAAGGCAGGAAGGTCATTTAAACTAGGAAGCAGCCCCCATCAGGGAGGGAGGGGATGGTGGGCTGTGGGCTCCTTGCCTAGTTTGATTTCATTCAGTGACAAGCAGGCTGAGGGCCAGGGTAGCTTTGGAAAGCCTGCAACATGAAGGTTAGGCCAGGGAGCACGGCCAACCCCTCTCCAAGTTCACTTTCAACCTATATAATCAGAATCTGATGCAGAGGGACAGGGTGTCATGGTACTTAAAGATGCACATCTCCAGCTCTTCTCCTTGTGACCTCCAAATACTACTCCAGGTCTGAAAGTCCCTTACAGGACTGTTGATTTAGACCATGCCTAGAAGATAGCAGTGGTGTGTAAGGGACATCGAGAAGAAGGTCTAGCCTTTTGTGAGTCCTTTGCTCTTCTTTGGAATGCATGTGCTACATGGTGCTATTTTTGCTTTTACCTTAAAAAAGATTACTCTCCAGTCAAGAGAAATCCTACAAGATTTGTGTTCAAAATGCCAAGGTCATGAAAGACAAAGAAAGGGTGGATAAACTGTTCCAAATTAAGGGAGGATAAAGGGACCTGAAATCTGAATGCAACACACAATCTGGGGGTTTTCTTTTGTAATAAAAGATATTAATGAAATAAGTGGTGCAATATGAATAAGATTTGGATATGAGAATATTGCATCAATGTTAATTTCCTGATGAGCATAATAGTATATGATTCTGTAAGAAAATATGCTTATTTTTGGATATTTGGATTCATAAGTGTCCTTGAAGTATTTAGGGCCAAAGATATCACTATGTCTGTAATTTACTCTCAAATAGTTCAGGAAAAAATATACACAGAGAAAAAATTCAAACTAATATGAAAAAAATGTTCCACATTTGGGGACTCAAGTAAGAAACTATGTAGAAATTCTCTGCACCACTCTGAAGTCTAAAATTATGTCAAATCAAAAATTTTTAAATAATAAAATATAGCTTTTAAGCCTTAATGTTTAAGGTTATTTGTTAACATTGCGTAAATACTGCAAGGCACCATGGCAAATACTTAGGATAATTTTAATTATTGATAATATGTTCTCCTTTTAATGACGTATGCTAAAATTCCAGTAGCAAGGCACATTTTATATTTTTAAGAAATGATCTCATTTTGAGCAGTGATTAAACCCAGGATGTTTAACCATTGAGCCACATTATAAAAAAAAATTTTTATTGGTTCTTTTTAATTATACATGACAGTAGAACTCATTTTGACATAATTATACAGCAGGGAATATATCTTTTTTTTTCACAATGTAGATTCACATGATTCATATAATCTTACATATACATAGGGTAATACTGTCTCAATCTACTTATCTTTCCTTCCCCCACCCCCTCCCATCCCATTTTCCTCTACACCATCCATACTGCCTCCATTCTTTTCTTATCCCCCCCACAAACCCCCGCACCATTATGTATCAGCATCCACTGATCAGAGAAAACATTCAGTCTTTGGTTTTTGGGGCTTGACTTATTTCACTTAGCATGATATTCTCCAACTCCACCCATTTATCAGCGAATGCCATAGTTTTACTCTTCTTTATGGTTGAGTAATATTCTATTGTGTATATATACCACAGTTCTTTATCCATTCTTCAATTGAAGGGCATCTAGATTGGTTCCACAATCTAGCTATTGCGAATTGAGCAGCTATGAACATAGATGTGGATACATCCCTATGCTTTGCTGATTTTAAGACCTTTGGGTATAAACCGAGGAGTCAAATAGTTGGGTCAAATGGTGGATCCATTCCAAGTTTTTTGAGGAATCTCCATTCTGCTTTCCAGAAGTGGCTGCACCAATTTGCAACTCCACCAGCAATGTACAAGTGTGCCTTTTTCTCCACATCCATGCCAACCCTTATTATTGCTTGTATTCCTGGTAATAGCCATTCTAATTGGAGTTAGATGAAATCTTAGGGTAGTTTTAATTTGCATTTCTCTAATTACTAGAGATGATGAGCACTTTTTCATATATTTGTTGATCACCTGTATATTATCTTCTGTGAATTGTCTTCCCAGTTCCTTAGCCCATTTATTGATTAGGTTCTTTGTATTTTTGGCGTAAAGTTTTATAAGTTCTTTATAAATTTTGGAGATCAGTGCTCTGTCTGATGTTTGTGTGGAAAAGATTCTTTCCCACTCTGTAGGCTCTCTTTTCAAATTATTGATTGTTTCTTTTTTATTTTAAGACAGGGTCTCACTGAGTTGCTTAGGACCTCCCTAAGTCACTGAGGCTGGGTTTGAACTTGTGATCCTCCTACCTCAGCCTCCCAAGCAGCTGGGGTTGCAGGAGAGTGCCACCATGTGTGAATGATTGAACTGATCTTATAAAATGAATCTCACTTGATGCAGCAAGTCCCACCAGCTATCCTCCAGCAAGACTTGTCTCCTAAGAGGACTGATTTCACAGCATGACTTCAGGTGGGTGGTAAAGGCACACAACTTAGGTGAGCAATTTAAAAGACCCACCATCGTTATTATTTTGTGTGTGTGTGTGTGTGTGTGTGTGTGTGTGTGGTGCTGGGGATTGAACCCAGGGCCTTGTGCATGCGAGGCAAACACTCTACCAACTGAGCTACATCCCAGCCCCTAATGGAATCATGTCACTTGACCACTGTACATTTTCTTCCCTAAGTATTTTGCCTACATTATCTTTTTATATTTTGCACATATGTACCATTTTAGACTTGCAGTTTTTCAAGTAAACATTTCACAGTTTGATGAGATCTTTAAATATATATTTGAAGATGCCTAAAAACAACTGCAATCTGCAAAAGACCTCTTATTGACTAAAGTGGAGCTAAAAAAGGGGCAAGGAGGATTTTATTATCTCAAAGTACCTAGCAATGTAAGTATTGCTTATTCTTAATCTATCATTATCCTGAAATCTAAGACTTGCCTTGGGCAATGTGTCTTGGCTAAATCTAAATATCCTTCAGTCGTGACAAGAACAGTGATACCAACTCAAGGGCAATCTTGTTTTCATGAGTAAGTTTGTCCTAATCTATTACAGTGTAGCTAATTAGAACTTTATATTACAAGTTCTTCCATCTGAATTAGGCCCTGAGATAGGGATTTGGCCTTTGTCCTCCTTGATTCTGCTATGGGTGCCCAGATTTTGAGATATAATAAAGACTTTAAAAGGTAATGGATGGGGCTGGGGTTTTAGCTCAGTGGCAGAGCGCTTACCTAGCATATGTGAGGCACTGGGTTCGATCCTCAGCACCACATATAAATGAATAAACAAAGGTATTGTGTCCATCTACAATTAAATGCATATATATCTTTAATATATATGTTATATATATATATATATATATATATATTTTTTTTTTTTTTTTAAGGTAATGGAGAGCAGGGTGTGGAAGTGCATGCCTGTAATCCCAGCAACTTGGGAGGCTGAGGCAGGAGGATCGCAAGTTCAAGGCCAGCCTCAGCAATGTAGCAAGATGCTTGGCAACTTCTCAAGACCCTGTCTCAAAATAAAAGGACTGGGGAATGTAGCTCCGTGGTAAAACCTCCCTGGGTTCAATCCCCACGAGAAAAAAAGAGATCTATGAGAGTACCTAAAATCACTGCCTTCCTGAATAAAATACAATAAACATATCCTCCCGAGGGGGAATAAAAGAGATGTGCAATTGAAGTTTAATGAGCAACTGCCTCATTCTGAAGTACTCAGTTTCTGTTATCTTGGTTTCTTTGTTGCTTATCTAAAGCCAGGCATTTCTACACAGCTCATTTCATATATTTTGTACATTGTAACATTTCTAAAGGGGTGTTACTTTCCTCCTGCAAGTTGATGCTTCCTAAGGTGCTATTTGTACCAGGAATGGCCAGCACCAGGAAGTTCTCTCACACCCACAAGCAGCACAGGCCAAGGCATGCTCAGGCAAGAAGGGCGGGAGGGGTGTCATTACAGATCCGAGGGTTAGAAGGCCTACCAATTAGGGTAGGTTTGTGAGCTGAACTCCAGCCTTGGGCAGATTGGAATTCTGTTCTCTATTCCCAGGATCCTAACTGCATCCCCAGCATCAATCCAATCTCATTCAAAATCAGAACAACGGGGCTCTGTTGTGGGTGGATCAACACATACTGTCACCAAATTTTTATTTATTTATTTATTTTTGGTCCTGGGGATTGAACCCAGGGGCACTCCACCACTGAGTCACATCCCCAGTCCTATTTTGTATTTTATTTAGAGAAAGGGTCTCACTGAGTTGCTTAGGGCCTCGCTAAGTTGCTGAGGCTGGTTTTGAACTCGTGATCCTCCTGCCTCAGCCTCCCAAGTGCTGGAATTACAGGTGTGCGCCACCGTGCCCGGTACTATCACCAAATTTGATGAGCAATTTTAAAAAACCCACATGGTTAACTATGGATCATTTCCACAAGTAAAAGATGGGTCTCCACTATGGTTTGGATATGGTTTGTCCCTGAAAGTTTTATGTGTTGGAAGTTTGTTGCCAGTGAGGCAGTGGATCCATAAGAGGTGGGGCCAGGAGAGGGTGGTTAGGTCCCAGGGCTTGCCCTCTGAAGGGACTAACCCAGGTCTCCTGGGACTGGGTAAGCTCCCTGGAGAAGTGGCTGTCATAAAGTGAGTTTGCCCGTCTCTGCTCGCCTTCTGCACATGCCCCTTCCCCCTCCATTTCCTGTGCAATGTTGCGACACAGCCAGGCAGCCCTGGCAGGGACACAGACACCATGCCGCAGGGACCCTCCAGCCACCAGAATTGTGAGCCAAATGAATCTCTCCACTTTGTAAACCACCCAGCCACACACACTCCATTATACAACACAGACCAGATTAAGACGGTATCAAAATATTATTGCTAAACAAAATGTTCCACATTGGAAACTATCTCCCAGCTTTGAGCATCTCTCAACTAAATGATACATGCCAAAAAAGGAAGCCTACCCCCAAATGTGGCCTTTCAGGGCATTTTAGTAGTGAGAAGGAAACAAATGGGAGAACAGTTAGTATTTCAAGGAAGAAAAGGATTGAGAAATAGTAATAGTGTGTTGGTTGTTCTTTCTAGCTATAATTTTCTTTTTAAAATTTTTTTTATTTTTATAGACTGCGTTTTGATTCATTGTACACACACAAATGGGGTACATCTTTTCATTTCTATGGTTGTGCATGATGTAGATTCATCCATTCGTGTAATCATACATGTACATACAATAATGATGTCTGTCTCATTCCACCATTTTTCATACCCCCCCTCTCATTTCCCTCTATGCAGATAAATGGATGGAATTGGAGACAATCATGCTAAGTGAAATAAGCCAAGCCCCCAAAACCAAAGGTCAAATGTTTTGCCTGATAACTCTTGATTATCTTTAGATTATAATTTTATTAATGTCATAATTCTTCTAATAGTCATGATACTAGGTTTAGAATTCCACACCTTAAATTTCTCTTATTTTCTTGAGATGCTTCCAGAAATTAATGTGCAGTATTGGATTAGATAGTAATCAATATTTAGAGCCCAGCATATACAAAGGACAGCAGTAGAACGTCAATGCCAAATAGAAATGCCTGATAAAATGACAGGTACTTCATTTTTTCTTTGTACTTTTCTGACTTTTTCAAGTAGTCTACCATGAATAGTAACTACCCTCATAACTAGAAAAAAATCATGTCGACAACTAGCTAATTAAGACAATACCATTTTAGATCTCCTAGAGTTTTTGATACTGGCGTTGCCTATTTTTCCTGTTTCTTCTTTTTTAGCCTTTAAACATCCAGTTTTGGAAATGAGATGCTCTACTTTGATGGTAGGCTAGGATCTAAAGAAATGACTCCTGAATCTCACAAGGCTAATATTTCAAATTAGAAATTTCAGCTCACTCAACACATTCTAACACACTTGGGCTTGATGAAGCGTTACTTATGTGAATAATTAGCCTGAATAATGTGTGGAAGCAGGAGTTTTTCAGCCAGTCATTAATTGTTCTTTCCTCCTACATGCACACTGAGGGGTAAAGAAGAGGGTGTGGTAGGTGACAAAGGCTTTTCTCCCAAGGGCCTGTCCTGGGGCCCAGCATGGGTTCCTACAGCAATACATGCCATGCTTCAGAGTTAAATGAGCAGAAATAGGTACCCAGCCATCCAGAGCAGACTGAGTGCTCAACTGGAAGATTCTGCAGCCAGCAGACCACTGTATCCCACAAACATGATCTAGCAACCAGTCTTATGACCTACTATGGGACAGAGAGCAAACCTGGGGTGCTTGGGCATGTTCAAACAGCTAGGACTCCACTGGGCTACAAACCCCACCACTTCGTTATAGTTTCTATTTTAAAAAATCGACATTCAACCAGGCGACCCTTTTACTAAGCTAGTTGATTGTCATGCTATCTTTTAAAGATGATAGCTAACTGAGAGCAAAAGGAAGCAGACACCAATAATGCGGAGCACCTCTCTGCTTCAATCACAGCTCAATCCAATGCATTCCCACCTCCAGCCCCGGATGTTCAGAGTCTCTTATTTTGGAGTTGGACCCAGCTGGGGTTTGAAACTGGCTCCAGACGTTCTGTAACATTAACAGATGGTGGAATTCTCTAGGAAGTAATTCCACTGTGGGTTTCTGTTCCCTAACCAAGGCTTTTAAACATAATGGGCTTCCTCACCAGCTCACTCAGCCTTCCCAATTCCTTGACTAACCAGTCTCTCCCTATCTTGACTCAAGGAAGAAATGACAAGAGAGAAGCCAGAGAAAGAGAGAGAGAGAGAGAGAGAGAGAGAGAGAGAGAGAGATCATCTCATATATCCTGTATATGCTAGGAGAAGTCAATGTTATAATTGTTTTTCCTTAAGAGATGGGGGACTGGCTAGGTGGCCCAGGCTGGCCTTGAACTCCTGAGTTCAAGCCATGCTCCTACTTCAGTCTCTGGAGCAGCTGAGACTACATGTATGTCCCACTCAGTATTCTTTCTCTTCTTAGTCATGAGGATTTCATCCCCCCTCCCCAAATGTCCTTTTCCTGTTTTCACCTTTATTTTGCTTTAAGAAATTCTTCTTCTCTTCAGTTTTTTTTCTTTCTGGTGATTCTTAATTTCGTAACAATTGGAATCTTTACCAACCATTCCATAATAGGCGCATGATGGGTTTGGATTAGAAATATCCCTGTCAATCTCAACTGTCCAACTGTTCTGTAAGTGATGATTGTTAAAAATGAAAAAAAATCATAATTTTTAAAAATAAATTTAAAAAACCTGCTAGACATTTTCTGTTTCTACAAACTATTTTAGCTGCTTAGATTATTTTTTAAAATAAATGTGAACTCTTTTTTGCAAAAAAAAAAAAAAAAATCTCTGCCAACACCAAAAATATAAGTTATTTTTAAATCAGTTGCTGCACAACATGGGAATTTGGTGTTGGTATCTGCTTATTTCATTTGTTTATTTTTGTTCTTGACCAACCAATATTTCCTTTTTCTACTCATTTCCTCGCCTGGTCTCAATTGATTCTATGAGCTCCCAAGATCTGTCCCCTAAATCCTGTTTCGCTTGTTAGCTACCTTTAGTTTTTGTCTTTCAAAACAGAAAGATTAACCAATACAACTGGGTTCCACATTGCCTCCTGTCCCTGTTCTGAAATTTCTAGGAATCAAGCATAGATTAGATAACGATGACCCAAATGTTATCTTCCAGATAAATTTCCCAGATTGGTGAACTGGAATTAAGGAAATGAGGAAAAGAGTTGATGCCATCAGGGACTATTTTAGCAGCACAATAACTGTGACACACATTCGGAAAACACAAAGAAAGATGTGAGATTGTCCACATCTTTCTGCATCATGGTGGGGCAAGGTTTTGATGAAACAATTTTACCCAGAGTTGCTTTTAGTGAAGGACTATGGTAGGATCCCTCCCTACAGCGGTCTGCTCTGATATCTTTCCAGAGTAGTCAGAAATCAAGACTACTGAGACAGAGGTGCTTGGGAAAGGGGCAGAGACAGAAGTCATCAGCAGGTGGTGGCAGAACTGACAGGGTCCTCCTTATATATACAGGGGGCACTCAAATGCTCTTATGAGCTTTATTATCTTTGAAACGCTTCACACAAATGCTGGGTGAAGGCAGAGTAGATGTCTGGCTTTCATTTTACTGTTGACATCACAGTTTGAGAGATGAAGTGCGTTTTCCAAGGGTCCAAAGCTGAAAACCACATCTTCTGGCTTACATTAAGAAACCAAACAGGAAGGCCAAGTAAAAGATTGGCAAAGAGGGATATGTAGTAAATGAGTGATGAGTTGTAGATCTTTAATTATTAATAGCTACTACTGAGGTTATCCCAATGGTTGGATCCTCAGATGAGCCCCTTAACCTTGAAGATGGGAATAACAACCGGTCTTCTGAGATAAAGGTCAGGCAAGGTATCAGGAGCACCAAGAATGTTTAATGAATGAGTGAGATGAGACAAGATAGGATGGGCAACCTGAGAGAGGGCCTGGTGCGCTGCAGTAAGGTGTTTTGATTTAGCAAAACAGAGTGCATAGAAGCCCTTGGAAAGGTTGATTTAAGAAACACTAGACTAAGCTACCTGGCTTACTGGTCAGCTGCAAAAACTTTTATACGCAGATTTTGTTTTTCCAATTACGAAGTCGAAAGAACAAGTCTGCCTTCCAAAAATCCACTGTGGCTAATCCTGGTGAAAGAGTTTTCTTTAGGCTTTGGGTTCCTCTTTCTCCTTTTGCTTTCACAACCGAAATGCGTTATCGGAGTGACCCCACGCTCCAGGAGAACAGTGGCAGCTTGGCAGCGTTTAATTATCTTAAATTCAAGCCCCGACAGTGAGGCGTCCCCGCCTCGAGCCGAGGACGATCGCTCGCTCGAGGCAGCGTCGCCCAGCGGGCAGAGGCAGCGGGTGTGTTCCGGGGCCTCCCTCCTTCCGCAGCTCTCGGCGCCCACAAGCTGCCACCTCCCCAGGAGGCCGGGGGAACTCGGCCGGCGCTGGGAGGCCGGACTGCGGCCGAGAGGACGCTGCTATTGGCTGGTGGGGCGGCGGAGGAGGGGCAGAGATGCCGTGATTGGCGGGAGCGCGAGTCGGAGGGGGCGGGGCCGCTATATCTGAGGAGTCCCCGTCGCGGCGCAGGCAGTTGGGCTGCTGGAGTGCGGCGCCGCGGAGGAACCGAGAACCGGCGGCCAGGCGGGCGGGCTAGGGGGTGGCGGGGACGAGGGCAGCGGCTGCGGGTGCAGGGTCGGCGCCTGCAAGGCTGCAGCCTAGTGAGGGCCAACCCTCGTCGAGGCCGGGACTGGGTTCGAGCCTTGCAGCTCCGCGACACCAAAGAGGAGGCGGCTGTGGCGGCAGCAGCGGCCCCAGCCATGCTGTGCTATGTGACGAGGCCGGACGCGGTGCTGATGGAGGTGGAGGTGGAGGCGAAAGCCAACGGCGAGGACTGTCTCAACCAGGTGAGGGCGGGGGGCCCCGGCCGGCACCCCGAAGCCGAGGGGCCTCGCAGCGTGTGGGACGCCCGGTGCCTGCCAGGGGCCCCGCGGCGCTGCAGCGGCAGCCGGGGAGAACGCGCCCCAGGCGCCCGGCTGGAGCCGCCTCCTCCCCGCGGGCGTGGGGCGCGCCGGGCGTGCATGTGGGGCGCAGAGGACGCGCGCGCCCGGGACCCCGGCGCTGTGTCGCGGGCTCAGCTGGGAGCCGCCACCCTGTCCCCTAACCCGTTACTTTTCCCAAACAAGGCAGACCAGCACACCTGCTGCAGGTGTGCGCGTGATGCCTCCCGCGGGGTTCCCGCAGGGCTTGGCAGCGCCACCCGCCTCCCAGAATAGGGTGACTCGAGGCAGTCTTGAGTCCCGGGCTTCCTTGGCAGACAAGCTGGGCCCTTGTCTCCTTCTGCTTCTCAAACGGCCCATTCACCTGCTTCGGATTTGCGGGGGAGAGAGGACTTGGAGAGTCCTTGGGTTCTCTGGGCTTGGTTGTCTTCAAGCATGTGATTCAGGGAGGGTGAGGAAAGGTGCCCTACAGTGCATGAATGGTTGGTAAGGCAGACAGAGCCTTTGATCGCTGTGAAACGCCCTGCCTTCATACCCTCTAGACCTGAGATGTTTGAAAACCACTTAGCTGGAAAAAGCTTAGCTGACACTTGTGGCGTCTTCCCCTCAGTGTGTTGTTTTTTGGAATCCAGATGGTTAAAATTGTCCAGATAATAAGGCTGCCATATCAGCTGTGCAGATCGTGCTGGTGGAGGGAATTCCAGATATTGGAATAAGAGGGGAAATACCCTATGGGCGCCCCTCCCCAGCCGTTCTGGGAGGCTACTTTTGGGGACTCCCTTTTCTCTGCTGCAGTCGATCATGCTGTTGATAGTCAAGAGAGGACAAGCTTTCATGCTAGCTAGGTTTCAGCATCAGTCTTGGAATTTTGTTTTCCTAGTTTACATGGAGAATTGTAGCACTGGTGGACTTTGTAAAAGTCACGGGGTAATCTTAGATGCAGCCTTGGGTCTGCTCTAACTGCACGCACCGTTTGCTCATCCATCCTGCATCCGTTTTTGTTTCAGGTGTGCAGGCGATTGGGAATCATAGAAGTTGATTATTTTGGACTGCAGTTTACGGGTGGCAAAGGTGAAAGTTTATGGCTAAATCTGAGAAACCGGATCTCCCAGCAGATGGATGGGCTAGCGCCCTACCGGCTTAAGCTGAGAGTCAAGTTCTTCGTGGAGCCTCATCTCATCTTACAGGAGCAGACGAGGTAAAGTGAGGCCAAAGTAAACCAGTGACAAATACACCTTTGAATCCTTTAGAAGGGGTCGGTGCATCCTCCCAGAGATGTCCCCAGGCAAATTTGTGGTAATGCACTTATAACTTAATGTTGGTTTCCCATATTATACTCCGTTTGTTGAGGTGAAGAGGGGGCTGCATAGTTGGCCTGGGTGCATTTTCCAACTCTTGTTTGGTTTTTGGTGTCTTTATAAACTTACTGGGAGAACAGGGTTGAATTCTTAGGGACAAACAAAAAGAAACAGCTCTGAGACTGACTTCCTGATAGCAGCATCTCATGCCCTATAGTAACCCCGCCTGAGTGGTGTTATTACAGGTCACTGTGGACTGTTCTAACCGAAAGCAGGAAACAGTTCCTCTTGGGTTACTTAAAACTTGGTCAACTTCTTCAGCCTAGTGTCAGATTACAGTGTGTAGCAGAGAGCTCTGACTACATGCAGAATTTTAAAAGTTTTTAAGTTTTATGAAAACTTAATAAAAGAACTCTTTGAAGGCCACTGTAACTCAATTCCACCCCACAGATATATTAAATATGTCTGTCGTTTCGAATGTTGAATTTCCCTGTTGTTAAAAAATAAATAATAACTCTACCAATAATGGCAGACAACTGAAGCTTGAAGTCTCCTTTTTCAAACAGAAACTGTGTTCCCTCTGGACTGATACTTTCTCTCAAGGATGTGCCAAACAGGAAAGTGATGTTTAATATTTACTGCTGAGGTGCCAGAGACATAAATCTTACAGTGGCATGTCGAAAAAAGAAAATGACTGCTTTCAAAAACAGCAGAGTTTGGATCTAAGCACCCATGTTTTTCATAATCCTTTGACTTGGAAATCTGCCATGCATGTGAAAAATGTGATTCTGAGAATTTTGAATAATGATGAGTGAGCAAAATCCCCTAAGATGTTTTAACATGTCATTTTTTTTGTTTGTTTGCCAGAGAACTGATAGAAATATTTTATAATTTTTTCATTTGAATTTGAAATCTCTATTTTGCCTTGCTATGTAGAGCTTTAAAGATTGAGGGAAATGTTTAATCTACTTTCTGAAGAAAGCTAACATTTTGAATTCTTAGCGCTTCTGAAAATATCTTGCAAAATATTCAAGTCATTCTATGCTTAACAATGTTTTAGCTGTCTTTATTAATCAGAATTTTTAATATAAAAATAATTGATGAAAGTTTTTACTTTGCACTTCATGACTTGTAATAGAGTAAAAGAAAAAATATAACAAAACATTGAATTTTTCATTGTGTAGTCATGCTGTGATTTTGCAGTTACTTCAGGGTCTCTTGGTACAACCCTGTTTTGATGACACAAATTGATTTTTTATATCTGCAGAAACTTGGAGGACCAGATACTCAATTTAAACAATGGAAGTGATAATAGCATAATACATTTGTATTGTGAAAGCATTCTTACTTTATAATTCAGTACTAGGTGGTCTCTACCTGTGCTTTCCTGTATTTGGGTCAGTAACAATGATCAAATCCATTTTATTCATGCAAGAATGAGAGACATTTTATGAATTAGAACTTGAATCAAATTTCCTCTCTTGATTTTTCCTTTCTTTACTGAATTGACTTTGACTCTTGAGAGTTGTAGCTAATAGCACTCAAAGAATGTGTCTAGCTAGTTTGACTGGGTAATTTTAATTGATTTTAATTCCTTTTTCAAATCCTATTGAAAGGGTACTGTGATCTAAACTTTTGACTTGCTTTTTTTCAAATCTTTCATTATTCAGTATTTTTTTTTTTTTTTTGCGGTGCTGGGGATTGAACCCAGGGCCTTATGCTTGCAAGGCAAGCACTCTACCAACTGAGCTATATCCCCAGCCCTGACTTGCTTTTAATATATTAGTGAATTTTGCTTGTTTTGTGTGTGAGTGAAGGATTGGCTAAAATACAAATTAGGAAAATGCCCTGTAAGGTTTATATCACATTCTGCTCTAATAACTTGATAAAGTGATTTGTAATTACCATTTGTTCCTTTTAATTAGGGCATTAGAAGTTGTACTAGGTCCAGTTTACAATTAGCATTGTCTTTATATTCATGACACTGAAAAACAAAAACACTTATTTCCCCTTAATGATATTTTAGCCAAATAAACTTGATAAGCTTTTTGATATTCCAGTTTTTGTTATAAAATATGTAAAACACTGTGAAAATGCAATTGATGTGCTTATGTAGTGAGTAAGTGCAGCTGTGACAATCCAGTTACCAGAGTTGATGTTTAGTAAGTCAAGTCATGAGGGTGCATTTAGTGGCTGAAAGTGGCTGGGCAGTTTATTAAATGGTTCTGAATATCCTGGCTTAGCCGTCCTTTGTGGACAATTAAGTAGCCTGCTCAGGGTAGAGCTGGCCTAACTGGGGCAGTTAACATACTAGTTCACATCAGATTAGAGTAACAGGCAGGAAGGCTGCTTGTCATTGGAACCAAGCTGAAGCCCTATGTGCTCAGTCCCACCCTGCCATTAACTTCCAGCCCTACAGGCCTCTAGGCGTGAACCCAGCTGAAAGCCCAGGGAGGGATTGCCTCTGAAAACCTCCTAGCCCTAGCTCTTTCCCCTTTGCTTCTGCTTCATCTATGTTATTTCCTTCATGTTCTCCTAAGTATATTCCTGAGAAAACATTTCTGGTATTGGCTCAGCGTGGTAGGTAGGGTTAATCTGGTCTCCGATTTGGCCTCCTTTTAGATGTGCTTCTACCCAGATGGTTGGTTGCCTCAAAAGTAAAAGGAGAGTCCTGCTCAGACTAGCTGGCGTCATTGGGAGATGCAGCAGGTATTTCCAGCAGATGCTTGCCATGCTGTTGATGTAAACAAAAAGTGAAACAAATTAATGTATTCTGGAAGTAGATCTGAAATTATAACCATCATGAAAATTCTTGCTCTTCAAAGGCTTTCATTTACAGCTATTCCGACTGAATTCTGTCAACATATTCAAAACCTGAGATCAGAGAGATATATGCTTCAGCTCTGTGTTCTGAGACACACTGTAATCCTGGACATTGCATTTCATCAAGATTTCAGGGGTGCCAGCCACGACAAGGTTGACCAGTCCCCTGTTAGTCCCTCCTGCTGTCCTCGCCTGAGCTCAGTCATCAGTCCTGGGGAGCCCTGCTGCAGCTCTGTGCAGGAGGCTGCACTTCCCCTAGACTTCCTGTGTCTCTCCTTCGTAGCAGTAGTGAGCTTGTAACACCACATTTACTTACATGGCAGTTGTTTATTGTCAGTCACTCTAATAGTCCACATTCCATTAAAATCAATCAACATTGCATCCCCAGAGTCTAGCGAGTGCTAATTTATAAAATAGTTGTTCAATCAGTGAATTAAGAATTTTGAAATAAAAATGGGGTTAGCTGATACAAAGTTTCTCATAGGTACTGTGATATTTTTGTTTGCTTCTCTAAATAGAAAAACAATATTTAAAAGAAACATCACCATTAAAAAATGTCACATGGTATTTCTTTCTGTTTAGAGCTGGCTCAGTGCATGGCATCCCTTGCCTTCCTCTCTTCTGCCCCCTCTGCCATATTTCAGACCACCAGTTTACTGTGGCTATTAGTTCTTAATTTAAAATGGACAGCCATTCCCCTGGGCCTTTTCTGATGTTCAGATGGTCTTGTTTATTTGTTTTCTATTCTTTTTAAGAGAGGGGGTTCCCTGTGTTGCCCATGCTAGGCTCAAGCAGTCCTCCTGCCTCAGCCTCCAGAGCAGCTGGAGCTTCAGGGGTGAACCAGGGTGCCTGGTTCAGATCCATTTTAAGCTACAGCATTACTTTATCTAATTTCAGCCAATTTATAGTTCTAAGTACTTATTAACTCAATTTCCCACCTGTTCCCCACCTCCGCCCACCCCACTGTGTGACCACCATTGTTTCTTGTTGTTGCACCTGGTCAGCTCTGCACGTAAATGGGATCAGGCAGTATGCACTTTTTAAAAAATGAGGGTATTTTAATGCTGTTTTGGATTTATTTTTTATTTTTATTTATTTATTTTTGCAGTGCTGGGGATCAAACCCTGGGCCTCACTTGGGCCAGGCAGGCGCTCTACCACTGAACCACATCCCCAGCATGCTCTTGTGTTTCAGCCTTTAGTTCATCACACTTTTTTGAGATCTGTCCATATTGATGTATGTATCAGCGGATTGTTCCTTTTTATTGATGGATGGTACTCGGTTTTACAAATGTGCTACTGTTTGTTGATCCATACTCCTATTGATGAACACCTGTTTTCCATGAGCAAAGCTGCTATGAACATTCTGGTACAAGTCTTTTTTTGTAGATACATGTGTTTTCATTTCTCTTGAATAAATACCTAAGAACAGAATAGCTGGGTCCAGAGTAGGTGATTGTTTGGTTTTATATGAAACTGCAAAGCCATTCCCCAGAGCAGAGGCGGGTCTGGCTCCCCAGTCCAGGCCACCTTCCCTGAGCACGTGGTGGTAGAGTGCTGTGGTTTTAATCTGCATTTCTCTGAGTGATAATGTTGGTCATCTTGTCGTATATTTATTGCCTTTCCTGAGTCTTCTGTGTCTTCAAGTCATTTACCCGTTTTTATTGTTAGTTTTTATTTTCAAAATGTCCAATTCCTTTGTGTCCTCAATACCAGTCCTTTGTCAGCTGTGACTTTTGTACATATATCTCCTCTGTGGCTTGCCTACTTTCTTATGCTTTTGGTGTTTTTTAATTTCGGTGAAGTCTACTTTATCCATTTTTTTCTTCTGTGATATTTGCTGAGGTGTCCTGAGAAACCTCTGCCACCCTCCAGTCGCGAAGATTCTTAGCTTCATTCTCATAGCGTTGGGTTTGGGCTTCTACATGCAGGCCTGGGACTCATCTTGAACTGATTTCTGTTCTGTTCTAAGATAGAAAACGAAAAACTCTCCTAGCAATTCTGTTTGATTTGATAATTTTTAAATAAAACTTGGCAGTCAGAGTTTGGTGTAAAATAAACTGATGTGGTTAAGTGACTCATTGGATGGAGGCGTGGGAGGCGGGACTGCAGTAGAGTCTGACCCAGGCGAGGGACAGGCTGGACACTACTCCTCACGACTAGGGTCAGTCTTAGTTCTCAGGAAGAAATATAGTTCAGTTGCTAGTAACTGAGTTTTTAAAAGTAGCTACTTAGCCTTTTTAAGGAAGTTTTAGGTTAGTTACTTAAATTTTGGGTATAATAGTGCATCTGGATATAGTTATTTTATATTTGTCCTGGGAGCTCCTCAGAATGTTGTAACTAGTAAGATAACTAGAGAGTGGTCACTGAGTATTGGAGAGTAGCCTCCACCTCCTGCAGATCCACAATCCCAATTGGAGTGTAGGAAGCTCTGCTCTGGGAACTGGGTGATTGTTTAAGAGATAAGCCAGTGTTTAGAGGAGTTTTCTGGTTACACTCTTAAAAGACAAATGATTTAACTTCATTCCTTAACACTATCAAGGCACAAATTTTAAAAAGAGGCAGTTTAAAGTGACTTGAAACAAAAACATTAAGACTGTATGATCCATAAAGTTAAAATTGGGGGCTGGGGTTGTAGCTCAGTGGTAGAGTGCTTGCCTCACATGCGTGAGGCGCTGGGTTTGATCCTCAGCACCACATAAATAAATAAAATAAAAGGTGTCGTGTCCATCTACAACTAAAAATTTTTTTTTAAAGTTGAGCATAATCTTATATCCACCCACTTTCTAAAACCTTCCATGATGCTAGACTAAATGTGATTCACTTGTGTACAAGATGTCCAGACATGAGTTAGCTAGAGTATTTCACCTTGGGCTCCAAAATGTGGCCCATATATTGAAAACATCCATTTTCTTAGGAATGAATTCAAAGTAGAACCCCAAGAAAATTTTTAAAATGCAGTTGTGCTTCCACATCTGTAGGACACGTTCACCTGAATGTGTTTGTGACACAATCGTCTCTCCTCAAAGCCTTCCATTCTGTTGTGATGTGGGGTGACTTCTGTGTGGAACTCAACATGCCATCACTTTCCAACTTTAGTGAAAAAAATCACTAAAGACGTCTTTGACTGCATCTGCTTGTTTTGATGTTATTGGTGACCTTTCACCCTGTTCACCAAAAAAGAAGGGTGGCAAAATCCAGGAGCTAGCCAGATGGTCCAGGGAGGATAATGGAGCAAAAGCTTGCGTGGAAGCCGCTGGTGAGCCCTGAGCTCTCACGGAATTCCTTGCTGGAAGCACGTCTGAGCCCTGCGCTCCTCCCTCTGTCTCCTGATGGCTTCTCCAAGCTGCTGACCTTGGCTCTCTGACTCCCTGTGCTGCTGTCCTGGGAGTGAACACTTGTCACCCAGTGGCCAATTTATGGCTGGGTTACTTGGATATGTTTCTTCATCCCCGGCCTAGGGCTGGGCATAGGCAGTGTGTGACAAACCTTCATTGACTCGACGTGAAAGGTGGCTTCACAGCCATGACACGGCAAGATGCAGGAAGGGCCTGGGGAGGACGTGAACAGCAGGGAGGGTTCGCGCCCACCAGGTGTGTCCCAGCCCAGCCTGGGCCATGTTCAGAAACCACGGGGTGCCCCCGCAGCCCCCACCTTTTCCATTTCTGACCCATATGTGAGGAAGGATCCACGTCACTGTCCAGCTGCTGCCCGTGTATATTTGGCCACTCACTGCCGCTCTGCCTCTGGCTTGGCAGCTGTCTCCCTAGAAGTAGGCGTGGGTACTTTAGGAAAGGAACCGGGTCGATTTGAAACTCTCCTTTGCAGACTTTACTTCCAGCTTAATGAAACAGGAAGCCGTTTCTGACTGTGTACCAGGAAGACAAGTTGAAAGAGGCGTGTGCGTAAGCAGCGATTGAGGAGACCCGCTTGGCAGTGATCACTTACAAATCTTTTCTCACGTAATTTCTTCTTGAGCATAAACCTGCCTTCAGCTGGTAGTTTCCTGAAAGCAGTCCCTGCTGGCCAGACAGAGGTATGTTAACAAGGAGATGTGCCCGAGGCCATCTGAGGGGCCTTCTGGGGCCTGGCGCGGTGCTGTGACACCAGGTTTCTGTGGAAATCTAGGCCCGTCCTCACACAGCTATTTTAAAGCCAGGGTTTTTTTGTTTTGTTTTGCTTTTTTGTGATTTCTTTGCCCCAGCGGGGGGGCCCCTCTCAGTGTAGCAATATGTCAGAAATACTTTAAAGACTAACAGATGTTTGGGTTAATAAAAACCATGTTTACCCTCTTTCAGAGCCGTTGTGCATTCTTACTGTGATTTCTTTTCTTTTCTTTTTTTTTCTCTTTGGCAGTGCTGGGGATTGAACGCAGGGCCTTGTGCTTGCAAGGCAGGCACTCTACCCACTGAGCTACATCCCCAGCCCCCCTGTGATTTATGAGGGCTTTGAATAAGGAGAAAACTGCAGTATGTGGCAGAGTAGGATCATCTTAAATGTTTTGTTATCAGTTTTGAAGGCACACAAGGTTGGCTTTGGATGTTGGTGAAGGCGGATGGTGGCTCTCATCCTGACATCTCAAGACCCCTGTGTTTGTTGTCTCCATCTCCCTCCTCTTCCTCTGCCTTGAATGTCGTGCACAGGTGGTGTGTGAGAAGAAAGGTGTGAGGCTGGAGGAGGGCTGTCACACCTGGTGGAAGGGGACTGAGCTTACCTGTTGTAAGCATCCAGTGGCCCATAACTCGTTCATCATTGGGAGAGATATTGTGGCATTTAAGCACTTTGCAGAGGTGACCACAAATCCTCTCAGTAAGATCAGAACTCCACATGGCTGGGGACAAATTTTGTAACCTAGGCCAGCCTTTTCAGTGGGAGTTTAGATATGCATTCCAGAATTTTGGACAATATGAACAATATCTTAATTTCCCCAGGAGTTTATAAGCATGACGGACACACCTTTTAACACATGTAGACTGTGGTGTTGTGCAGTTAGGACAGGCTCAGACAGTGCAGCTAAGGTCGGGGAATTGAATACTCACAGACTCCTGCAGTCGTACATGCACTGACAGAGCTTGGAGTTCACCCTCTGAGCAGCTGTGTAAACCCTACCTGCAGCACAGCACACCAGGTACCGCAGCAGAGGACGAGATGGTGCAGATGCCACATAGACCCAGGGATTGAGGAGGAATGGTCATCGGGACAGAGGGAGCACAGGTATCCAGGAGAACAGCCATTAGGACAGAGGGAGCAGGACCAGATTTCCTAAGGGCAGAAATCGTCCCTTCCCTTCATGTCCTCATGGAGGACATGATAGCAGCTGTGGCTGGAAAACTGGGGACAGTGGAGAAGCCTGGGTTTCAGGCTACCTTGGTGCTTCCTCGGCAGGCAGTGGGGAACCCCTTGAAGGATCTGAGCAGAGAATGGCAGCCTGCAAGGGGGCCTGGCAGAGGCTGGAGGAGGGAGGCGCAAGGGTGGGAAGGTCTGGCCATTGAGAGCTTTGAGCAGGCCGGTGACTGCAGAGGCAGGGGAGGGACAGGGCACTGTTCTGAAGGGTTCTCAGAGACCAGCAGGTAGGCAGAAATGGGGACAGAAGTGAGTCTGGCCCTGCTGGGAGGAAGGGTGGGCTTGGGAAAGAGGCTGGTGAGCTTGGTTTCAAAGGAGCTGAACTGGAGGTGCCAATGAACTTCCCGCCGTGAGGGTGGGCAGTATGATTCTTAGAAATGTGGGTAGTGAGTGAGGTGAGGCCCACTCTTGTTTAAGAGTTGCTTAAGATTGTATCAGAATCCATTTCAAAGTAGAGTTTTTCTACTTCTTACTTTAAAACAATGCAGAAACTTGTGTATGAATGTTTTACATGTTGTAACCTGACAGCTACTGAACTCGTCCTCATTAGTTGTCTTGTTTGGGTTACGATTTTTATTCCAGAGAAAGTTAGTTTTTAGGCTTATTTTGCCTTAATGCTCCTGATTAAAAAGGGTTCTGTCATGGTAAGTGTATTCATTGTGATTTTTTAATTGATGTTTTCCTTCCTTAAAAGGAAAGTACTTGGCTGCGAAGTTGCTATGCAGGTTGTATTTGTCCATGTGCTGTTTTTTTGTGGTGCTGGGGATGGAACCAGGGCCTCCTCCCTGCCAGGCAAGCACTGCACCACCAAGCCGCACCCCAGCCCAGCAGGTTGGGTTTGATGTCCAGTTATTCCCCAGCCTGACCTCCTCCTTCCTTTCCTTTGCAGGCACATCTTTTTCCTGCACATCAAGGAGTCCCTCTTGGCAGGCCACCTCCAGTGTACCCCAGAGCAAGCAGTGGAACTCAGCGCCCTCCTGGCCCAGACCAAGTTTGGGGACTATAACCAGAACACTGCCAAGTATAACTACGAGGAGCTGTGTGCAAAGGAGCTTTCCAGCACTGCCTTGAACAGGTGAGGCTGCCCCCGGCCAGCGTGGATGGGCACAGAGCTCTTGACTCACTAAGAATGTCCCAAGGAGAGAGCATCCATAGTCCAGGTCATTTGTGAGGTTGGCCCCCAAGGCCATGACCCAGTTTAGTTTAACCAGTTATTTTCAAAAGATTCCTTAGCCTTTTCTTCCAGAAATTTACAAACAGAAATCATAGTTTATACAAATAAATGCCTTTATATGAAAGGTTAGACATAATGAGAATTTCTTAAATGTCCAGCTTTTTAAAAACTTAAGTTTCTTACAATGAAAAGTCTGTCGTGTGTGTTGGTGTTTTCTTCATCCCAGCAAGAATGAGATCAAGACGCCCAGTGGGCATCTTAGTTAGTTACCTAGTCCTGTGTAACAAGGTACCCCAAAACTTGGTGGTTTAAAACAACAAGCATTATCTCTGTGACTGAGCATCTCCAGGTTGGGAGTCTGGCTATGTCCTCACTGAGTCCCGGGGTTCCTGAGAGAGGGACCCACTTCCAGTGTAGCCCCTGTGGTGTGCCGGCCAGCCTCCCTCCCTTGCCACATGAGCCTCAGGGAGGGCTTTTTCCTGATGTGGATGCTGGCTTCCCCAAGGTGACTGACCAACTCAGCCTGAGAGGACAGTGAGAAGGAAACAGAGTCCTTTGTAACTTAATCTCAGAGTGAGTCACACCCCATGAGTTCTCCAGTGCTCTGTTCATTAGCAGCCAGCCATGAATCCAGCCCACACTCCCAGGGATCAGGAGGCAAGTTCACCAAGGGCCACACGAGAAGGTGTCCACCACACAGAGAAAAGAAGTGCTCGTTTTCTCAGTGGCACATAATCGAATCATCCCCTTGTAATGCTGGATTCCAGTGAAGCTTATGAAGTCCTTTTAGACAAATGCAGGAGGGGTTCCAACAGCACATTTTTCTTATGTATATTTTTAGAGATTTTCCATAATTCTTTCAATTCATCCCTAAGTGTTCGATCTTGAACAGGGTCTTAATAGTATTTTTTAGTAAATTTACTAAAGAAACAAAACATCAGTAATGTACAGTTGATGGTTTTGTGATTCCTAAACGAGGCTATCACATCATGGACTAGCAAGGGTCATCTGGGTGGACCTTCATGAGCTGGTCCCTCTGTGTGACCCACCCTCTGGCTCTTCTGCAGCATTGTCGCAAAGCACAGGGAGCTGGAGGGGACCAGCCAGGCTTCGGCCGAATACCAGGTTCTGCAGATCGTGTCTGCCATGGAGAACTACGGCATAGAGTGGCACGCCGTGAGGGACAGCGAAGGGCAGAAGCTGCTCATCGGGGTCGGGCCCGAGGGAATCTCCGTCTGCAAGGAGGACTTCAGCCCCATCAACAGGTAGCCTAGGCATCCATGCGTCCAGAGCTGTCGTCATGGAAACAGGAAATGGGGGTCGGCACAGGCAGCCCTGTGAGGAAGCGAATGTCTCACTGGTGATCACATTGATTTTACTGGGGCCTAAATAGCCATTTAATTGGTGTTGACCCTCATATGTTGCTGTGGCGGAGTTAGTATTTTTCAAGTAAGTTCACTGCCACGAAAATCTCCTTCACTTCCACACACGCGGTGCACCCACCCAAACGTGCGCCAGTCCTTCACGTTACGTGACTGCTTTCGGGCATGCCTGGGTGTTGGGATCAAGGGTCGTAGGGTGGTTCCAGGTGGAATGTCTGGTTTTCCTGCTGAGTCGTGGGCAGATGGGGACCCTCCCGAGGCTGCTCCTGGGCCGCTCATGCTCATCTTCCTGTCTCTCAGGATAGCTTACCCTGTGGTGCAGATGGCTACCCAGTCAGGAAAGAACGTGTACTTGACAGTCACCAAGGAGTCTGGGAACAGCATTGTGCTCCTGTTCAAAATGATCAGCACCAGGGCAGCCAGCGGGCTCTACCGAGCAATCACGGAGACACACGCCTTCTACAGGCATGTACCACGGGGCCCCGGAGACCTGAGGTGACATGTGGCCCTCTGTGGTTCCATCTTGTGTGGAACTGAAGGAGCGGACCACTTTGGGACATCCTGTCTCCAGAGTCGTGGTGGAGTCCTGATCTACACAGTCCTGTTTCCCTGCATAGAGTGCGTCCGCATGGGCCACTCTCACTTCTGCTTCTCGCACCTTCCTTTCCTAACCTCGCCTCTCCTAAGGGGACCCTGGGTGGCCAGGCCTGTTTTGCTACAGCTTTGCTCTTTCTTGGCAGAATGATGACAAGTCGTCTTTCCCTTCCGGGAGAGAGCCTGTCCCGAATCCTCACTGCCTACTCAGTGACAACAATATTGATCCCCTCATTCCAGAGGGAGCTTTGAAGCTGAGCTGTGATTGGACTGAAATATCTGGCAAAGCAAAGCCAAAAAATTTAATTGGTAGACAGTCTTAAAATATTTTATTTTAAAATAGACACACAGATTGTGGAGCAGAATGGACAAATTGTCAGCATTTTAAACACAAAAGCAAACACTTCAAAGAAAAATGTCCTTTCTCTTCCTCAAGCTTCTGTGGACTGCAGCTTGGGCCCTGGAGAAAGAGCAGAGGGTCCCTGTCTCCGTGTTAATGTGTGCCTCATAGAGGGACTTTAGGGGACTGGAGCAGTGCCGAGGTGGAGTCTCTGGGCTGTGTGGCACACACAGTGGGCAGCACCCACTCCTGGCCTGCACCCAGGCCACTGAACGTCTGCTGACACAGCGCTGCTCATGGGCAGCAGCGTCAGAAGGTCTGACTTGGGGTCTGCCCTGGCTCTGGGGTATTAAAGCAGATGTCCTCTCTTCCCTCACAGGTGTGACACGGTGACCAGTGCCGTCATGATGCAGTATAGCCGTGACTTGAAGGGCCACTTGGCGTCTCTGTTTCTGAATGAGAACATTAACCTTGGCAAGAAGTATGTCTTCGATATTAAGAGAACGTCAAAGGAGGTGTACGACCACGCCCGGAGGGCTCTGTACAACGCCGGCGTGGTGGACCTCATTCCTCGGAGTGACCAGAGCCCCCCCAGCTCTCCCCTGAAGTCCTCTGACAGCAGCATGAACTGCAGCAGCTGCGAGGGCTTCAGCTGCCAGCAGACCAGGGCGCTGCAGGAGAAGCTGCGCAAGCTCAAGGAAGCCATGCTGTGCATGGTGTGCTGCGGGGAGGACATCGACTCCACCTTCTGCCCGTGCGGCCACACCGTGTGCTGCGAGAGCTGCGCCGCCCAGCTGCAGGTGAGGGTCGAGGGCCTGCCTGGACATGTCCATCCGTAGTTGGCGCACACCCACCAGGGCCTGGCCAGTACCCAGAGCGTCCGCCTCTCCCTGGGAAGGACTGTGCTTGGTGGCCAGGGGTGGCGCCCTTGGGAAGCGCTGTGGCTAGCGTGCTGTTTCCACCAGCCGATTGCTCTAAGTTGTAGGCTTGTTTCCAAGTTCTGGAAGTGAGGTCCAGAATCGGAAGGTGGTCTGTGGGTCTGGCGCCTATTGGTGGCCTGGGATGCAGGCCTCCTGCGCTGCCCGATGCTCCTGGCTTGGGGTCTAGGGGATGGGCTTGCCTGTCCGCCTGACATCCTGGGGAGGAGTACTAGGGTCCGGCGTTGCACTTCGCTCTCAGCTCCTGGGCTGGATTGTCCATCCTGATGATTTGTGATGAATTCGCTGTGATTGTTGCCAGTGTCTCTAGGGATGCTACTTGTTAGCAAGTCAAACTAATTTTGATATTAATACAAACAGTGAAAGGTGCTCATGGAGCATTTTTCTGTTCTTTTCCACATTTCCTCTTCGACTTTTTCATTTGATTCCATTGGTCAGAAGCGTCAACTAAAGATCACTATGGGTTTGTGTGGCCTCGCCCTTTGGAGGCTGCCAATTTCCAACTTCCTAGGGCTGGGTATCAAGTCCCCAGGAGCACTGTGTCCTTCCTTAGAGTGGGTCATGCTGTGACAATGCATTATTTCCCTGGGAGCAGCCAGGTACTGGCCTTTTCCTGCCACATTCTGACCCTCGTACCAAAGTCTCCCTTGTGCTGGTGAAGGGCACACGCCTGATAGGACCCCAGGAATGTAGAGCTGTTGCCGGCGAGCATAGCGAGCCACATTCCCGGCCACATGGCATCGGCCTGGCCCCGGCCAGTCTCCAGGGGGCCTACGCTCGAGGCCTGAGGTGTCATCTCTGCCCCTGTAGGGCCACACCCGCACAGGAGGAAGCCTTTTGCTCTTGGGCCTGTGTGGAGTTGAGCTGAAAGGCCTCTGCAGCGGAGAGCTCAGAGGTCACTGGTCACACCATGCCCAGCACACTGCACGCAGTAGGCCCTCAGGAGCACACTCACGGTTCTCTTGTCTCTCTTGCAGTCGTGCCCGGTGTGCAGGTCCCGCGTGGAGCACGTGCAGCACGTCTACCTGCCCACGCACACCAGCCTCCTCAACCTCACCGTCATCTGACCTCCCCGCGCCCGTTGGACACGCCGTGTTCCCACGACTGCTCTGGTGTGAACTGCGAGAGATAACTGAGAAATCCCACTCCCAACTCCCATCCGCCATGCGACAATTAAAAACAGAGATAAAAGAAGAACAGGAACACGCACTCCTCCCTGCAGAAACACACCTGGGCGCGGAGCCACGCCCCAGTGGCGGGACCGGGAAGACTGGGCCGGGACATGTTCCTTGTCTTGCGTTTTGTTATGATCAAGTAAAGGAATAGGTAAAGCCTCTGTGTCAGTAAGTGGCAGCGTAGCCAAGAAGTGGGACCCTTTTGGCAAATGACCTCCTAAGTCTCGGCCACGTGTCCTGCGGTAAGGTCCCGCCTGCGGCAGGTTTGGTAAGAGTTAGTTTTACAAAGTTACTTGGTTCTTTTTGTAACAAAGGTCGTGGAGCGCGGAACATTTTTAGTAGGAAAACCTTTCTTAAATAGTTGTCATTGTAATGTCATTTCTGTTTTTATAACTTGTTCAAGAATGACTGGAATGCGGGCAGACCTCAGAGTCCATCCTGTGACTGTGGACAGTTGGGCAGCCATGGTGCCGGTTGAAGTGGGTGGGCAGTGGGAGGCGGTCTTCACTCCTCCCCTTCCCTGCCCGCCGTGCCACCAGTGGGGGTGAAGGGCTTCTGTGCCACGGTCACGCCCTCCTGGGGCTCTGAGTTGGTGGAATAGCTTAGATTGAAAAGGGAGAGCCTTTTCCTGGAGGGGCGAGCCTCACTCACCCAGACCAGGGCCCGGGTGCCTGGGGCGGGTCCTCCCTCCACGCCTGGGCTCCCGACTCCAGCTCCACCCACGGGGGTCCCTTTGCTTCAGCCCTCTGAGGTCCTCAGCCTCACCACGGGTTTCCAGAGACTGCCTCCTGCTGTGTGTTTTAGTGGGTTTGTTTTTTGTTCTTTTGGTTTGCATATGTGCTTTTTAAGAAGTGCTTAGATTTTCTCTGGGTTGTCCCTCCGTAGGTTCTTTGGTTTCTCTGTTCTTAGACGTGTTTTCCACTCCCACTTGGGCATTTTGGAAGCTGGTCAGCTCGCAGGTTTTCTAGGGTGTCAGGAAACCTAGATGACCTCCTCGGGTGCAATACTAGCTGCGTTGAAGCTAGGAACCACACTGTCACTTTACTGAGATTTCTGAGTACACTTTTCATATTGCCTTAATGTAGCAGTAATGTGTTGATGCATTTGTTTCTTTGCACAGACATTTTGTCAAATATTAAGACTCTACTTTTTTATGGCACATATTAGCATTATAAGCCTTTATTCCAAGAGGTATTTATTTTTTCACTTGTAAAAAAAAAAAAATAATGTTTCCACATAAAGAACTCTGTTATATCCTAGAGGACTTCTGTCTTTTATATTCAGGATAATAAAGAATTTAAAGCAAACACAGGCATCGTCCTAGTTACTGTCATCTAAGCCATTTTTATTCAGTTAAAAGAAATGAGCACTAACATCCAAGTTGGTATCTAATTTGGTTCTACGTGGAAAATTTATAAGTGGTTAGGATATTTGTTCGGAGACCACGCCACCCATTCTCTCACCTGTGCTTTTGGGCTATAGAATTGACTGTAGGTAAAAATAGCATGATATGCACAAGCAGATGGAAGGTAAATGCTGGGAGGAGGACTGAAGGGAGTGGTGAAACGGGACGGTGACAGTGAAGAGCAGCTGACTCCGTTCTGTGGGCCCCCGCACAGTCCCCGGCTGCAGAGCCCAGGGCTCGTTCTTTCACACCTGCTGGCTGCTGCTGCTGGGCCCTGGCCGCTTCACACGCTGCTCTGTTTAGGAAATGCTCTGTGGAACAGAGTGTGCATAACTGAGAACTTCTAAATAACCCAGAAAGCTGGGAGGCAGGGAGATTTGTTTTCTGCTATACTTATACCTAAGTCCATCTTCTGTCAGTTTCTAGAAATTAACTCATTTTTTCATCTGACACATTTGTTGAACACCTATGAAGTACTAAGTATTATTGAGTTAGAAATTTTTTTAACAAGAAAAAGAACACAGAAAATTTATTATAATGCTAAGACATGGGAATAGTAGGTCCCAACTCTGGAAATTTTAAGGCCTTAAGGTATCAGTGATCCAGGGTGCCTGTGTCTGGTACTAAGCCTGCATCGTGCACTGTGATCTTTTGTACAGAAGCTAACTAATATGCAGACTTCTAGATTATTAGTGCTGGTGGGAATCTTAGGCATGGTAGGCTCAAAATACTAGCCAGGCTTATTGAAAGATAGGGATGGATACGCAGGTCAGTGGGTAGGTAGATGGACGAATGCCGGGCAACAAATACATCGTTCACAGCCTGTGAGACCGTGGACACTTCCAGTGAATAACCTGAAAACCCTGCCTTACAAGGTGCCTTTTGGAATGAGGCAAGTGCTGTGGAGGCCCAGGGGTTAGTGGTTAGCTCTGTCTACGGGCCAAGGACAGAGGCGCTTCTGAAGGACCTCTGAGCAAGGTCTTGATTTTCAGTGGGAAAAGAATGAGCTGGAACATGAGGGTGGATGGTCTCCTGCGTGGCCAGTGCAGCCGAGTCACAGTGGTTGGGAACCTGGGGTTCCAAGTGTGGTTTGGACGAGGTTCTCAATGCCTTCAGAGGGAGGAAGGGGAACACGGTTTTTGCACAGAGAGCATCTCTGACAGGGTACAGACAAGCAAGAGAGGAGAAGCAGAGAGCTCACCTTGATCATCGATTGATGTAAAAAGAATAAGAGTCCATGATCTGGGCCAAATACTATTGTTATCTTGTGTGCATGGGTGAATGCGCAATGATGAGTCCCACCACTATGTGTAACTATAAAGCACCAATAAAAAATGTAGGGAAGGGGCTGGGTCTGGGGCTCAGTGGAGAGCTTCGCCTGGCACAGTTGAGACATTGGATTCCATCCTCAGCACCACATAAAAATAAATCTTTAAAGAAGACTTTTTATTATTTAAAAAAAAGTAGGGAAATAAGAGTCAAGATTTCAGAAGTGTGATCTGCAATCAGCAGCAGATGAGTCATAAAAATTCTGTTTCTGCCGGGTGCAGTGGCGTGTGCCTATAATCCCGGTGGCTTAGGAGGCTGAGGCAGGAGGATTTTGAGTTCAAAGCCAGCCTCAGCAAAAGCGAGGCGCTAAGCAACTCAGTGAGACCCTGTCTCTAAAATACAAAATAGTGCTGGGGATGTGGCTCGGTGGTCAAGTGCCCTGAGTTTAATCCCTGGTACCCCCGCAAAAATTTCTGTTTCTATCTTGGAAGAGAGTCTTGAACAGAGGGACCACGAGAGGAGCCAGCCATGGGAGTAGGAAGAAAGTTGCACTTGGTTTTGGACGTGATGCTTGGTCATGGGCAAGCCTGGAGTCAGTCAAAAACCTGGGCTGGAACTTACAGAGGCTGGGGACAACAGGGAAGCAGCTGGTGGCCATTGCATTTAACTGACATGTGAAGACATGACAGTGTTAGAAGTCCACAGGGGGACCCTCCAGGGGGAAAGGC
This sequence comes from Glaucomys volans, assembly GCA_020662805.1. Classification (NCBI taxonomy): domain Eukaryota; kingdom Metazoa; phylum Chordata; class Mammalia; order Rodentia; family Sciuridae; genus Glaucomys; species Glaucomys volans. The sequence continues at coordinate 117,575 of JAJEJO010000378.1, read as the reverse complement.
AGAGCTGGAGATGGACCCTGACCTGTGTCCCCAGTGGGGACGAGACCGAAGGCATCTGAGAAAGAAGCGCTGCAGAGGGACGAGTGGAGAGAGAGCTAGGTTGGGAGACAGCACCGAGAGGCAGGCCGGCCACATCAGAGGTGGCAGCAGCTCTGCGGGTCTGAGGAAGCCGTGAAATGTCACGTGTGAGGGACTGTCCAGCATGTGGCGCATCCCAGAACCAGGGTTGCCAGGTGGCTGCCGGCTGAGTGTGAGTGGAGTGGAGGACGTTGGAGGCCACAAATGGAGAAGGTGGCACCCCAGTGGGGACCTGGCTGGGAGAAGCGTTGGTTTTGTATTTAAATGGGGTGTTGAGCCGGGTGTGGTGGCGCACACCTGTAATCCCAGCAACTGGGGAGACTGAGGCAGGAGGATCGCGAGTTCAAAGCCAGCCTCAGCAACTTAGCGAGGCCCTAAGCAACTCAGTGAGACCCTGTCTCTAAATAAAATACAAAATAGGGCTGGGGATCTGGCTCAGTGGCCAAGTGTACCTGAGTTCAATCCCCAGTTCCAAAAAAAAAAAAAAAATGGGGTGTCGAGGAGGGTGGACAGGTTCCGCAGGAAGGTCTGGAGAGCCCAAGCTGGGAGCCGTGGGAGGCCCAGGCCTGGAGGGGCCGCTCTGCCAGAGACAGCTCGCGGGGCTGCACAGAAGCCTGGTCTGCTGTGAAGGGTTGCAGACTGAGCCCACCCAGCCCGTACCAGTACCCCTGCCCTCTGCCACCCTGTCACAGGACGGCAAGCTCCACACCAGTCTGGTAAATTCTGGGAGTTGTCCCCGACTGCCATTGAACACCAAGGATCAGACCCCCTGCAGGAGGCTCATGTGGATAAACACGAACACTGCCAAAAAAAGAGAGAGAAATGAGAAAGGAGTGCGCTGTGGAACAGAAGTCTGCAGAAATTTCCAGACACAAGCACTGGATGTGCAGAACGTGAGTCCCTGCACGCGTGCCTGGAGGGGTGCCGGGTGCTCACCCGTTTACAGTGGAGAATAAACAGGAGGCCTGGGGATCTCATGGTTGTGCCGAGCAATGAAAAAAGATCCTGAGTGGAGTTTGTACCATCAGATTTAAGACGATGCAGCTGTTTCCGTCTTCACGGTTCCTCATATGTTCAGTGCCTTCTTGTGGAAATCTGAAAACATTCGTAAATACTTTTGTTCACGTGGGTATGAACTACAAGCGATTGAAGAGTTAACCCTGTGCCTCTTAAAAACAGAACTACATCAGGACCACACAAATTGCAGATTAACACACCTGCCCGTTGCTTAAAGAAAAAAAAAAAAATACACTTCAAGCAAAAGCTAAACATCTGCTGTTCATAAAGCTTGCCGCGGTGCTGAGGGGCAGAAAAGCTTCAAGGGGTGAGTCCTCTCAAGGAGCTATCCCAGTCGAGAAGAGTGCCCGTGCATGTGTGTGGAACAAAAAAATAATAGTACTAAGACCAGAACAGCACGCATGTGCACGCATTCCCATGGAAATGAACACAGGTGAATTGGGAGGTGCTTTTTGAAGGAGATCAGTTTGTCTTGACATAAGCACAGAATTTGATTGGCAGAAAGGAAACCAAAACATGAGAAAGTGGAAGAACCCCTAGCTCAAGGGCAAAGGGTGCACGACCAGTGGGAAGAAGACCCAGCCAGTTCACAAAGACGCTTGCCTGCTGGGGGCCAGGTCTCAAGTCTGATCTGGTGTGTGTGGCAAGTTATAATAAGATGCTTGGGTTTGGGGCTGCATTGTTGTCGGACGTTGATTTACAGTAAGTTCTTTGTGTGATGCATTGAATCATTAAGGTGGGCATTGATTTATTAATTCATCACATAGTCATCAACACCCAGTATCCATGAGGATCTGTGATAGGACGAGAGCAGCGGTCCTCACCCAGGGGCATGTTGTCCCCAGAGGAGCCGAGCAATGTCTGGAGACCTTTTGAAATCGTCACACTGGAGGGTAGCCTGGACACTGCTGGCATGTGGTGGGCACGGCAGGGATGCTGCCACATCCTTCCAGGCACAGGTTAACCCCCACAGCAAAGAGTTTTCTGACCCAAGATGTCAATACTGCTGAGGTGGAGAACCCAGGGGGAGGGTCCAGGTGGCTTCGAGGAGTCCTCGCCCTCCCTGGAACACCAGGTGGAGATCAGACTGCCAAGTAACCATCCCAGGCTCCACGTCCCACATCTGAAGCAGGTCCTGGGCACCACGAAGGAGCAGAAGGTGCATGAACTTTAGGGTTAAAAGACTTCCTGAAAGAAAGTCACCTTGGGGAAGAGCCTTGAAGATGAGCCCGAGTGTGCCAGGTAGGAAAGGGGTGGAAGGAGGGTGTCCAAAAACATGGTACCTGGGAGCCAGTGGGTGGCTCGGCATGATGGAAACCCGGGGTGTGTGGTGGAACAGGAGGGGTGCATGGTAGGAGGAGAGGCTAATGTAGGGTGGGAGCTTATCTGGAAAGGGGACACAAGCCCTGCCAACCCCTGCCCCCAGCCCCCCTGGAAGGAAGATTGGATCTGCTGTGGTTTGGGCAAGTGGCCCCAAAGCCCATGTGAAGAAGGCTTGGTCACACCTGTGGTGGAGCCTTTGAGAAGGGGGGCCTAGTGGGGGAAAATTAGATTGCTGCGAATGCTCTTGAAGGGGATGTGGGGACCCCAGCCCCTTGCTCTCTTTGCTTCCTGGCCACCATGAGATGAGCCATCCTCTCCTCTATGCTGCCACAGCCCCAAACCAACAGGACCAAGAGACCAAGGACTGAAAGAAGCTGTGAGCCAAAAATAAACCTTTCCTCTTTCTAAGTCGATTTATCTCGGATAATTGGTTGCAGCCATGGAAAGCTGACTAATGCAGTGTCTGAAAATGTTGCGAAAGGGCATCAGGAAGGAGCTGGATCAGGAAGGATCTGTTCACGTGCCTCTTGCCTGGAGATCTGACTTTCCCATCTGGGCTCTGGTAAGCGTGTGTCCTCTGAGCTTTTAGTAAAGGCAATAGCAAAATGATACCCTTGTGGATAATTTGCCCTAGAGATGGAAGCTGTCAGGTCATCATCCAGAATTTAAAAGCTCATCTCCATATTCCTTCAGATGAAGAAAACGGCAGGATAAAAATATAGCACAGCTTATTAGTAACATCTTGCCCATTTTTCCCTAAATGGTTAGAACACACTGCCTTTCCCTGCTCTTTATTAGAACTGTCTATTTTTCAGTTCTAAATCCTAGGAGGATTTTCCCCATGAATTTAACATGACGGAGGAAACTTGCTCCGGGGTAAAACTTGGCTGCAAATTATCTGAGATAGGCTTCTTAATAAAAAAGACCCAAAATGAATCATAGCCTTTTAGTAGTTTCAGATGCAGTTACCGCTCTCCTTCACCCCCAGTGTCATGATTATTCATAATGGAAATGGGCCAGCTTTATCAAACCCTCTCATGCAACAAACCTCCTTTGTGTTCAGTGGTGGAAGCTGGTGCCTCTGGGCCAGGAGAGTCTGCAAGAGAGACGGAGCTGCAGAGGAGAGCAGAGCTGCCTCTGCGGAGCTTCCCGAGAGGCCACCGCCCCACAGGGACATGCTCACAGGAGGTGGGCGCACAGGACCAAGGCGCCAGGCAGCACGTTCTGAAATGGCACTCAGGTCACCAGTTCAAGTCCAGGTCCTTGCAAACGCAACCTTGGTCTTGTAGTTATAAGTTTCCACCCAAAGCAAATGCAGCCTGTCCCGGGAGAGGAAGCCACTCAAGCGCACGATCGTTCTTTCCCAGGCCCTCTCTTCCGCTCCCCATCTCTGCAGGGCAAAGTCCAGGCCTAGCCCCTACCCTCTTGCCTGTGGGGATAGTGAGCCTCCCTGCGTGGCAGGACACTTGGCCCTGGTTGTCTGCAGGGAAAGGGGCCCAGGACCTTCATGCAAGGTGCCCAAGAGCCTCCTGTCAGATGGCACAGTGTTTGATTACGATGCATGCACGTCTCCGTGCGCTTTGAACCATCTCCAGTCCTACAGTACCTCGGACACTGTAAGTTCTGTGTGAACAGTGGCTCTACTGAATTGTTCAGGAAACAATGACAAGCACAACATCACTAAATATCCAGTATAGATGCATTTTTTTTCCCAGAAAAATTCTCCATCTGCAGGTTGGATGACGAGTTGGTTGGATCCATGGGTGCAGCCCCTGGAGGCCAGCGCACTTGATCCCAGAACGCCTTTCCCGTTTCATACCACGTCTGTCTAGAGTCCTTTTTCCTTTTGAGAAACAGCCAGGTCCCCCTCCCTCAGGTAATCACCCTAGATGTAACCACGCCGAGGGACCAGGCAGGGGCCCTCGCAGGAGGCCCTCCGGCTTGGCAGGAGTGGGTTCAGCCCTCTCACGACACTCCTAGCAGTAGGTTGCTCTTGGCCTGGTTCCATGGACAAGGACCCCGGGCACAGAGAGCTGAGGTGACCTGGCCAAGGCCACAGAGCTGGAGGCAGGGAGCCAGGAGCCAGCTCCAGGGGCTCAGCACTGACTCTCGATGGCAGCCTGCGTGTGGCCTCCCATGGTTCAAAAGAAGCCCAGGGACCCCAGCCCGGGTGCCACTGTGTTTATTTTGCTTTGTGTTTTAAGGAGTGTGGGGCCCTCTCTCCTCCCATGTCCTGGATCGTGAGGCTGTGGCCTCCACTGGCACACTCCCTCTCGGGGCCTCACTCCAGGCCCCCTCTCCCAGGCACCCAGCTCCACAGCACAAGGTCATCGAACAGCACATCTTCTTAACTTCCACATGTTTCTCAGGAAATAAACCTTCAATGCCCAGCCAGGAAGTACACAGGTGGAGCCATACGGGAGTACCGTGGGGACTGCCAATGCTGATTTTGACTAGAGAACTATAAGGAACAGCAGAAGGATTTGAGTCTTCACAAGCCTTTGCTCATTCAAAGTATCACTGTTGACCTCCTTTCTTTGCCGGGCTGCTCACCAGCTCAGCCCCGGGGAGAGAACAGAGCTGGCCGGGGGCTGGTCAGGCCCCAAGTGGGCAACCCCTGTTCCAGGCCCACACCCACCAGGAGACTGGCCAGAATACTCGAGGCAACTCCACAAGGCTTTTCTGAGAAATGGATGTGTCATTAGAGACTTTGAGGAAAGAAGAAAATTTTGCATTATGCACATGATGTCACAAGAACATCTAAAAAAAAGCTACTTAAGGGGTCTCCTTAAGGGGTCTGCTTCTGTTCTTTCTTTCTGGACCCCATAAACACCAACAAGGAGAGGGGCAGGGGGATGAACTTCATGACCACAGTGAAGAAAAATATGGGAGAAAAGCAAGAGGGGGAATATTTTTCTACAAGTGCTGGTGAGCCAAATATCTTTGGAGGCTGTCAGCCAAGGGGAAGTTGTTGAAATAAACTTGTGAAATTAAATTTCTTGCTGCCTCTCCTCTCCTTAGAACTCTGTATTACTCACAGACCATGAGGGTAAATTGCAATGTCACGAGAGCAAAGGTGGCGGAATTCACTCCTTTCCAAAACTTTGCTGACCATCTACTGTGCAAACCTTCTTCTTTATGCAAAAGCCTGACAGTGCAAGAAATTGTCCTAGTTCATTTTCAGTTGCTATAACAAATTACCTGAAACCAGTAAGTTAAAAAGCATAGAAGTATCTTTGGCTCATGGTTCTGGCGGCTGGCAAGTCCAAGAATGTGTTGCTGGCGTCTGCTCAGCCTCTGGTGAGGACCTCGAGCTGTATGATCACATGGCCTGACAGAGCAAGCTGCTAGGTTGGGTCTCTCCTTCTTCTTACAAAGCACTAATGCCGTCATGGGGGCCCCACCCGCAAGACATCATCTAATCTTAATCACCCCCAAAAGCCCCACCTCCAAGCACCAGCAGCGTACAATTTGGGGGATTAAGTTGGCAACACATGAAATTTGTGGGGGACACATTTAGCTCATTGTAGTTTCAAAAAAAATCAAGTTTGGAGGCTCCCAAGTTGCTCGACTACAGCTATAAAAAGAAGCAGCTGTGAATCTGTCAGAGTCTCAGTTTACTGCCCTTGAACTTGAAGATCAGTGGCCTAGGAGTGAGGAACCGATCACGTTTGCATGCCAATGTCTAGGGACAGCAGATGCAGCTTGTTATCCTGAGTAATCCCTAACAAAACTCAAAGACTCTTCTTGCCTCGGTGCCCCTGGGCACCAGCCACAAGGGCCAGCACCACCCCAGGTGTCCCCCTACACCTGGAGCAGGCATCCCCACCAGCACCGCCATCTGCGAACACAGCTGCTCTGCTTTGGGCCCAAGAAAACACTCCTGGCTTGTTTGGTTCTCTTACGAGAAGGATTCTTAATTTTACTGATTTCCTTCCTAATCAGCTTTAGCATTTAAGATTTCCCATTCGCCCAGGGTTTTCCTGTGGAGTCCATTCTCAGTCACGCCTGGCTGGCTCGCAGCCCCACAGCTGTGTGATGGACAGCCCTGCCCCACACAGTAACGTCAGCTGCACGCAGAGTTCCACCCACACTCCCAGCCTGGCGGGCGGAACCCTCGCCACTACAACAGTGTCCAGCAGAGAGCATTCAAAAGTCATTTGTTCCCAGCATCTTGGGGAGGCTGAGGCAGGAGGCTCAGGAGTTCAAAGCCAGCCTCAGAATGAAGCAAGGCCCTAAGCAACTTAGGGAGACCCTGTCTCTAAATAAACCATAAAAAGGGCTGGGTTTGAGTGAGCACTCCTGGGTTCGACCCTGGTACCGAGAAAAGACATTTGTTGAATGACTAACTGATGCGTGGAAGCCTGGGGCCCCAGATCATCTTGCTTACCATCCCATCACCCCAGAGTGGCTGGTAAGAGGCTTTGCAGGCGCTTCTTGAACGCAGCCAGATTGCAGAGCCAGCCAGCTGGTTTGGGCTGTGGGGCTCCCCTGCTTGGAATAGATGTGGCTCTAACTGCCATCACACAGCTGGGGCGCGGCACGCCAGGCAGACCCGGTGGAGGAAGAGACTCTTACAGGGAAGCACCAGGTTAATATGCAACCCCAATTGCTAAGTCTAATTAGGAAGGAAACCCGTTAAATTAAGAATCCTTCTTGTGAGAGAATCATTCCTCACTTGTTTCCATCAACTTCCTAAAGTCCAAGGCCAGACAGCAGGACGGCAGGAGGGCTTCCTCCCTCGGGCCGAAACCTATGCCCTGGCCACTCCAGACACCCAGAGCAGACACTCCCAGGCTCTTGGGTCAGTGGGTCCCTCTGTGGCGTGTGCTTGGGAGGAAGCTGCCACGTCACCTCCCCGAGCTCCTGAGGACGCGGTGGCAGGGGCTGGGCCTGCAGGCTCAGGTCTTCGCCAATGAGCTCCCCATCTGGAGGGCTGAGCCTCCTCATCGGGCAGAAGCACAGTGACAAAGGGGCACCATGCAAGTCACCCCTTGCAGAAGCCATTCCTTGTGTGCCCTTCGGTCACGTGGTCTAAGAGGCCCACGTTCGCTTCATATTTGCGATTTTTGTTGTGTTCCCATCACCTCCAAGGCCACCTCAAGCATGGCAGGCTCCTCCCTGCTTTCCCGAGGAGCACAGAAAATATATGAATTAAAATAAGGAGACGATAGTATGAATATTCATCATGGAATTGGCACATGTAATATACACTGTGTGCACATGCATTTATATTTATATATGCATATATATAAAAAATATATATATATTCAGAGAGAGGGAAGGAGAGTGTGCATGTAAGAGGTAGAGTGGTGACTTCAGCTTCAGCCTCGTCAGGATCCAAGCGAGGCAATACCATTAAATGTGTAAATCGGGGCAAGTCCCATGAGCTCTCTTTGACGTCCTTGTCTATGAAATAGGGATGAAGCAATATCTGTTCACAGTTATTTTGCAAAGATTAAATAGGCTGATGCTTTCAAAGCACTCAGTACTGTGCCTAGAAAAAAGAGCCACCATCCTATATTGAATGCATAAATCGATAATCTGCCAGACACCCTCCAAACCATGGGACCCAGACCCCACTCCACTTGGGAGGCAATGGGACTTATTCTTATCCCCAAAACAATCAGGTCCTGAGGCTACCGTCACGGCTGCACTGGTTGCACACTGTGCAACCCCAAGAGGCACCATTCAGAGTTCAGGCCTCGAGGATTGTGTATTAGCTCTTCCGATGTCATGGCATATTAGAACAATGTCCCTCCCAGTAGACGGAAATAAAGGACCAGGACGAGGGGAGACTCTTCCACGCTGCTCAGAGGCGCTCTACGGGCAAGCGCTGGCCCTGGGCCCTGGAAACAGCATTGGCGCCAGCTCCCTGGAGGACGCTCCCAGGTGGGATGACCGGTCAGCCACGTGGGCTCCCTCCCGGGACCCGGACACTGTAGGTACTGTTGAGCCGGTTGGAAAGCCGCTCCTGCTGGACAGCGTTGGGGGTGTAAATGTCAGGAAATGTTTCTGTCCCCGCTACAACCCTATTGTATTTCACTCCATCCTGCCTTGGGTTCAGTTCACTGTGTTCGAACCTGGAGGCCAGGTCGGCCTCTAAAGTAGCTCAGTGTCCTCCATCTGCCAGGACAAAGATCCAGGGCAGCCTGGAGGGCCTCCCGGAGCCGCCGGTCCTGCCTGGACCTGGGCCCTCTGCCCGTCCTGCCTCCTTCCTTGCCAGGTACCTGGACGGAGGACCTGACTGCTACGCCTGGCCACTGGGATCAACTGGCGGACAGGCAGAGTGAGGCCAGGGGACCCTGGGGACCCACCAGCCATCAGGTCAGACACAGTGCCATGCTCAGGGGCTGCCCGGCTGGCTTCCCGAGCGGGGCATCCTGGAAACCGCAGCTGGTCGGGGGTCAGCGGGACAGCAGGTCAGGGCTGGGGTGGAGTCCTGCTCGCTCCCAGGGCCTCCCTGGGCTGGCCTGGTCACCCCTCATGTGTTCTCGGGGGCAAGGGGTAAAGCACCCCACGTTGGATCCACAATCATGGATTCATGCTGTGGGCTACAGACCCCCACCCACTCCGATGATCCACGTGCCTCCGTCTTGATCATAAGGTCCTGCCTGGTCACACTCCATGCCTCCGTCAAAGCCCACAGAACCGCACCCCACAGTGAGCATCAGAGCGTGATGAAGAGGAGGGTCACAGCAGGACACCACTGGTCGCCTCACAGTAACCCTTCCCCCTCCTCTGCTTCCTTTGCAGCAAAACCCTGATTTATTCAGGCATCTATCCAATTTAGGGAAGGCTGGACCCTCCCAGCCTCATGGAGATGCATCTTGATTAACCTAATTGGTAATCTGATTCTTCCTGTCACTGACTGGATTTACAATGGCATTTGATAACATGCTAACCAATTCATGATGTTGGGTCTGAAAGCTTCCATTCTGGTTCCATTTTCTCTTTTAAAGGGCTTCCAGAAACTCCCATGCTGTCTGCTTCACTGGCTTTGGGTGTATTGTAAGCATGCGATGCCTGGAGCTGCTGCAGCAATCTTGTGAGAAAGAGGGGAACTGATACACCCAGAGGATGGAAAATATGATGGGTGGAAAGCTCGAGGCCATCCTGAGAGCAGTGAGGAGGAATTCACTTCATCCTGGAGACCACCCCACCCACCTCCTGGTTTAGTCAGGGAGCCAATACCTTTGTTTCCATTGTTGAAGCTGCTACACTTGATCTTCTTACTACCTTCAGCCCAAAGCATCATGGTCAGCACCGTGTCCCCTGCTGCTGAAAGGCGAGGCTCCCCCCTGGAGTCCCCAGCAGTAAGCACACGGCAGGAGCCTGCTGCACCATCCGCAAGAGGCAGTGTTTTCTTTGTTGTTCTGGAAACAAACCAGGTGCCTTTAGTGCTCTCGACATTTGTCTTAGTGTCCATTCAGACCATGATATTTTATGATAAAAATTCCTTTTAGTTTCCTCTTTCTGCCTTCTTTCCTAATGGATGTCGAAGATTCAATTTTTAGTTCATTGTGTGTGTAATCTTTCTTTCTTTCTTTCTTTCTTTTCTTTCTTT
>JAJEJO010000378.1:95028-107190 GCA_020662805.1 Glaucomys volans | reverse complement strand
TTTTATTTTGAGACAGGGTTTCACTAAGTTGCTGAGGCTGGCCTCGAACTTGTGATCCTCCAGCCTCAGCCTCCCAAGTCACTGGGATTAGTGTTACCATGTCCAGCATATGTGTACCTTCTTGCTGAGTCTGGTCTCGATGCAACTTTCTGATGATGCTTTCGTTCTCTTTATCTGTTGAAAAGGTTCATCTTTCTTTAGTATCTCTCTTCATCTGTTCTCTCTCTTCTTGATCTTACCTAAAAATCGAGGTTGTCTACTCCACATTAGAATCACTGTTAATGAAACCATCTTTCAGTCCTTTGTGCCTTTAAAAAAATCACTGTATCACTGCTTTGTTATTTTGTTTTGATTTTTCATGCTCTGCTATTGGTTGCAAAAGCCAGCCTGAGATGTCCCACGTCACTGCAAGTCCCTGTCGCTACTGAATTCTTATCAGATTGGACATCTTGCTCCTCTGTGAGCTCAGGTGTGCACATCTCCCTGTTGATCACGGACAGAGCTCCTCCCCATCCTCCAACCACAATTGTAAGATAAATTGTCCTCCCTGGCGTCTTGCAGGCCATATATCAAGGGCCAGCATTGATCGGAACTTGGCCCTTTTCGTTTCTCTCTCCCCAAAATGCCTGACAGAATAATTTGTTGAGTAGATGCTCAATAACTTAAATTGCTCTGAATTAAATCAAATTAAACTTTTATAGTGGTCATCAGAGGGAGGACAGGTGACACGCATGGATTCCACTGCTTCGGAGCACCTGGGAAAGTAGGGCGACCTGTCCGCAATCTGCAGCCCACCGCGGGATCCAGCAGCCCAGGGTGGCCACGCTTCATGTGTGTGATGTGTTCATTGGGTCCGGTCTGTAGCTTCAGTGTCTGCTTGTGACTCCTCTGGCCCATTTCATTCTAATATTGACAACCACCATCATAAAATAGCTGGTGAGTATAAATTAATTAATTGCTTTGATACCCAGAGTTTGACCCTAATGGTGCAAAGTTTGGAGATGTCAGAAGACAGCAATGTACACTTTCTTCTTAGCCCTCCTCACCTGGACCAAAAAACCAGACTGTGCCAAGATTCTCAAAATGTCCATTCAGTATAATATGTTTTATTGTTTGAGGATAACATACAGCTTTCTCAGATCAGTCAATCCTGAATTTCCAACCATTGTGACGGATTTCATTTCATTCATTCAAACCTTCATTCATTCAGTCAACAAACCTTTGCTAATTGTCCCCTGGAGAGTGAGCACTGGCCTGGGAGCTCAGGATGTACCAGTGAACAAAACCATCCGTGCTGACACTTAGGTGCTAGTTCAGAAGACACTAGAATGTCCTAAGTCCATAAACTTGGGAGAAGTGGTTCTTTTTAGATAAATAAGGCTGGGTAGGGGCATTGAGGTGCTATTTGGTCTGGGTCTCATTTTAAAAGAAATCTTTTTTATCTTTGGACATTCTTAGCTATTCACTGGCTTTGTTCTCTAACAGAAGTACCTTGAAGTAAATAGACTGAGGTCTGGTGATGTGATACTGGAAACGTCCTAGCCCTTCCCCGAGTCTCACTTCTTGTGACAGTAAAGAGAGGAGGTTGGAGAATCACTGGGTACTCTGAAGTTCTGAAATGATAATGGAAGAAATCCCTCTAGTGACAGTCACTCCTGACACTCTCGACGGTCCCCACTTTGTTTCAGTATCAGGACTCTAAGTGGTCCACGCTCTCCTGAGGAGCACGTCTATTGAATTGCTGTTTTATAAATTCTTTAGAAACAAGCTGCTCCGATCCTGGTACTGCCACCAATCAGGGAACGTGGCTCAGCGTGTGTAGGTACAGAATGACCAGAGGCGTCTATCAGACTTAGATTGTCAATAACTAAAAGCAGCATCTGAAGGGGCCCCAATCTACAGTGTTAGGAAGAGTTCAGGAAACACTGGGGAGAAGTTAGACAAATAAATACCGAGCTCTCTGCAGAGCCCAGGACCAGCCAGGGGAAGCACCCAGTGAAGTGTCTATCAGCACAGGGAAATGAAGAGACCTGCTGGTCACAGACCTTTGGGGCTTGTTTTAAGGGGAATTTTACAGAGAGGAGAATGTCGACCTCCCAACCCCCAGGGCTGCTGATTAAGGCCAGATCTCATTACAGCCTGGTTACCAGTCCCCATTTTAGAATGGAAGACCCAGACTCAATGGCCGTCCTGTGTTCCGCCTTGAAGTCAAATGCTATTTTTATCTAACACAAAGTCAGGCAGGAAAATCCTCTCTGGAGAATGGAAGATGTTGGAGACTCTATTGTAGTTCCTTTCTGCAAATGTGCAAAAGAAACTTCCCAGGGAAAATGTTCTGGAAAGTAGCCTTTTAAATGTTAAACTGCTGCTCTTTGGAAGCCAAGATAAAGGGCTTTGTCCCCCCAGCTATTTCTCTGTTCCCTTCTCCTGAGCTGAACCTCCTGAGTAATCTCTTCTTTGTTCTGCCGAGATGTTTCAGGATGCTGTTGCCTTGCGTGGGTATTCAGAGGTGCACCGAGTCAGATTGGCCTTTGGAAAGCAGTCTGGGTAATGACTGCCTGAAATGACATAAATGTTTAGATAATAACTGGCTTTTAATTGAATTCAGTTGAATGGGAGCAACACTCAGCACATTCTTAGCCTCGCCTCCTTGGCTTCTGGGCAATCTCAGAACCCGGAAGGAATATGGGCAGCATCGTAAGAACCAAAAAAATATTTCTTATACGACTACGTGAAAGAATGAATGGATGACCAATGGATGTGCTTGAACTGATCCTAAAACAGCCTTTTTCCCTTTAGAAACTCAGTCTTTGTCATTATATTTGAAATATATTTCCAACATATATCAATATTAAAGAGCATCTCACAGCAGAAAGCAATGGACACTGCCCCTCCTTCTTAACTCCTCCTCTTTCCAAAATAAATTCCTGGTGCCTGGCTCTCCAGAAACAAAGCCAGCAAGGATCAAAGTATCTGATGAGCGTTTGGTTTGTTTGTTGCTTCCTAAGCTGCCTTGAATTCAGAATAAGGCCAAGTTAGCTGGATCTCACTGCACCTGAAGCTCGTGTCTCTTGTGTCCTCCAGAAACAACGTCTGGGCGTTCACTCTGAAGGCAAAGGTCTCAGTGAGCCGGTCGAGACCTTCAGCCAAGCACGACCTGAGGAATGAGGCAGGGCTCCAACTTGCCTGGCCCCAGAGGGAGGAGAGCTCGGAGGGTGTGGTTTCTAGGTCAGGGCCAGGGGTGCTGACCACCATGGAGGGGCAGGCCCTGGGCACCCACTGAGGGAGTAAAGGAGAGGTTCCAGAGGCAGCTCTTCCTCACGTCCCTTTGCTGATTGACAGCTCGGAGGCCCCTGGGTGCCCCTGAAGAGCTTGCAGAGTGTGCGGTGGAAAGGTTGGGAGAGTGACTTCTCAGGACACTCCTTCTCTATCCACTTCTTGCTGGAAAGCAAAAGCTGTGGGTGACCTCTGGGCCCTGTCACAAGCAGGTCACCCTGGGGCAGAGGTGACCTTGGCATTACACGTACACTTTTTAAAAAAAAAAACCAACAACTGTCATTTAGATTATGAAACAATTTAAGTCAACAAAATTTATAGAAAATAATAAGAAAGAAATCTGTGCCAACCACCAGGAGTAAACATACCTTTTTGTTTTTCTTTTTTTTAAGAAATAAGGTTTAGTAGACTCTGAAGTCCTCCCTCAATTTAAGAAACTGCACAGCTATTTTGATTGTGATTTCTTTTACAAATTGTTTTGATTTTAATCATGAGCAATTACAAAATATGAAGAAAAAATAGAAAATAATACAATGAATGTCTACATACCCATCAAGAAGACTTATTTAGCATTGTACTAAATTATTGAACTGTATTAATTATTAAATTGTTATGGAAAATTTCAGATATGCAAAAGTAGGAAAAATAGCAAAACAAGCTCCATGTATCCATGACCTGGCTTCAATAATTATCAAGTTGTGGTCAGTTTTGTTTTATCTATAATATACTTATAAATAATATGTTAATATTAATATAATTCTTTTCCCCATCATATTATTTATATATAATAATACACCTGTGATAATCATATATAATTGTGTATAAAGTGTAATTAGAAATTTCTTTTACATATATACATATAATTATATAATTAGGTATTTATTAAAGACAACAATTTTTGTAAACTTAACTGTAAAACCATTATTATTTTTTTGGGGAGGTGGATTAAACCCAGGTACCCTCAACCACTGAGCCACATCTCCAGACCTTTTTATATTGTATTTAGAGACAGGGTCTCACTAAGTTGCTTAGGGCCTTGCTAAGTTACTGAGGCTGGCTTTGACCTCACAATCCTCCAGAATTAGCCTCCCAAGCCACTAGGATTACAAACATCTTTCTTAAATATCACAAAAATCTACTAATATTAACCAATATCCAGTCTGTGTTCAAATTTCCAAGTGCCAATATAAAAACAATTTCTTACAGTTTTTGTGTTTGAATCAGGATTCAAATAAGGTCATATTCTATTGATTTCATATGCCTGCAGACAGAGATAGTTTTGTTTCTTCATTTCCAGTTTTTATCCTTCTAATTGCTTTTTCTTGTCTAATCGCATTGGCTATTACCTCTAGCTCAGTATTAAATAAGAGTGGAGGTAATGGGCATTCTTGTGTTGCTTCTCACTTTAATAGACAGTCTCTTATGTTGTCACATTAACTCTGATGCTGGCTTTTGAGCTGAAATGTGTACATACAACACACTTCTACATCCACCTACACACACCACATAACCCCATTTCAGTCAACAGCAGATCACAGAAGATGGTTTCTATGCCACATATCCATGTAGGTATGAACTCGCTGTGCTGTTCACACAATGACACAATCACCTGACACCTCATTTCTAAGAATGCATCCCTGTCATCAAGTGATCCATAACCCCTGTCTCCACTGATTCTCCCTCCACGGATTCAACCCTCTACAGGTCAAAAATATTCACAAAAAAGTCTGCACTGAATGCACACAGATACTTTTCTTGTCATTACTCCCTAAACAATACAGTATAACAAGTATTTATGTAGCATCTACATTGTGTTGAGTATTATATGTCATCTAGAGATGAGTTAAAGTATACAGGTGGCTGTGCACAGGGTATTTGCAAATGCAGCACCGTGTAAGGGTCTTGAACATTTTATATAAGGATCCTGGAACCAAACCCCTGTGAATGCCAAGAGATGATGGCATAAATACAAAATATGAAATTTACATATATATTCATACTATATAGTATTAAATGATATGTAAAAATCATATATAAGTAAAAGGAGATGGTCATCAAGTTATATTTGATTGGACACTTTTAACATAAATGAATGCTAACTGTGAAATGCCCATCTGCCTCTGCCCAGATGGTTGCATGATCCTTCTTTGGCTCTCTTACCAAGAGGGATCACATTATGGAATTTTCTAATAATCAATCACCCTTGCTTTCATAGAATAAATCCTGCTT
This sequence comes from Glaucomys volans, assembly GCA_020662805.1. Lineage (NCBI taxonomy): Eukaryota > Metazoa > Chordata > Mammalia > Rodentia > Sciuridae > Glaucomys > Glaucomys volans. Next base: position 101,685 of record JAJEJO010000378.1, on the reverse strand, counting down.
AAGACATTGTTTTTAATGAGATGCTATATCGTGTGCTTTAACATTTTGTCTGAGATTTTTGCAGTGGTCGTCCTAAGCGATAATGGTGTCAAGTTTTCCATTTAATGCAATCTAGTGTCCTTTTTAGTATAGTCCAAATCTCAGTTCCGCTGGAGCGTGGGAAAGCAGCCCCAGGACACTGTTGAAGATGAATCTGATTCCCGTAGCAATCGCAATTAAAAATGGAAAGGGGCAAAAATTAGCTCAGGAAAAGCAAATCTAGACCCTGTCTTTGAGAAGGAAAGATAATTTATATACCATTCATGGTGGTGACTGAAATAACCCATCTCTCATGTTTAAGGCTGAAATCTCCCTGTGTAGCCGCTAAAATTAGAATCGGGTTTGACGTACACCTTCCCTCATGGCAGCTACTGCCAAGCACGCCTCTGATTTCTAAAAACATTTCTGTTCTTTACCAGAGTAAACAGCGAAGGGCTTGGAGGCAAATGATGAATGAGCAGAAGAGGAAGCATGGGCCTCAGAGTTTCTCTGGCTGCCTGAAGCCATTGGCTTTGAAGGAGGCAGAAGAACCACCATCTGATGTTCAGAAGCTAAAATGAGAGCATTAAAAGGCTTCCTCCCCAAACCTGCAACCCCCCCTCTAACCATGAATGAAACGCCTGCTGAACCTCATTGAGGAGCATTCTGCAAAACTCCTGACCAGAACTCCTCAAAACTATCAAGGTCAACAAGGAGGAAAGTTCCAGAATCCGTCACAGCCAAGAGAGGACTAAGGAAACATGCCAATTTGTGTAATGTGGGTCCGAGGTGGGTTCCAGGAACTGAACAAAGGCACGGAAAGTGGAAACAGGGGCTTTAGTTAATAATAAGTGTTGTCAGGGCGCCGTGGTGCACGCCTGTAATCCCAGTGACTCGGGAGGCTGAGGCAGGAGGATCACAAGTTCAAAGCCAGCCTCAGCAACTTAGGCCCTAAGCAACTCAGCAAGACCCTGTCTCTAAATAAAATATTTAAAAAAGGGCTGGGGATGTGGCTCAGTGGTTAAGTGCCCCTGGGTTCAATCCCTCGCACAAACAAATAAAAAAATTAAAAAACCAATAACAGTGTTAGTTCATTAATTGTGACAGATTCACCATACAATGTAAGATACCAATAATGGAGGAAATGGGTGTGGGGAGGATAGGGCTTCGGCACTACCCTACCTTCTTTTGTATATCTAAAACTCTTCTAAGATTTTGATTTGTTTTGCAGGCCGGGGATCACACTCAGGGAATCGCGCGTGCTGGACAAACGCTCTAGCCTGACTCGTCCCCAGCCTCCTTGACGTTTATTTTTAAACAGTTAAAGGACTTCAAAAAGTCAGGCAGGTAGACCTTCTCCAGATGTAAAGAAGAGGAGAACTAGATGGCTGGCTTCCCCGGATTGTCCCCCGGCCTCCAACCACCCACTGGTGTCAGCTCGAGGAGCGAGGAGTGCCTTGCTCTTTGGTTTAGAATTATATTCAGGCTTGTTTTGGGGAAGAAAAGTGGTAGGTGGGGGGAATGGGGAAGTGGCTTTGTAAAAATGCCAAGATGCAGAATCCGAGCCCAGAGGGGACCCACCGCTGGCTCCCCCTGTGTCCGCCAGTCAGCGGTCATCGCTTCTTCCTTCTCTTTCCTGTCCTCCATGTTTCTTGTTTGTGTGGGCAGAGGATGGTCAGGCTGCAAAATAAGACAGAAACAGAACCCGAGGCCTCGCTAGCCCTGGGTCAGGAGTCTCAGGGGGCTGCATCTGGGAGCAGTGGTGGCTTCAGGTTGTGACAGGCTCCTCGGTCCCCAGCCCATTTCCACAGAAGCGTCTCAGGGAAGCCCTCCACTGTGGCCCTGAGTCCAGAGTCCCCCAAGGGCCTGGGGTTTTGTGAGTTTCTATTGCTTGCGGACCCCACACGGAGCAAGAGCCCTCCTGGTCCTGTGCGGGCAGTGTGGCTTTGTCACCTGGAGACGCCGGGGACTCTTCTGCGGATGTCCTCTGGGAAGGGGAACGGGGCCTGCTCCTCAGATGGGTCTCAGCGTCACAAGGGCCCTTTGCTCTGCTCTGGGGCAGCTAAGTGGGTGCTTGCTCAGAAAACCTGCAAAGTCCTCGGCAGGAGAATGATTTCAACCAGGGAGAACAGGTCCCCTGATCCTTGGGACAGGCCAGAGCACATGGTCAAAGACACAGCCCCTGGGCCTGGCCTGGATGTCACCACAGTAGCCTTCTGGAGACAGCCGCCGGCCTGGCTGTGGCAGGCTGCCCGGTGCTGGCTGCAGGGCCACCTTCTCACACCTGGGCTCCCTCCCTGCAGCTGAGGTCCCCTCCATTCCTTCCTGCCCTGTTTTCTATGCGTTGATCCTTTTTTAAAAGCCCGTTTGTGGTTTGGTTCTGGCCCAAGGCAGAGGGTTCGTTGGGAAAACACAAAAACAGTTTCGAAAGGGGAAGTCCTCCCAGCATGCCGGGGGCCTGTGCCCGCGCTGGCAGGCTGCTGGCCGGGCAGCCCTGGTGGTGAGAGGTCACAGCACAGCCTAGTGGGGTTCTAACTTCCATCACAGACGAGGGGAAGTCACACCCAAGGAGAGAGACCATTGTGGAGAGGCCTGGCCTCCACCCACCCCGGCCACCACCCACCCCGAGTGGCTGGTCCTGTTGGATGTGACTTCCAACTCCTTCCTGTCCACCCTCCCTCAGGTTCATGGAAGCACACACAAGACATGATGTCATTTCCTCTAAACCGTTTTGGAGGTGACCCTGAGAGATCAGGACTCTAATTGAAAATGCGATCCTTCTGTTAGCCCATCAGACAGCAGGCCAGCGAGCCCTTCCGAAGCTCAGTCCTCCACTCAGGGTTCAGGCTCGCCCGCGGTCTCGAAAATGTTTTTTCTTTGGGTCGCTTGCTCATTTTTAAATGTTTTCATTGGGACATTTTAATCATACATATTACTGGCACGTATTCCTCCACGCACATCATGTGTCATTCACATCTCATTTTAACCCGAGTCAGAAAAAGAGCAATGCATTGCAATTGGTTCAAGTGTTCTATCAAGTCTCCCTTAACTTCCACTCTCCACACGCCTCTTGCACGTGCTCTCTCTCTCTCTCTCTCTCTTTCCCTCTATCCATCCCTCCCTTTTTGTTTGTTTGCCTTATTCCCTTTTTAATGTGAAAGATCTTGAAAGGGAGTCAAGGGCAACTAAGTAGATTAAATATTGACCCTGGCTTCTCACAAGGCAGCTCCCTACGGCTCTGGGGGCGTTTCACTTTGTTCTCACGGGGCTGCTGTCATTCCAGCTGTCACTCCCTAATTTGTTTGGAGAGTGGAAGGGACAGCAGCAAATTCCAGAACCCAAGCAGAGACGCCTGTTTACTTTCTGGAGTATTAAATATAAACCCCCAGACCCTGAGCTTCCCGCCATCAGCGTGTGTCTATACAAAGTGCATCCTGTGCTCAGCAGCCTGTGGTTCTCTTTCAATAACCCACTTTCACTCACTCACCCTGTCCTACCCCCACTGGCCAGCAGTCCAGCCACAGGGAAGGAAAAAAGAGAAAGAATGAGAGAGAAGTTGAAATATTTAATTTGTTGCCACGTGAATCCATTCATGTCACAGAATCTTAACAAGCGACCAGCCGCGTTGAGATGTGGAAAAATCCATATCGGCACAACAGGCTCCTTTCCAGCTCTGCCCCCTTTATTTCCTTTGCCCTTCCTGTCCCAGTTTCCCCTTATCGGTCAGCTTCACCTTACTGATATGAAACGCCTGAGGCACTTACCTTACAAGAGACTTACAACATGTAACACACGATGCTGGAGTTCCCAGTTCAGGATCAAGTGGCGCCATTTGTCTTGGGCCTCCCACATCATGGTGGGAGCACATGCTCCCTCCTTGAGTCACGACATGGAAAGAGAGGAAGATAATGGGGTCCCACAGTCACCTTCAAGGACATGCATGTTTCCATCCAGTGACCTAAGGCCCCTTTTAAGTCCCCCCCCACCAGGCTCCACCTCCTAAACCCAACCTTCTAATAGTGCCACCTGAGGGGCCAAGCCCTTAACACATGGACCTTTCAAGATCCAAACTATAGCAACCCTCACCCCCAGATGATTTCATCAAGAGGCAACAGGCATGCATTGTGGAGAGGAGAATGCAGAGCTGTTTCCCACTTTGGGATTTGGTTCAGATCTATGGTGGATGACCTCATAGAATATTGACCTTGAAGAATCAGCGTGTAGTCTCTGTCCCATCACAGGGAGATCACCTCTCTAAAATTCTCAGATGTTGATTGATTGATTGATTGAGTGATTGATTTTCTTCCTTTAAGCCAGGTGTGGCCATTGAGAGCCTGGAGTGGCAGTTGGAGGGGGCACTTTCCTGCCACCATTGGAGCCAACTCAGAGCAGGCTGAGCTCAGGTCTTCCCAAGGAGCCCAGCAGGAGGCTCCTGGGTTGCCCCTGGGAGACCTTTCTCTTTCACACTGCCTTCCTCAGCACCCAGATCTCCACCCTCTCCTGGGTACTTCCCACTGGGTGGCATGTGGGTTAAAGGTCTTGGATGATCAAAAGAAAACGTCAGCAGGTGAAGGAACCTGCCCACTGTGTTACTTCCAGGACAAAGGCACCTCTTCTCGTGGGGGCTGGGGGCAGGGGGATTGAAACAAAAGAAGTTCTACAAGATCTGGCTAGCTCAAGAGCACATCCCTGCCCCAGCCTCCATGGTGGGAGTTCATGACCTTCAGATGTAAACCCCTCAGATAGCTGGGTGTGGACACGGCACATGCTCTGGAGTCTTAAAACCCTGGAATCAAATTCTACCTCTGCCATTTGTGACTTTTCTTATTTGGCCAACTACCTCTCAAAGCACCAGGTTCGTCATCTGTCATAAGGAAATTAAAAGCTACACTTCCAGAGGCATCTGAGAATAAAATGAGCTAGCTCAGTCAGACCGCATCAGTAACGTTGGAGCCAACCTTCCCGCTCCTCCCCACCCCAGGAGGGAGGAGGCTCAATTCTGCGAGTCAGTAAGATGAATTAGTCTGCCATAGTGCTCCTAAGTATGGCAGAGATGAAATGAAAAAAGTAATAGGTTTTGTCAGGGAAAAGGGTGAGGAGACAGACCCACAAGTTAGGCGATCCCCGAGTTTACAGGGACTTCTAAATAGGGATGGCAGGAAGGGAGTGGAAATACAAAAGCAAAGAGAAAAGGTAAATAAAAGGTGTACCCCAAAGGGAAGTGTCCTCTGTGTTGAAGATTCTTACCCCATGCCAGCTTATTAAGAAAAATTATTTTGAATTAACAAATAATGAGCATATATTTATGGGGTACAATGTGAGTTTTTGATATTATGTATCTATTGTAGAATTAATATCTTGACCCAGTTGTTATTAGTGCCCCCCAAAAGCTCCTGTTAATACTGGAATATTCACAGGTGAAATGACTAGATTTTGAGAGCTGTGACCTAGCCAATCCATCCTAGTTTGATGGACTGACTGGATGGTGACCTGGGCAGGTGGGCTGTGGCTGGAGGAGGTGGTCACTGGGGCCCTGTCCTGTCTCTGCCCTGCTGCCCCTTCCTCCTCCCTCTCTGCTTCCAGGAAGACTCACCATGAGCTGAGCAGCTTCCTCCTCTGGCCCTTCCCCCACGACATGCTGCCTCATCTGGGCCAGAGCAATGGCACCGCCATCTCTGGACTGAGACCTCTGAGACCATGAGCCCCCCATAAACCTTTCCTCTTCTAAGTTGTCTTGCTGGGTGTTTTGGTCACAGCAGCAGAAAGCTAACTGAAGCCCTGAGTAACAGCCATCACCTCACATACTTATCATATATGGTAATGAGAACCTTTGAAATCTATTCTTCCAGCAATTTTGAAACACACAATGTACTACTGTCCACCACTGTCACCACACTGTGCCACACTGTCACCACACTGTGCTACAACCTGAAAACCCTCCTCCTACCTGATCTGAGCTCTGTGATCAGCCTCCCCAACTCCCCCAACCCACACCCTCACATCTGCGCTTTGGGAGACTCGAGCTACTAACGAGTGAGAAAGAGAACAATACCCTGTTGAAATATGATTGCCATTTCTCAGACAATCTAAGCCAGAGGTCTTCAAAGTTTCCAGTTAACTTTCCTAGGCCAAAGAAACTGTTATACAAGGAGTGGCAACATTAAAATCCTGTAGGTTGAATTGGAGTATCTGTCTCTGGTTTTCTCTGGGGAAAACATTCGTTCATTCATCTGTTCCAAAGGACACAGCCAAACATCTTTAAGGACAAGTCTTTCTTTCCTAAGGACATGTGAAGCTGCGTTCCCTCAGGCAACTGCAGGAAACCAGAATTAACCTAAGTTTGTCCCATATAACTGAAATAGTTGAAATATATCGTTTAGTTTACGTTGTCTCATTAGAGTTGGAGCTTGGTTTTATAAAACCTACATATTAAACTGGGTGTGGTCATGCATGCCTATAAACCCAGTGACTCAGAAAGCTGAGGCAGGAGGATTGCAAGTTTGAGGCCAGCCTCAGCAACTTAGCAAGATCCTGTCTCAAAATAATAAATAAATAAATAAATAAATAAATAAATAAATAAATAAATATAAATAAAATAAAAAGGGCTGGGGATGTGGCTCAATGGTTAAGCATCCCTGG
>JAJEJO010000378.1:60185-89748 GCA_020662805.1 Glaucomys volans | reverse complement strand
GCCTCCTGAGCTATGGAATTACAGGTGTTTGCCATTGGGTCTGGTTAAGAACAAGTCTTTGATTCAGAAATAAGGGCTGTCAGGCTGGAGGCTGTCCTATTTTCCAGTAGCTGGAAATCCATCTGCTTGGCCAGCAGCAATGACTGACTAGCAGATCCTATGGTGGGATCGTCCCAGCAGATACCAAGGCCTGCGGAGTCCACTTGGTCCAGCTTCCCAGGCTTTTGCAGCTATATGAAAATTAAAAATGGATTTGAGTCAAGTTGAAATGCATTGAATTGAAATGTTTTGAATGGTGACTGATTCCCACGTGGGTAATAGACATTTTTCATTTATTCAAGTAAACAAATCCTCCCATCATGAAGTTCATGGTCAAACAACTGTCTCTTAGAAAAGATGCCCAAGGGCACACCAGGGTTGGAGAAGGCATTTGGAAATCCAAATAATATAGAGCCCACAGTTTCCAACTAAGCATGATAAAGTCAACCTGATCATGGCAGCGGAGAAGGGGCTACATTGGGGGCAGTGAAAAATTACAATAGTCCCTCTTTACCCACTCGAGACCCTCCAACACATGCCTGAAGCCATAGTTAGTGCCAAACCCTTTATACACTGTGTTTATTCTCAGGGGCTGGGGATATAGCTCAGATGGTAGAGTGCCTGCCTCGTAAGCACAAGGCCCTGGGTTCAGTCCCCAGCACCGTTTAAAAAAAAAAAAAAAAAAGAGAGAGAGAGAGAGATACTATGTTTATTCTCACATAACAATATCTATGAAGTTTAATTTATAAATCAGTCACAGTAAGCGATTAAAAACAATCACCTACAGTAAAATAAAAAATAAAACAGTTACAACAAAATAATGCAATTAAAGTTGTCTTAAAAGTAGGAATTGTTTGTATCTTGAATTGTCCATGTGATATTTCTGGACCGAGGTTGGATAACTGAAACCTCCGGAAAATGAAACTGCGCACAGAGGGCGACGAAAACATGACAACTCGAAAATTTTTCAATTTTGTTGGCGGAGCTTTACGTTGCTCTGCGGCTAAAGGATTTCACAAAGGGACCACATCAAAGGGATCTCAGCGAAATGTCTAAAAATAGGGAAGCTTTTGAAAGCAAAGCTTGTATTGCAGAGAAGACTGCTCACTTGGCTTCGGGTAGATCCATTTCCAAAACACAGATCCTCTGAGTTCATGAAACAAAAGCTCAAGACCCGAAGCCTGGGGACTTTGAGCAGATTTCACTGCTCAGACCAGAACGTGAACTTGAAACAAGGCTCCAGGCCCAGCTCCAAGCTCCTCAGGGAGAGGCCACTGGTGCCCCAAGGCCTAGGTGGGAAATGGTGCATGGCCAGGGTCCATTCCAATGCACTGCCACTCTGACCTCACACACCAGCTTGATTTGGGGTTTTCAGCAACATTTCCTGGACCCTGGCACCATCAAAACTCCACAGGAACAACAGTTCACTTGGTGCAGAGGGCAGGAAGAAAGCCAGGATGGAGACCGCTTTGCCACTGGGTTGATTTTCTCCAGCAGAATTTCCACAGCACTTGAGACCAAATCCCCTCCTTTTCCCTGGCCAAGTAACGTGTGGATCTGTGCTATTTATGTAGTGTGGAGAAGGTGGGAGGATGTCCCTTCGTGATCTCAGAATACCTGGGAACTCAGTAACAGAGACAAACGAAGCTCAAAGGCCTGGGGTACTAGTCTTGGGGTCTGGCAATCACGTAGGCTCTGTGTGAGCCGTACACACAGTTAACACATGGTCCTCCATAGAAACCACTCAGACTCCATGAATAAGCTCAGCAAATATCTGGAACTGAATGAATGAGTGAAAGATGGACTTTATTTGGACAACATTGGTCGGCATTATAAGTCCTCAGTGGGTGTTTCAGGGCTGTGGAAGTCCATTCTCTTTAAGCTCCACAGACAGCAAATCTAACTAAATTTTTCTTGCACTAAGACACCAGTGAAATGAGCCCTGAACAGGAACGCCAGGTCTAGGTCCAGCTCAAGGTGAAGAATCAGCCTCGGCTAAATGTCCGTCACAGTTCAGTGACACAGTCAGCTCTCGTGAGAAACGGGGCTGGTTTCCGGGCCAGACTCCTGGGGTGGAGGAAGAAGCTGTGTCTCCTCTGCTCAGCCCAACATATCTGCGCTGCTTTCTCCAAAAATGATGGGACCCTTCTCATCTTGATTTCTCCTCTTCTGTGATCCCAAACACGTGAAATGCACTCACGTCAAACCTCTGCCTATGATCCTCTGCTCTCAAATCCTGCCTCCACGAGTCCTTCCAGTCTGAAATCACTTCTTAGCCTTCATAGCTCAGGGAGATGAGATATTTCCTCACAGTGCTGGATTGTAAGCTCCTGGAGAAAAAAAGTACCAATTTTAATAATACTAATACACACATGCACACATATACATGTCTGCATACGCAGAACATATGCTGTTTATTTATACATGTATGTGCGCATGTGTGTTCATTAGTATTAGTTATATACATATAATATGTATTATATACATACGGATGCACATACACGTATCTATGCAATAGAGACGATCCTCAGCTTGCAATGGGGTTAGATCCTAATAATGTCATCATCAGCTGAAAGTATCATATGTCAATCCTGCACCTAATCCTATACCTAACTCCCAAGCATCCTAGCTTAGCAGCAGAGCACACTGTTGAGTGTTGGTGGTTGTTTCCCTGAATGAATGGGAGCTGCAGCTGGCTGCTTCTGCCCAGTGTTACCAGGGAGGATTGACCCTATATTGCTAGCCCAGAAGAGATTCAAATTCAGAATTTGAAGTGTCATTTCTACTAAATGCAGATCACTTTCACAGCATGGTGAAGTCTAAAAATGGTAAGTTAGGGCATGTTTGTGTATACGTTTACACACACACACACACACACACACACACATATATATATACACGCATACATATGTATGTGATTCAGTGTATATGTTCCAGTTATCATTATATACATATATATTAATGTTATATTATATAGCTACTCAAGTCTCCCTTGGCAGCTATGGTCTTGGACATCAACAGGTGTCCTTGGATATTAGCTCCACCCACTAAGCGCCAATCCAGGAAGACCTCTGTGGAAGGGCCTGCTTCCACTTTCTTGTAGAAACCTCATTTCTTGGTACCTACTCACATAATCAAGATGTCGGCAGGGCTCCCTGTCCTCAGAGGTGGGATACACTTGGCCTCACTCCGATTCTCTCTTCTGGGATAAACCTCCCTCCGCACCCCAAACTCCTGCATGACCTCATTTCCTCCTGCCCCTCTGGGCCCCCAGCTTCCAGCTGCCTGCATCTTGCACCTCTTCAAGGGGCAGCCAAGCTGCCTCTTGGCTTGTTTCATCAGGAAGTTCAACTGCTGTGAGCACCTCCTGACCACTCCGCAGACTAGTCACCTGGGGGCACCCATAGGGGCATCCCGGCAGGTTCTGGCTCCTCTTGCCACTCCCCTCACCACTCTAGAATTATAAAGCAGTCCCACCTCCTTGCCTCCTATGGGCGGCTGTGCCCATACTAGTCCCTGGGGGTTCTCACGTTCTGCCTCAAGTGGCTTATCACAGTGTTCCTCACAGAACATGACCAAGAGTTCTGAAGCATGTTTCCCTCTGTTCATTGCCTGACAATCTTCCACTGGACTGAACCATGGCCTAAGGGACGTGCTTGGGTCGCTCTGGCCCACTGCACTCCTAGAGCCAGACTTCAACCAGTATTGCTGTCTTCAGCTTCTCTCCTTCAGTCTTCCTGGTTTCCAATCCTAGCTCCTAGTTCTAGATTCATTCATTCTTTATTCATTCTTTCATCCAAAGTACATCTATTGAATGCTCCCTGTGTGTTGTCTACTTATCTAACAAAAACAAGACAGGCTTCCTGTCTCCAAGGACCTGTTAAAACTGTGTCTGACCTGCTTATTTTCTGAGCTAGTCCAAGGGAAATAGTTGTAGGTGTGGTGTCTCCCCCTCCGAGGTAGCTCTCTGCCCTTTCCAACAACCTGAGGCTCACAGACTCCACATCCCTATGTTTTTAGTAAAATCTTGACCAAACCTGGCTCCAATTCCCTGACTCAGTAAAAGGAATTAGTAATAAAATTAAGTTTAACCAGAACTTAATATTAGATCTAAGGAAGTAGCTGAAATCCAAAATAACTAATAAAAGAAAAAGAAGAACTAATTTATTCAAGCTCTTTGGAACAGATCAAGATACCCGAAAATAACTTTCCTTTTTTAACCTTTGGAAATGTTCCTATTAAGACCCAAATTTTCTCTTCCTTGAATATAAATCTTTCCTTTAAATATCCATGAAATGTTTGAGAAACATCCAGGGTTAACACACTGTGTACCTCCATTAATTATCAAAGAAGGATCCAAATATTTTGAAATGCTTGTGATACTTTTAAGTTGCCGTATCAAGATCAAACTTGAGTTCTGACATATTGAAGTGTAGAACGAGAACAAGCTGTGTTCAGAATTGAGTGGCTTTTTGCTGGCATTGTAATTGGAAGGGAATTAAGTTATCCCCTTCCAATTAATAGTTATTAATAGTTATTAAGTGTGCACCCAGCACTGTGCAAGGCACATCCTGTGCTATCTCACATATCCCAGGGAAAATCTCCTTAGAGTAGATACTGTTGTATTCTTGCCCCGGCTTTAGCTATCAGGAGACTGAGGTGAAGAGTCAATCAGACCTGGGACCCCGAAGCTCATTCTCTTCTTTGGTGGTTCACTTGGACAGAGGATTTATCTCCTTAGAGAGTTAACTTCTGAGATAATGAATACCATCCTCCCCAAAACTCAACTGCAGAATTCCTAAGACTCTTTCTCTACAAATTATTAACCTCTAACCCATCATTGCCCAGGCAGTTTTATTTGTTTGAGGATTATAGTCAGGACGTTCACATGGGAGGAAAATATGTGAAAGGTCCTAATCCAAAGGGCAAAGAACTGTGCCAGTGCTGTTTGTGGCCCTAAAATGTAATCTTACCACATCTGGTGTTAAATAGCCACACTGACCCAGCAGCCGATGAAATCTGTCATTTCCCAGTTCAAAGAGATTCTGGAAGTCCTTGAGACCAGAGGGTCTCAAGTACTGGTCTGTACACAGGTGCCATCAGAATCACATGGCTGGTGTTTTAAAGAATACTCAGCCCTCCCCAGACTTGTCACAAAAGCTTCAAAGCAAGGAAACAGGAACATATGTTTTAAAGTTTCTAAGTGGATTCTCAGCAGAACCTAGTTTTAGAACTCCTGATCCAAGTGCATCTCCAACCCAGGGGACAAATTCTCTGCAACACACCCATCACATGCAAACAGGGGGATCTCACCAGGGTCACAAGTAGGAACAGAGAATTTACAACCTCAGAGAAAGATTGTTTTTTGGTTGGATTATACTATGAGTTTGAAAGTCCTTTCTTAATTTAATTTAAAATATGTCACTTTAAAACCTACATTCAGGGGCTGGGATTGTGGCTCAGTGGTAGAGCACTTGCCTAGCAAGTGTGAGGCACTGGATTCGATTCTCAGCACCACATTAAATAAATGAAAAAAATAAATGTCCATCAACAACTAAAAAACAATTTTTAAAAAAAACCTACATTCAGGGCTGGGGATATAGCTCAGATGGTAGAGTGCTTGCCTTGCAAGCACAAGGCACTGGGTTCACTCCCCAGCACTGCAAAAACAGCAACAACAAAATCTACATGCATTGGCCCAACTCTGCCCCAACAGATGTGCAGATTATGAGAAGTCCCTTAGGACTTCAAATATCCAAAGAGAGCAAATACATTTCCTCTTGGACCTTTCCTTCTCTTTGCTACAATTATTCCTTCAGTCTTTTCTGATAGGTCACAAATTCAGTAATTCATCCTCTGTGAAAAAGATAGTTCAGGGAAGATCAAACTCAAGTTACCAACAAATAGTAAAGAGTGAAAATTAAAATAGCAATGTAATATGATCTTACACTCATCAGAATGGTGAAAAGTTTAAAGAGCAACAGTATTTCTTGTTGGTAGATATGTGGGGAGAATGATACATTCCTGATGAAAATGTGCAGTCCAAACTTTTTGGAAATCAATATGGCCTCATCAGTTTAAGCTAAATTTATATACACACTATGACTCTGCAGCTCCACTCCTGAGACTCCCTAGCTAGAAGTAAAAGGTTTATGCACAAGAAAATTGCCAAGGGTGGGCACAAGTGTGGGACCATCAAAATTAACAGACTGTGCTAGTAGAGGAGGACCCTGGGATGACCATGTGGGAAATCTGTCAGTGTCCTCTAAACACATGGACTCCTAGTGGGGTAGCAAGTGATGTCCTTCTTGGCATATACCCACTGGAGATGTGTATGTTCACCAGAAGAATGTCAACTGCAGCAGCATTCATAGAGCCTGGAACTAAAAGCTACCTGCTATGGTTTGAACGCTTGTCCCCTGCAAAACTCATGTTGAGATTGAATTGCCACTCAACAGTATTAACAGGAGGGACTTTTATGAGATGCTTAGGCCACGAGAGCCGAGCCCTTTCAGATGGGATCAAGCGTTGATGTGAAAAGAGCCAGTTAGGCTCTCTCTCTCTCTCTCTCTCTCTCTCTCTCTCAGCTTCTTTGCTTTTCTATCATGAAAAGAACAGTGTCCCTCCCCTCTGGAGCATGCAGCTTTCAGGGCACCATCTTGGAAATGGGGACTTGGCCCTTACCAGACAGCAAAGTTGTTGCCACCTTACTCTTGGACTTCCTGTCCTCCAGAACCGTGAGAAATAAATTTCTGCTTCTTCTAAATTACCCAGTGACAGATATTCTATTATTGCAGCACAAAATGGACCAAGATGCTGCCCAGACATCCAAAGAGAAGACTGGAAAAATGAGTTGTCATATTTACTCAGTGATATGTTGTACAGAAATAGGAATGGGTGTGTTCCAACTCCGGGCATTGATATGAATGACTCTCACAAAAGAAGCCCTTGCACAAAAAAGCACAAATGCATGGTACTATTTATATACAGCCACACACACAGAACCCATTGAAATTGGGGGAGTAGCTGTTCATGTCTGGAAAGGGGTGTGAAGAAGTCTTTTGGGGAGTCAGTCACATTCTATTTCTTGACCTGATAGCTGATTATACGTGATTATCAGTTTAAACATTCATTGATCTGTATACTCCACTTTGTGCACCAAATTGCTTTCCCAAGGCAGTCACATGCATGGGACCATTATTATGTGGTTCTGACAGACAAACTATAAATGAGGCAATACTAGTCAGGGATGATGGCATATTAACTCTTGTGCACCCATGTTATAGATATTATGCCACCACTAAAATGAATGAATTGTCACCACACCAAATTTATATCGAATATCCCATTTGGGGAGTATAAACAATAACCAAAACCCACACACAGAGTGCACTGTATATGTTAAACAGTTAATTCTCATAGCAACCTTTTGATATTGGTAGGATTATTATTCCCATTGACAGATGAGGACACAGACATAAGAAAGATTAGTTGTTTCTCTCAAAATCATGAAGCTGGTACATGGTCGAATTTCTAGGAGATAGAAATTTATACCATTTTGATACAGACCCACATAGAGGACCCCTCGTTGATATTGAGCCATTAATCAAAACACTTTGGAATGGATGTTCTGTAAGGTGCAAAGCCTGCTAACATGATTACAATCCACTCAGTGATTAAGTGTCTTTTCACAAGACTGTTAATGGCGAATTATCCAAGCACTTGGTGGAGTGTTTACCATGAGTCAGGCATGGGTCTGAACCCTTCACTTGCCTTTCTATTAAGTAACTCTGCTGCGTATGGACAGTGCTGCTGATCAGCATCCTCTACATTAGCACCAAATTTTAGACCTCATCTTCTGAGTCAGTCCTGTCCCTCCACCTCAATGGAAGTCAACTGAGCTCTGAAATGGGCCATTCAGGGCCTGCAGTGAATTCCAGCCTCTAATCACTCGCTGAGAAAACTTGAGCAGGTGATTTAACTTCTTTCACCTTCCATGACAAATGCTATAACAAGATCTGAGTCTTGAGGAATCAGAGGAAGAAGGAATAATAATGGAGAGCATGCCACCTAGCACATCCAAGGCTTCTATCACTGCCAAGGTCCAACTGAAGAAGAGGGGCCCTTCGTTGTTACATTCCAATCTCATGAGAGTCCATCTTTGTGGAAGAAATACTTCTATTTGATTTTTAAACCTGCACAAATAGCTCTGCAGCACAAAGATGGTTTTCCGTGTCCTGTAGATTTGATATTAATAGTACCACCATTTATTAGGTGCACTGCAGGCTGAACTCTGTGGGCTGATTGATGTTCATGGTCTCATTTCAACCCCTGAATGGCAGTCAATACCCTCACTGACACTCAGAATTCCTTCCAACCTCCTTCTGGTATGGTTTTTCTCTGTGTTAGAGACTGAAAAGCTAAAACCACATTTCCCAGGCTGCCTCATGTCTGGGCTTCAGTCCTGTGATGTCAGTTTTCCCTTCCAGAGATCTGGAAGGCGGGAATGGAGGCCATGCTTCCACTGGCTCTGCCAGCATGCAGAGGAGAGGGGGCATTCTGTTCACTGGCCTCATCCTAGAGGTGCTGGGTCCAGACCTAAGTGCATGGTGTTAAGAGGCCGGACGTGGGCTTGTGTTTTGCTGGTATTAACCGTGGCGAGCATGGGAGAGGGCAGCTTCCTAACCATGCTGTCTTCTTCACTGTTGGGCACAGGAGGCCAAGGGGGTATGGTGAGGAGCCCAGGGCTCTCTGATCCTGGAAGGGGCAGCAACTCCCTCTGCCTCGGTGCTGAGGTGTGGCTTCGGGGGTCTGCTCCACCAGGCCTTTCAAAGTCTCTGTAAATCAACCACTTCCAAGCCTATAATAAGCTTCCATTAGTTAGCATTGGTTCTCTCCCTTGCCACTCAGCTCTGACTGCTACAGGTAGGCATTGTTCTGCTCAAAGTCTAGGCAGTTGGTTCAACGGATCTTCAGCCTGGGTAGATGTATTTACGCTCTCTGAACTCGGAATCATGATACATTGCACACTTTCATGGGGCCTCTTCATGTTCAATTCCAAGAGGACTCAGTGGTTCTGGGCCCGACTGTTGGAGGCATGGCACCCTGTTCACCTAAACTTCACTGTGGGTCCATGGTAGGAAGATGCCCTCAGTAGCAAAGGTGATGCTTTCCACGTATATGTTTCAGGCATGTTTCGGTAGCACTCCCTTCTGAGAATTTGTGTATCCAATAGCTACCATGTGGAATGGACTCGGTGACAAATACTTGTGCCTATATTTAGTACTCCTGGTTCAGACTTCAGATATTCAAGATCAATACAGATGCTCCATGCCTTACGATGAGGTGATGTCCTGGTAAAACCATCCCAAACTGAAAAACAACTCTAAGGAAAAAACGCATTAATACACCTAACCTGTGCGATATCACAGCTTAGTGAAGCCTAACTCTGTGTGTGCAGAACACTGACTCAAGCTCATCGCTGGGCAGAGTCTCTAACACAAAATCTGTTTTATAATTGTTGAATATCTCATTTAACTTATTGAATATTGTACTGAAAGTGAAAAAATGGTTATATGGTTACATTTCTTCACCATGGTTAAGCTGAAAAACTGTAAGTTGAACCTATCTCCATCAGAGACCATCTTTAAATCTTACTTATATTGAATTTTTCTTTGTTCTCACTTAATGTAAGTCAAGGTCAGATTCATTCACTCATTCATTCGGGGAGCATGTATTCAAATGGTATAATATGCCAGAGTTGTTGGGATAATAACAAGATGAAGAAGAAACTGTGGACATAGTTTATAATAGAGCATTTACCTAGCATGCACGAGGCCCTGGGCTCCATCTCCAAGACCATAAAAAGAGGAAAAATGACCAAGTCAATCTACTGCCCTCCAGGAATTTACACCTTCAGAGACAGCCACACATGCATACCAAATCAGGGCTTTATAACACAATTCCTTTTTTTTTTGTACTGGGGATTGAACCCAGTGGCACTTAACCACTGAGACACATCTCCAGCCCTTCTTATTTTTTATTCAGAGATAGGGTCTTGCTAAGTTGCTTAGGGCCTAAGTTGCTGCAACTGGCTTTGAACTTGCAATCCTCCTGCCTCAGCCTCCTGAGCTGCTGGGATTACAGGTGTGCACACTGTGCCAAGATATAACCTTATTCCTTTTAAGTGGGAAAAGGAAGAAACAACTTGAATCAGGAAGTCCTTCCAGCCTTCCCAGGACAGGAATCTTCCCCGCAGTCAAGGAAGCTGTATGGGCAAAAATGCAAGAATGACCACAAGGACCACAAGGGCATACGCTAGTGAAAGGGGGTATCCACAGAGAGGTGGGGCTGGAGTCGGATGCAAGGAACCTGACAGTCAGATGGTTGTTGAGCTTGGACCTCGTCCTGTGGACAGGAGGGATCCAGAGAAAATCACTGTGAGAAGAACGATCAGAGTCCTTGTTCAGTAAGCCAGACACACGATACACTAGAAATGGGAAGGGACAAAAGAGGGTGGACCTGTTGGGGGCTGGTGGGGATACGAGGAGACCTTGATGGAGGCCTTGGAGGAGAAAGAAGATGGAGAGAAGAGTGAGGAGACAGGACAGGACTTCTAGGAAAGCAGATTCAGAGAGACTCAGTGACAGACTTAATGTGTGAAGTGAGGGGGAGGGAGGTATGGAAGGTAATCCTGAGCTTCTGGTTCAGGAGACTGAGCGGGTAGAGGTGGCATCAAAATGAGGTAGAAAATGTGAAGACAAAGGAACGTGTTGGCGTTAGGAGAGGAGGACAGAAGGTGAGCGAGGTCTCAGGACTGGTGGACTCAAGGTGCCAGTGGGATTCTCCTGGAAAAATCCTAGAGGGAACAGTTTAGGAGCATGGTCCGGCCATCAGGGAGAATGCAGGCCTGCATTGTTGACTTTTCTTGATGCTTGGCTCATGTCATTTAACTGTGAGCTGCCAAATGTTCATGCCTAAAAACCCCATTTCTCTACAGATGGATACTTAATTGGACTTTTGAGTTGTGTTGAATGCTCTAATCTCTTTGGTTTTGAGCTTTTGTTCATTTGTTTGGTGTTAGGGGTTGGACCAGGGTCTCAGATTGCTGAACATGTACCACAAAGCTACACTCCTAACCCAGCCTGGGCTTCTGAACTCATTTATGGAATTTTTAAACATTCATTAAATTTTGAAAAAAAAAAGATTTTAAAGTAATTTGACAAGTAAAAAAGTAATACCTAATAAGATCCTTTAGAACAATGTCTGGAAAATTATCCAGTCCAACAGCACACTGATAATCTCTGAAGACTCTAGGAATCCAGTGCATTAGTTTGAAATATTCGTGATGCATCAATTTCTGTTAAATGTGGGTTTTAAGTAAACTTTGTTCCAGGGTCAAGCAACCCGTTTGTTTCCCTTAAAGGGATCAATCCAGTCTTGAAAGCACAAGATTTGTGAAAAAAATTTCCTTACCTGTTCACTGCAGTATTAAGTCACTATTCCCAGTACAAAACAATATTTAGAGGAAAATATTTGCAACTGTCCCTATTGCTTTACGCTGGTAGCCTAAGACGTAAGAGAAACAAGCAGGCCTCCCACTTCGCTGTCAAAACCCAGGCGTGGAGACCCTCTGTGTTCACCATTAACCATAGAATTTTGACTGCTGATTGAATATTCTTTAACCTGAGCTGACCATTTGGAATTTAAAATTAGCAAAGTAATTATATTTACTGGGCCACTGATTGAAGGGAAATTGCACTCGGCTGATAAATTTGCATGTTGTGAAATGGGTCATGGCAGCAGATGGCCTTCCAAGAAGCAAAAAATAACTTTGGAGTTGGTTGCTTTTTCTCCTTGACTTCCTTAATTGAATCCTGCCAAATGTTCAAATCAGGTCAAGGAAATTTGGGATGTCGGAATGGATAGTTGAGGAGAGTTGTGAGTTGCCAAATAATATTTTGAACTTAAACCACTAGATATTGAAATCCAAATATAAAACCAATGCTAAGTGTTAAATCACTACCATCATCATTAGCATTTAGCAAGTGCTCTGGTCACCATAGCCACTATTTCAGATGCTTTACACGTATTGATTGTTTAATTGAAACCCATGAACCCAAGAGTGAGGATTATTATTATAATCTGTACTATTTAAATGAGAAAACTGAGATTCAGAGAGTAAATTGACCAAGTTCAACCCAAATATTTTTGGGTTTTGTTTTTTGCCACATGGAATACTTCATTGAAGACTGAGGAGATTTTTATCCACAGTAAGCTCAAAAAAGGTCCTATTTAAATCGTGGTTTCTTCTTTGTTTGTTTGTTTTTGTTATTGTATTTTTGGGGCTGGAGATTGCTTGGATGGCCTTGTACCTGCTGAAAACAAGTTCAACCACCCCAGCGCGACACCCCAGCCCCTAAACTGTGGCTTCTAAGTACCATTTCCCACTCAAAGAGACCAGGGCACCTTGGAGGAATGATTCCAGAATAATTCCAGAGCCGGAGCTGGAAATGTACAAGATGAGCCAAGAACATCTTGTCATGCTAAGTCCCCAGGAATACCTCAGGAAGTACGGGAATTGTGTCAAGAGTGCCCGGGAGCTCTTGCTGAGCAAAGGGGGACAAAACTGAGCATCAGTGAGGATGATAATTAAAATGGATGTAACCTCATAGAATATTTTTCTTGAGACACAGAATATGTTTAAAACTGTAGGATCATAATAGTACGGATTTAAACACCAATGCATTGATGTTCTTTAGAAACTCTAGGAAACCAAAGCATTATTGTGAAAACTGGTCAGTAAGGAGAAAGAATCAATTTCTCTCTCTTTTTTTTTTTTTTTTCCTTGCTGCTATAGTTTGGGGGCATGCCTGGGATTCATGTGTGGAAAGGCAAACCTCAGAGTCATGTGTTAATTGCATTTGGACATGGGGCCCTTGGGAGGTAATTGGGATTAGATGAAGTCATGAGGGTGGGGCCTCCAGAATGGTATTAGTGGCTTCATAAGGAAAGGAAGACAGACAGCAGGTATACTCGTTCTGTCTTGTCATATGATGCCCTTCACCATGTCATGATGCCCCATGACATCCTCATCAGATGCTGACTAGATGACAGTGTGAGGCTCTTGGGTTTCCCGGCTTCCTGAATTATGGGCCAAATACCCTCTGTTCTTTTAAGCCTGTTGTCAGGTATTTTGTTATAGCAAAACAGACTAAGATACTTCTACACAAACTTTATAACTGTAACTCACTCTGCTAAATATTTAACAAGCGAAGTTTCTGTTTACAGAAGTAATCTAGTTAATAGATAAAAAAAAGAATATTAGAAATGTCACAGTTTAAAACTCCTAGTGACTTAATATCTGGAGGTGATGATCAACGATGGTGGATAATGTAACAAAGGGACAGAACTTGTCTCTTAGTGAAAATAGTCCACACTGTCTAGATTACATTCTTACCCCCACCACAGAAAAAAAACTGTTCAAGCTCCAGTTTCCAGCAGAAAATAGAGAGGACAGAGAGGCATATTAAAATACCTCTTGGAGATGCAGTCAGAAAAGCCCAGACTAGAGGAATCTTGGGACAACGGGTCTAGCTTTTTCAAAATAATATTAATAACAAAATTGGAGGCATACAGAGGGAGAACTCTACACTCAAAGAGGCTGAAGAATTTATTAACCAATAATCATTATAAACTGTATAGACAGTTTTGAATCCTGTTCCACACAAACTTTAAAACAAATTAAAACCAGAACATTTATGAATAATCCAGATATAAGAATATTGATGACATTAATGAATATAGTTGGAATTTGGACATATGATGATGATATCATGATTATGATTGGAAACACTCTCTAGAGATGCAAGTTGAAATCTTTTCAGAGGAAATTACATGATGTCTGAGAGTTGCTTCAAAATGACTGGGAATGGTTAGAGGAAATGGATGAGAATGTAAAGAAAAAAGATAAAGACAACTATCAAAGCAGGAGATGAGCATGTGGAGCTCACTATACATGCTTAAAACTTTTGCATGTTTTAAACTTTCCATATGAAAAATATGTGTTTAATATGTTCAGATACCTAAAATACGCCAATTTGTATGTGGCTATATGATATAATGAAATGTTTCTTAAAGTACATGATTTGGAACATTATTTCTCAGGAGGTATTAAGGTTTGGATATTGTTATGGTTTGGGTGTGAAGTGTCTCCCCAAAGCTCACATGTGAGACAATGCAGGAAGGTTCAGAGGAGAAATGATTGGGTTGTAAGAGTCTTAACTGAATCAGTGAATATTATAATCCCTGATGGGATTAATTGAAGTGGTAGAGTGTGGCTGGAGGAGGTGGGAATTGGGATGTGGCTATGGGGTATATATTTTGTATCTGAGAGTGGAGTCTCTCTCTCTCTGCTTCCTGGTCACCATGATGTGAGCTGTTTCCCTCCACCATGCTCTCCTGCCATGATGACCAGCCTTACTTTAAGCCCTGAGTAATGGAGCTGGCCTTTTATGGACTAGGATCTCTGAAACCGTGAGCCCTCAAATAAACCTTTCCTCCTTTACAGTTGTTCTGGTCAGATCTTTTAGTCACAGCAGCGAAATAGCTGACTAATACAGATATGCAGTGTCTCCCAAAGCTCCTGTGTTAGTGCAGGAAGTGAAATGATTAGGTTATGAGAGTTGTAACCTAATCAGTGGATTAATCCATTTGATGGATTAATAATTTAAAAGGACTGCTGCACTATGTGGTAACTCTAGGCAAGTGGTCTGTGGTTAGAGGAAGTAGGTCACTGGGAGCATGCCCCTGGGGATCAAATCTTGTCCCTCCTGGTATTCCCCCTCTCTCTCTGCTTCCTGGCTGCCTTGAACTGAGCAGCTATCCTCCACTATGCCCTTCCGCCATGATGTTCTTTCTCACCTCAGGCCAAGAGCAATGGAGTTGGCCAATCATGGATTGAACCTCTGAAACCATGAGCCCAAAATGAACTTCTCTAAGTTGTTCTTGCCAGGTATTTTGGTCACAGTGACAAAAACCTAACTTCTACAGGGTATTAATAGATTTTCTCAAAAAAAAAAAAAAAAAAAAAAAAAACAGTTTCTGAGATTAGGTTAGAAAATGCTGGATTAAGTAGGCTTCTTTGCCACTCAGCATTTTAGAGATGTTAATCTGATTCTCCAAGAGGACATAGGCTTCCCATTTACTTATTCCTTAAAATTGTTTTTAAATATCCTCTTACGGAACTCCATTCCACATAATGTATTTTGGTAAAAGTCAATATGAGGAGTCTTGGAGTCATCAAAAGTTGGATCCTTGTTCAGGTCCTGTTAACCCCCAATTGAATAACCCTAATGTCATTTCCTGGCACCTGGTCATGTAGGAAAGGAGAATTTGAACAGGTCAAAAGTTTTTTCCACAGAAACTTTGTTCAAACAACTTTATCTTCTGAAGCTCAATATGTACAACTGATCAAGGCAGACTAGAAGATGGTTGAAGAAGGATTAGAATTCTAGAACCATACCTTTTGGTCTTTTCTATCCTCCCAGCAAAGTCTGTAAGAGTCTCCATAGAGGACAATGTGAAAATTCTGGAAGAAAAGACACCTCAGGTCCCTGAAGATTGCAAGATGGAAGGGAGATTGCTGTTTATGAAATATGAAATTCAGAGAAGTTTTAGAAGTTGTTTCTCAACAATAGTTCTAAAAAGTCAAGGTATTCCTCAATGCCAAAAGTAGGATTCCAGAAATTGCACTGATAGAGATGGACTGACTGCTGAAGTTCTGGAACAGACAAGACAGGGGTCAAGTTTTAGAATTAGAATAGGAACACGGTGCTCCTGGTTATGACAACGATATTCGTGCTGGCAGCTGGGGGCCCAGTCCCACGGTCCAGGCTATGGAAGGACCTGAAATTCTGGCAGTGTGTAAGAGCAAGCCAAGTTCACAGCATCCCCGTTGGGAGGAAAAGAGGCACCTGGGGGTTGATCCTGGCTTTGAGAGCTGGCCTCCTGGGTTCCCTGTCTAGCAGAGGAGTGAGCATGAATTCACCCACATCAGCGATTCCTCACTGTGGTTCCTTCAGAAATCACAAGAGCAGTTTATCTTCTTGTTTAGTGGAGCTTAGAAAGTGTCACTTTGTGGTGTTTAAAATTAATTTTACTTTTCATTAGTATTTCCGCAGTTTTGCATGCGGACATCTGCAGTGTTTGGGAGTTGTTCCTGTGCCCCTGGAGGCACTGCGAACATGGCGAGCACCCAGGACTTCTGAGCCTGTCCTCCCCCACAGCAGTGTGATTAAAACAGAGCCAAGTCCAGACATCTGAGCTAATCCTGTTCCCTCCACTCTCCTGTCCATTTCAGAACTAAGATGGTCACAGTGTCCAGAGATGTGCACGTGACCCAAGTTACTCCCATCAGGTGAAGGGGAAAGATGTTACTCCCTAAAAACACAGGGACTCCTTTCTCCCAGTGGATGTGAGTTCCAAGGCTCATGGCCCCAAACATTGCTGACATCCCTCCTCCGGTCAAAAGGGGACCCGCCAGAGGCTGGGGTATAGGAGGGAGTGGAAATAACCCAAGCCCTTGTTTCACGTTGGTGACACGCTGGCGTCCCCAACACCAAGCTCACTCACCACCTCTGTGAGTGAGACAGTAGATTTCTTTATTGTTGAAACTACTTGGAACATAGTTTTTCTGTCAGTTTTGGCCAAAAGCATCGTCACTAGTAAAAGTGGAGAAAACCAGACTCAGCCTATAAACTGCAGTTGGTAAATTACTCTTGCTACAAAATACTCTTGGTAATTAAGCTTGTGGTCACGTTGAATTGTGTACTATTTTGTTAGAATTCTTACATTCAAATTCATGGTGTAGATTATCCTACGACATTTATTTTTGATGTTCTCTTTAGTATTGAGGTTATATTGGTTTCATAAATTGAGGTACTTGACTTTTTAAAAAATTGTTTTTCTATTTTCCAAGATAATTTTATAAGATAATTTTCCAAGATAATTTTATAAAATAGGCATTATTTTTCTCCCTGAAGATTTGAAAAATTCCCCTTTTAGAAATGTCTGATCTTGTTGTTTTTTGTTGTCGTTTGTTATTGCTTTTTATTTTTGTTTTTTTAGTACCAGATATTGAACCCAGGGGTGCTTAACCACTGAGCAACTTCCCAGCCCTTTTAATTTTTTTTTTTTCTTTTTAGAGGCAAGTCTTCCTGAGTTGCTTAGGACCTTGCTAAGTTGCTAAGGCTGGCTTTGAACTTGCCATGCTCCTGCTTCATCCTGGGATTGGAGGCGTGGGCCACCACACATGGCCCTTGTTGGTTTTCAATAAGCCATTTTGCCTACCGATTCAATTTCTTTAAAGCTGTATTCATGAACTCTTGCTACATAGCAATAACGCCCAAACTTAACCCATTGTCCCCACATCCCATGTACAGGACACCAATGAAAGCTTAAATGGAGCAACAAAGTTGTATATTCATCGTTCAGTTAAAGTTCTCATAAGTGTCCTTTATCTGAGATGCCAGGACATAATGGGTTATTGGCTTAAGGACCATTTATTGGTTCAGGGTTTGTGGGTAGGAATCCAGTCACCACCTCACCTGGCTCCTCCTGTTCCGGCTCTCCCACGAGGCTGCAATTCCAGGAGGCGGCTGGGGTTGCATCCATCCTAGCGTACGGGGAAGACCCGCAGCAAGTTGACTCATGTGGTCAGCCTCAGGTCTCCAGGGGACAGCTCGTAAAGTGGCAGCAAGAGAGCAAGACAGGATAGACCAGCAGGAGCCACTGTGCGGTGCAGTCTCATCTCAGAAGGTATATCTGTCGCTTTTGCTGATTCTATTCATTAGGATTGAGTCGCTGAGTCACTCAGTCCCAACCACACTGCAGGGGAGGAAGTCACAGAGTGTGAGTATCAAGAAGTGGGGATCCTTGGGGGACATCTTGGAGACTGTGTACCAAAAAGATCTTTGGTTTTGGATCTTCTATTTCCTGTTTAGTCTATTTTGATGAGCCAGAAGTTTTTTGCACGATACAACATTTCATCCAAGTTTTCAAATGTGCTCACATCAAGTTCCTCGTGGTTTTATTGCTTTGGTGTAGCTTTGCACATGCTGGTGCGGAGGTCACAAGAAGAGTGGTTTAACTGCGGTGGAAATAGATTTCTCTCCTGACTGCTTAACAAGAGCTGCCCAGGGCTGATCTGGTGACTTCATTGTTGTAGCAGCCAGATTCTATCTCATTGTCCCACTATCCTCAATCCTTGGCGTCTATCCCATATCTTCCAGTCTATAGAACCCTGGCTTGACGTGACTACAGCCATCTTGGTTGCATCCGCCATTTTGTCTGCCAGACAATTCCAGCACGTTACAAACCCTATAGACAAAGTTGTTAAGATAGTCAGCGAGTGTGCTGTGCAGGCCACGGATGCCTGGACTGCTTCTTAAATGACAATGGACATGTTAACAGTTCTAGAGAAAGGTTGGTACATTCTGGTTAGCCATTGCTCCCTCTGTGTAGCTTAGCAGATAAACTCCTTCCTCCTGCCCCAGGAGTGTGGGGATCGTCCTGTCTTCCTCCACTCAAGACGTGATTCTATCCGTAAGTCCCAAGGAGATGCCATTTCATGAATCCTGGATCCATCAGCCTCTTTCTTCAATCAAGCTTCCACCTTGGCAGCCAGTTCTCATATGCTAGGATCAGGTTTTTCCAAAACATGATCTCACCATCATGCCCATTTTCCACCCATCCTTTTTATTTAAAGGTTGCTTATAGTTTATCCCAAAAAACTCACATAGAAATTTAATCCCCAGTAGGCAATATTAAGAGGTAAGGCCAGGGGGGACCCCAAAGAAGTGATTAAAGTTCTGCTCTCAGGAGTGGACTGGTATTGATGGATTGATCAATTAATGGGCTTAATATTAGTGGGTTAATGGGTTATCTTGAGGGTTGGGTTTGCTAAGCTCTTTCTTCATAGCTCACTCAGTCAGTGGCCCTGTTACTTGCAACAAAAGTCATGAGCTAGTGGTAAATGCATGGCTTCCCCTCGTTCCCTCTTTCCTCATGATCTCTTTTCTTCTTCTGACCCACTTTACTCTGTTGCTTTTGTGGTCTGGAGTTAAATCTTCACCATAATTTTCAAAGGTTTTTTGGGTTTTTAATTAAAATATTTATGTCTACCACTGAAATTGCATCCTCCATTGAAACCTCAGTTTTTAAATATGCTATATTATTTTTTTCAAAATTCTTAATATTTAAATTTTTTCACTTAAGTTACTATTTTTTCATTTCAATTTTTCATTTTTTGTATTTTATTTATACTTGTTTGATTTTTAAATATATGAATATAATTTTCTATCTTTCTGAGGATTGCAGACTTAAGTATTTTAAGGTCTTTTCAGAATGTACTTTGCAAGTATCCAGAATCAAGGTGCTTTCTGATGGTCAATTTTGGAAGCTGCTTTATTGATTGATGTTTTGAATTCAGACTTTAGTCAAGTCTTACCTGGGACACCTTCTCCCCATATCCTTCCTGCTGGGCCTGCCCTCCCTCCCTCCCTCCAGCGGTTTGCAGTAGCCTCCATCCCCCTTCATGTCAAAGTAGACGGGCCACGCCTGCCCTTGGACAGTGTGAATGACCTGGTAGAGGTAGGTGGCACCTGGCCTCAGTCTGAGAGTCGGTGTGTCTCCTCCATCCCTTTCCACAGGGGTGTGATGTTCAGCAGAGAGCAATTTTCAGTGTGTTTTTTTCTGGAGTCAGAGAGCTGTGCGTGACTTCCAGCAGAGAGCCTGTCCCCATCCTCTTTCTTTAGTACATGCTCTTAGATCCATTGCCTCTGGGAGCTGAACTTCTGTCACCCACAATGCTTGCGTTCTTGCACTCAGCAGTCAAGGGCTTTACTTCCCGATTGTTATTCATTTATGTTTTGGTCATGCTCTTGGTCAGTGGAGATGTGGTCCTGGATGTTTGGACCAAAAGGATTCTGATTACATGTGGCAGATACTTTGTTGTGTTTATTAAAATCTGTTTCCTGTCTTCGGGGCTCAGTACTACACCCCATCTCTACCCTCCTTTGCGATTAGGTGTAGACGTGACTGAGTTATGGCCAAGGAATGTGGGCGGAAGCAGTGCCTGACATCTCCAGGCCTACCTCCAAATCTCCCACACCAAACTCCATGCTTTCTCCTCCCTCTAGTCATTGGCTGGAGGTGAAGACTCTGAGATCCTAGGGGATGGAGGAGCCCCCAAATGAAAGGAGCCTGGTTCCCTGAAACACTGCACAGAAGGCAGTCCCCGGACACCTGGCCAACACTTTCTCAAGTGAGAAACAAATTCTTACTGTATTCTACCACAGAGATTCAGAGTTTGTTACAGCAGCGAGCATCACCCTTAACTGATGCACAGAGTCTTCCTGACTTTGTTTTGACTGTTTGCATATTTCTAAATTTCTGTTTTCCTATTTTGCATATTGTTGCCTATAGCCATTCCACCCTAAACACACCAAATCTCCTCTGTAAACTGCTGCTGTGCATTTGGAAGAGGAGCATCTGATGACACGGTTTGAGTCATCTCTACAAAACCTTTTCTATTCCCCATCAAGACAAGTGTCAGTCATACGGAAATATGCACTGGCGTTGTCCCTGAAAAGCTCGGAGTTATTTTGCATTTATGAACTTCATCTCTGGCTCTCCAACATACTACCCCTGAAGCAAGGCCTGACTCAGTTCCTGATTCCCGTGCTGTTATTTCAGGAAGCAGCCAGTAACAGACTCTAACACAAATCAATCAGCTTCGAACTGCTCAGCAAACCCCTTGCCTGTCCGCAGCCCCCACAGCGGCCAGTTCAGAGGCGGCCCCCAAGGTACAGTTTGTCTAAATACAGTAGGCACTCCCGATGAATATTTAATCTTTAATCAGCTTCTATTTAACCAAGCCGCTCCACGGTGGCGGAGAGCTGCCCCTGTGTTATTAGGAGTAGAAAGAGGCCTGAGTCATCTTGACCACTCTCAGGGTAGTTTCTCCCTTGTGGCTTGAACATATGTCTGCTCTTCCTTTTAGACACACTGACATTTCCAGAGCATACTAAGTATGTCATCCAAAATTTTTGTTTAGAAATGACAGCAGAAGCAAATGCCCCTGCCTGTCAAGTCTGATCTGGTCACAGAGAAGCGCCTGCTGGGTTCTTTTGAAGCCAGACTCTCCTCCCAGACACTCTTTCGCCTTTCCCATGTTTGCTTCCCAATGTTGGCATCGTTGCCCTGCTTTAATAGAGTTTTCTGGGGTTTTGTTTTGTTCTGGTTTTGTACCAGGGATTGAACCCAGGGGCACTTAACCACTGAGCCAAGCCCATTTTTATTTTTTATTTTGAGACAGCGTCTCACTAAGTGGCTCAGAGCCTTGCTAAGTTGCTGAGACTGGCCTCCAACTTGCGACCCTCCTGCCTCTGCCTCCCAAGTGGCCCTGTTTCCATACGGTTTTGCTATCTCACTCTGAGATCCTCCCTACCTTGGGTGCCACTAAATTAAAACAGGACACATTACCTGGAGGTGCTATCCCCGGAGGTTTCCAATAATCCTCTCTTTGCATTTTCCCTTAAAGCATGTATTTATTTTTAATTTTCACACTTCTCCTTCCTTTGAGCTCCCCACAGCCTTCCTTACCTAATTTTGCTGTTGTTGTTCAGTCCTTCACTTGCTTCAGGGGACTCTGACCAGGTTGGGACATCTTTAGAAATCTGTGCTTTTTCTTCTTTATTTTCCTCTTAGTGGGGGAGACTAAGCCCAGGACCCTGAGCATGCTAAGCCAGCACTCTACCACTGAGTTACGACCCCAGCCCTTTGTGTGGACTTTTTTTGGAGAAGAAGGTATTTACATTTTATTTGATTGTCAAAATTAACTGGGACCAGAGAAGTTTAAAGACTGTTGTTATGATCTAACTATTTTTCCCCTGCAGCATCCTGGAAGAATGGGGTGGGGCCCTTAGGGCCAGTTATGCTACTTAGACCAAGCCTTGATTTTGGCAGGTGTTTCTGTGAACTGCAAGAGGAAAAATGCTGGCTATTTACACCCAAAGTCTTGAACTTTCTATATTTGATAGCAAGAGAGAGAGAAAAAAAATCAAGAACAAGGTTGAAGACTTAAGACCCAAATATAATTCCTGTTTTGCTTCAATTGTGATAAAAGCTCCTCAATTTTGAATTAAGAATTCAGGTGCGAGGAAAAGGCCAGTGGAATGATGGAGGGAAGAACTCTTTGGAAAGCTCCGTGGGAAGGTTTCCAACAATTTAAACGATGTAAAAATCCTAATTCCAATTTTAAATTATAATTGCAATCATTTTATTACATGCATTGCATAATTAAAAATATAAACGGTTACTAATAAAGGAGAATGAGAGAAGTTAATGAAGAGATTAAACTTCAAGTAATGATGTTAATCAGTCCCAAGCCTTCAGTAGTATGAAAGCATTAGCTACTTTTATGGAACTTTTGTTTAAGTCACAGAATCTCCTGCCACTAACTTGATGAGAGGTCACCCCGCTCCCCCAACCCAAAGGCTCATTCAGCTTTTGCTGTGGAGTGATGTGTTCATTTTCTGTTTTCTTGACTTTTTGGTGTCTGTCCTGGCTGTGTCCTCAGAGTTCTGTATTTTTCTATCTTCCCTCTGTGCATTCGTTAGTGACCCTGGTCAAATCAACACTAAAAAGTGCCTGATCATTTCTGGTGACTTAGGAGCTGGGTGGAGCTTGCGTCCTGCCACACAGCAGCAGCTGCAGATCCTGGCTCATGAGAACCTGAGGCTTCTGCAGACTCCAGCTGCTTGCAAACTCCCTACAGCCAACATGCTTCCCCGGAGCCCTGGGGACTGCTCTGTCCCTGTCTGGGCTTCATGATCGCTGCCTTGAGGGCTTTCCTCAGTAAATCACTAGAGAGCTCCTGTTCCCATAGGAGCCCCAGACATCTCATAGAACAGAGAAAGAAAACTCCCTGCAAGTCCCAGATTCTATTTTACCCAGTTGGTTTCCTCCCCTTCTTGGCTCAGATAGTTCATCTTACTCTCTTTTCATTCCTGCTTTTACCATTCCCTATCAGCTGAACATTAACATCACCAAAATGATGAACCCCTTGAAATGGAGGAGAGGCCCAGAGGCCAGTGAATCCTTGAACTGGATAATCAGGCTCTGAATAATCAGGATCAGACTACAGAAAACAACCCCACCCCCACCCCCTGCTGGGAGCCAAGGGCAAGGCCCTGCCGAGAACTCCCCATGCTGGAGATCCCCAGCCCTGCCCTGCATTCAGGTCTGCAAACCCAAATCCCCTTCAGCTCAGGCACATCCATCCCCACGCTGAGCACATTTTCTGGACTTGAATATGAGAACCTCTGACAGCCTGCGTAAGCCGGCTTCCCGTCTCCCGCGTTTGCTCCAGTGAACGGATTTTACATCTGCTGGCAAAGCCAGCGAGGGGCACTGGGAGACTGGGGCATTGGAAACCACATTTTTTGGCTCATTAAAGCCATTTTACCCGTGTTGTCTCCTTGTCATTCAACCTATTTTCAAGCCGTTTTCTCAATGGTGCTCTTCAGGGAGGTTGGGCATGGGTTTTGCTAGGAACTGGATCGAGTCCATAAACCCCATCAAGGCTGGTTTATTCTTGGGCTCTGGCAACCTCTGAATGGCTCTTCCACCTTTGTGGGCTCCGTACAAAGCCCGCTCCGCACAGTTTGCCCATGAACCAAGATGTTTATTTCATCTCCTTTCTGAAGTCATGGGTGAGACAACGTGGCTCCCAATTGGGAGCAGGATCTGTTTCCACCTCACAGCGAACAGCCACCACAAATATGTGCAAACTCAAAGATCCCCTTGGACGTCTTCCCTGCCCCAGCCACTTGGAGACAAGCAAGAGGCACAGAAAAGCCCAGGAAAACGTGCCTGAATTGGAGCGATCCTCATTAACTAGAGCGCCTTACAGAATCCCATCACTTCAAGTAGGAAGAGAAAGCAGCTGACTGGATTGGTAGACCAGAAAGCAGCGACTTCCTTTTCTTTTCCAGAGGAGGCGTGGATGGCAGAAGGCACCAGGAGGTTGTCCAGGCTGTGGCTACCATTCTGTCCGTGTGATTTCCAGCCTTCTCCTCAAGTAGTCTTCTCAGGCAGAGGTACTTAGGACATGATGTCTAGCAGAAAAGAGTCCATGTCCAAAACTGATCCTTGTCTTTTTCTTTCCTGGGATTTTGTTTGCTTGGTTGGTTTGACTTAATTTGGTTTTTGGTTTTTGGATTATTTTTTTTTTTTCTGGTACTGAGGATTGAACCTGTTAGGTCGGATTGGGCGGCTGCAGGGGGAGGGAGCACGGTCATCTAGCAACACACTGTGCCAGAAGTGACCAATGAGGCAGACCTGCTGACCCTGACGTCCACCTTGGGTCCACCTTTTCCTGGGCAGGACCCCTTGACCCCTTTCCTCTGTATAAAAACCCTGAGCAGCCAAAGCCACGCGCGATTTCTCCTGGCTCTCCCACCCCTGGAGATTTCGCCCCGACACACATTCCAATAAAATCAAGCTACTACTTTTGTCTGATTCTGGTGAACCCGCCTGGCGAGCGCACTCCTTTGGGCCACCCGCCACCACCTTTGGGAGTTTTACCCGCCGGGCCCCGCCGCCCTTTCGAGAGTTTTACAGAACCCAGGGGTGCTTAACCACTGAGCCACATCCCCAGCCCCTTTCATATTTTATTTAGAGACTGCATCTCACTGAGTTGCTCAGTGCCTCACTAAGTTGCTGAGGCTGGCTTTGAACTCATGATCTCCTGCCTCAGCCTCCCGAGCCTCTGAGATTACAGGCGTGCACCACCACGCCTGGCCTGACTTTTTGTTGTTGTTGTTGTTGTTGTTGTTTTGGTTTGGGTTTTGTGATGCTGGGAATCCACCCAGGGCCTTGCACAGACCAGGCTCTTCTCCTGGTGTCCTGACATTCCACCTGGGGGCAAGCACATTTTTGAGAGTCCCCAGTGCCTAAAAGTTGTGTTGCTCTGTTGAAATATACCCTTGGAAATGTGTTTCTCTTGATTTGGGTCGTGGGCTGAATATTAAGCATTATTGCCTGGTTAAAGGAGCAGAAGTGTGTTATTCAGTGAGGGCTTATAACAAAAATCCAGCTCTTTAGGCAGCTGAGATTCGAAGCTAAAGCCTTGGCCAGGGCAACTGGGCAAGAATGAAACAGCAATCTAGATTATAAAACAGAAATCTAGATTATAAAACAGCAACCTAGATTACAATCTCTATATTCAGATGTCATAATCTTGGACATAAAAAAATCCTAAGGACTGCACTAAAAAAAAACTGTTAGAACTAATAAGTTTAGCAAGGTTGCAGGATAAAAGATCAATATACAAAACTTAATGTGTTTCTCTGCAGTAGCAAAGAGCAAACCAAAAATAAAATTAAGGTGAAAATTCCACATACAATAGCACCAAAGAGAAGAAAATACTTGTGAATATATATAACAAAAAAGCATAAAACTTACGAAACATCACTGAAAGAAATTAAGACCAAAAGAATGGGAAAACGCTCTGTGCTTATGAATCAAAGATTTGATATTGTTTAAATGGCAAAACTCCTCAATTTGACCAACAGATTCAAGTAATTCCTATCAAAATTCCAGTTGACTTCTTGCAGAAATTAAGAACATAAAAATCCATACCCAAATTCAAGGGACCCAGAGAATAGTCAAAATGATCTTGAAAAAAGGACAAAATTGGAGAAGTCACACTTCCCAGCTCCAACACTTAAGACAAAGCTCCAGCAATCAAGCAATGTGGTACCAGTATAATAATAGACATGCAGATCAATAGAATAGAATTAAGGGTCCAGAAATAAACCTTCACATTTGTAATAATTGACTTTCAATGCGTGACAGTTGTGGTACTTGACTCTCTGCAAGGATGTCGGGGCCTTTCAAAGAAGTGAGAAAAGAGCCTTTTCAACAGATAATACTGGTAACACTGGATAAACACACACACACACACACACACACACACAAATATATCCATTTGCACAGGTATATGCAAAAAAGAAAAGAAAATGAAGTTGAATCCCTACCTCACACCATGTACAAATCAGGATGAAAGACATAAACATAAGAACTAAAACTATAAAATTCTTAGAAAAAAAAACAGAGGTGGAAATTTTCATGGATGATTTCTTGGATATGACATCAAAACCATGGCAATTAGAGACAGAATAAATGAAATGAGCATAATTAAAATTTTAAAAAAACTTTTGTCCTTCCAAAGGTACCATCAAGAAAATGAAAAGATTAACAGAATGAGAGAAATTTTTGCAAATAATATACCTGATAAGGGTCTTATATCTCAAATATATGAAGAACTATTACAACTCAACTCCTAAATATACAAACAACTCAAAAATGGGCACAAATATCAACAGGCATTTTTCCAAGAAAGATACACACATGGCCAATAAGCACAGGAAGATGTTCAAAATCAGTTGTCACCAGGGAATGCAAATCGAACCACAACTAGATGCCACTTCACACGCATTGAAATAGCCAGAATGATGATAAAAAGCAAACAAAACCAGAAAATAACAAATGTCAGCAAGGAAATGGAACAATGGGAACGTCCCTATGCTGCTGGTTGGACTATAAAATGACGCAGCTGCTTTGGAAAGCAGTCTGGTAGCTCCTCAAATGCTTGAGTATGAATTCGGAGGTGACCCCGGACTCCACGCCTAAAATATGTTCAAAGATGAATGGAAATATATGTGTCCCACATAAACTTGTACACCAGTGTTCACAGCAACATTATGCATCACAGACAAGAGGCAGAAGCAGCCCAAATGTCCATCGATGGTCAAATGCATAAGATGTTGTAGTATTTCCATCTAACGGAATGCTCTTCTAGAAATAAGAAAAATTGAAATACTATTACAAGGTACAATATGAGTGAACTCTGAAAACAACACACTAAGTGAAGGAAGTCAGTCGCATTCTGTAGGATTGCATTTACGTAAAATGTCTCAAATGGGCAAATTTTTAGAAACAGAAAGCATATTATTGGCTTCCCAGGGTTGGAAGGATGGGAGAGGGAGATTGTGGTGGGTATTGGCTACAAACTAAGGAATGTGAGAGATTTCTTTGGGGGGTTATAAAAAGGTTTTAAATTGATTGTGATGCAGACTTCATGACTTTTTTTTTTTTTGACCCTGGGTTTTATAGTTTCCCAGGCTGATCTCAAACTCCTGCACTCAAGCCATCCTCCTGCCTCAGCCTCCTGAGTAGGGACTAAGCATGCTCTTTGCACCCCGCTTTTACATTGTAAACTGGTATATGCTTTATACCATATGTGAATTCGATCTCAATAAAAGGGTTTTTAGGGTTGTGGATGCAGCTCAGTGGTAGAGTGCTCCCTGGGTTCAATTCCCAGTACCACACAAAAATTATTAAATTGAATTTTAAAAAATAAAGATACATGTTTAAAAACGATACGGGGTGAGAAGACTTGTCCAGGATGCTGCTGTTCCTGGTAGTCCAGGGCCCAGACCCCCAAGCAGCCGGGGCTCCTTCCACTGGCCTTCTGGGCCACATGCATGCCATGCTTGTAAAATCAGGGCAACCGTGGCTCACTGAATGTTCTCACTCCCCTTCCTGCCTTGAAAACCTCCTGGTTTGTATAAAGAATAGTCCGGTTTTGGCTAATAAAAGCAAAAGCTGGCTTTATTGTTGTGGTGATTTGTTTTGTTCCCGCGGCTGCGCGGAGGCACAGGCATTCACATATGGGACAACCCAATGCTTGCTAGACCTGACTTCCTGTCTGGTGACCCAGCTCCCTAGAGACTTGAATCTCAAATAAACGTTTCTGTCCGTAGGCTGAGCCTCCCAGCTGTGCAAATTGGTCGCAGATGTAATTGCATTTGCCCTCTGCCCCGGGAGAGAACATGCCTGGGGTTGGGGTTTAGTTGTCTCAGAATGAAAGACATTATTCCTGACTGAGTAACAGCCGTGACGCCCAAATAAACTGCCACAGGACACGCCAGAGTTGCCAGACATACTGGACTGTTGCTACCCAGAATCCCGAGCTGGGCGGCCAGTTACCAACCTGGACCGTGTTACTAGCCAGTTAGGCCTAGTCATGGACCACGTTCCCAATGGCTCCTCTAACCTCCAAACAAAACTCCAACCACGCTTTCCTCTCCCCAGCGCCCGCAGGGCTGCTGCAGAGAGCTCCAATTTCAAGTTTCTTCAACAGCAGGCAAGGGCAGCCTCAGGACATCCACACTGCCAGGCCACAGCTGCTAGAATCTAATTAAAATAAACACAGCCCTACCCTGCCGAGCCCCGCCCAGCACCCCAGGGGCCCTAACATGGGGCTGATTGATCCACACAACATTTCAGCAGTGCCTAGCCCAGAAATTCCACCCCAGAGGTCTCAGCAGGGGGCAGTGAACCTGAATTGGACACTTCTTTGGGCATCTGAGGTCCTGAGCACAGCAAGGCCCTCCAGGAGGCCAAGGCCGGGTCAGTCTGCGTCTCACTGGAATGGAAAGGAGGAGAAGCTGCCTGACCATCCCCATAGACCCTGGAAAAGATGTTACATCCCCACCATTTCTCAGCTTGCTTTGGAGAGACCATGGACCAGGCAGCTGGGCCTTTAGTTCAGGAGCTGCCTCAGCAAACCTCCCCAGGCCCAAGATCGGCTGAATGAGCTTCTGAGCCAGGTTCACAGACCTTTCCTGTTCTGGAGGTTTGCTCTTCCAGAGAACTGACCAATGTGGGCTCTAGGCTCGGGACAGAACTGGACAGAACTGGACTGCACTTTCTTATGCCGCCTCCTGGGAGGAGTCTGGTCTGAGAGAAGAGGCTCTGGGGTCAGGCTGCCAGGCGTTCAAGGCTGCTCTGCCACCAGCTAGCTTTGTGACTTTGAGATTTCACCTGTGGTCCTCAATTTCTTCATTTGCAAGTGGGAAAATGAAAGTCCATATTTCACAGGGTGGCTGGGAAACCATGCGAGATGATCTGCGGGAGGTGCTCTGAAGAAGAGCCTGGTCTATGGGAGAGGAGGGAGGCGTGGAGGAGAGGACTGGGGAAGGAGCCAGAACAGAGGGAGGGACAGGAGCAGGAAGACTTGGCTGCCTGCTTATCTTTGTATTAGGTTTCTCCAGAGAAACAGAGCAGGGGAGATGCAGATAGGCGAGGGCATTAGGAACTGGCTCGCTTAGTGTGGCAGCTGAGAAGTCTTGATCTGTGGCAAGCTGGAGAATTAGGGAAAGCCATGGCATAACTCAGCCTGCGCCAAAGGCCTGAGAACCAGGAGCTCTGGTGGCAGAGGACAGATGTCCCAGCTCAAGGAGAGAATTTGCCCTTCTTCTGGTTTGTGGTTTGTTATCTTAAAGTCCCTCAAAGCCTTGTGTGCTGAAGGCTTGGTCCAGCAGGTGGCGCTATGGGAGGGGGTGAAAACTCTAGGAGGCGGGGCCTACTTGTAGGAAGTAGGAAACTGGGGGGC